>JBBELK010000239.1:0-495022 GCA_037783545.1 Henricia sp. BOLD:AAB3569
TGACCAGTCAATGTTAAATTCAAGGTATATCATCTATGAGTCCTAAGCAACATTTCCTGCAATTTTAAGGAAAATCTAAATCATAACATTTTTGGCCAAAAATTGAAAAAATCACAATGGGTTAGCCCATCAATTTTTCTCAAAATTGGCAAAAAATTGACGTTTTTGAAAATGTCTTAGAAATGACTCATAATGAAAATTTAGCCTGTCTGGAACCTTATTTCTAAGAAAAATGGACAATTTGGCAAAAATTCAACAAATCTACTCAAAATCTAAATAATTTTCCAAATTTCATATTTTATTTTCTGGATGACCAGTCAATGTTAAATTCAAGGTATATCATCTATGAGTCCTAAGCAACATTTCCTGCAATTTTAAGGAAAATCTAAATCATAACATTTTTGGCCAAAAATTGAAAAAATCACAAGGGGTTAGCCCATCAATTTTTCTCAAAATTGGCAAAAAATTGACGTTTTTGAAAATGTCTTAGAAATGACTCATAATGAAAATTTAGCCTGTCTGGAACCTTATTTCTAAGAAAAATGGACAATTTGGCAAAAATTCAACAAATCTTCTCAAAATCTAAATAATTTTCCAAATTTCATATTTTATTTTCTGGATGACCAGTCAATGTTAAATTCAAGGTATATCATCTATGAGTCCTAAGCAACATTTCCTGCAATTTTAAGGAAAATCTAAATCATAACATTTTTGGCCAAAAATTGAAAAAATCACAATGGGTTAGCCCATCAATTTTTCTCAAAATTGGCAAAAAATTGACGTTTTTAAAAAAGTCTTAGAAATGACTCATAATGAAAATTTAGCCTGTCTGGAACCTTATTTCTAAGAAAAATGGACAATTTGGCAAAAATTCAACAAATCTACTCAAAATCTAAATAATTTTCCAAATTTCATATTTTATTTTCTGGATGACCAGTCAATGTTAAATTCAAGGTATATCATCTATGAGTCCTAAGCAACATTTCCTGCAATTTTAAGGAAAATCTAAATCATAACATTTTTGGCCAAAAATTGAAAAAATCACAAGGGGTTAGCCCATCTATTTTTCTCAAAATTGGCAAAAAATTGACGTTTTTGAAAATGTCTTAGAAATGACTCATAATGAAAATTTAGCCTGTCTGGAACCTTATTTCTAAGAAAAATGGACAATTTGGCAAAAATTCAACAAATCTACTCAAAATCTAAATAATTTTCCAAATTTCATATTTTATTTTCTTGATGACCAGTCAATGTTAAATTCAAGGTATATCATCTATGAGTCCTAAGCAACATTTCCTGCAATTTTAAGGACAATCTAAATCATAACATTTTTGGCCAAAAATTGAAAAAATCACAAGGGGTTAGCCCATCAATTTTTCTCAAAATTGGCAAAAAATTGACGTTTTTGAAAATGTCTTAGAAATGACTCATAATGAAAATTTAGCCTGTCTGGAACCTTATTTCTAAGAAAAATGGACAATTTGGCAAAAATTCAACAAATCTACTCAAAATCTAAATAATGGTTAGCCCATCAATTTTTCTCAAAATTGGCAAAAAATTGACGTTTTTGAAAATGTCTTAGAAATGACTCATAATGAAAATTTAGCCTGTCTGGAACCTTATTTCTAAGAAAAATGGACAATTTGGCAAAAATTAAACAAATCTTCTCAAAATCTAAATAATTTTCCAAATTTCATATTTTATTTTCTGGATGACCAGTCAATGTTAAATTCAAGGTATATCATATATGGGTCCTAAGCAACATTTCCTGCAATTTTAAGGAAAATCTAAATCATAACATTTTTGGCCAAAAATTGAAAAAATCACAAGGGGTTAGCCCATCAATTTTTCTCAAAATTGGCAAAAAATTGACGTTTTTGAAATGTCTTAGAAATGACTCATAATGAAAATTTAGCCTGTCTGGAACCTTATTTCTAAGAAAAATGGACAATTTGGCAAAAATTCAACAAATCTACTCAAAATCTAAATAATTTTCCAAATTTCATATTTTATTTTCTGGATGACCAGTCAATGTTAAATTCAAGGTATATCATCTATGAGTCCTAAGCAACATTTCCTGCAATTTTAAGGAAAATCTAAATCATAACATTTTTGGCCAAAAATTGAAAAAATCACAAGGGGTTAGCCCATCAATTTTTCTCAAAATTGGCAAAAAATTGACGTTTTTGAAAATGTCTTAGAAATGACTCATAATGAAAATTTAGCCTGTCTGGAACCTTATTTCTAAGAAAAATGGACAATTTGGCAAAAATTCAACAAATCTTCTCAAAATCTAAATAATTTTCCAAATTTCATATTTTATTTTCTGGATGACCAGTCAATGTTAAATTCAAGGTATATTATCTATGGGTCCTAAGCAACATTCCTGCAATTTTAAGAAAAATCTAAATCATAACATTTTTGGCAAAAAATTGAAAAAATCACAAGGGGGTTAGTCCATCAATTTTTCTCAAAATTGGCCAAAAATTGACGTTTTTGAAAATGTCTTAGAAATGACTCATAATGAAAATTTAGCCTGTCTGGAACCTTTTTTTTAAGAAAAATTGACAATTTGGCAAAAATTCAACCAATTTTCTCAAAATCTAAAAATATTTACAAATTTCATATTTTATTTTCTGGATGACCAGTCAATGTTAAATTCAAGGTATATCATCTATGGGTCCTAAGCAACATTTCCTGCAATTTTAAGGAAAATCTAAATCATAACATTTTTGGCCAAAAATTGAAAAAATCACAAGGGGTTAGTCCATCAATTTTCTCCAAATTGGCAAAAAATTGACGTTTTTGAAAATGTCTTAGAAATGACTCATAATGAAAATTTAGCCTGTCTGGAACCTTATTTCTAAGAAAAATTGACAATTTGGCAAAAATTCAACAAATCTACTCAAAATCTAAATAATTTTCAAAATTTCATATTTTATTTTCTGGATGACCAGTCAATGTTAAATTCAAGGTATATCATCTATGAGTCCGAAGCAACATTTCCTGCAATTTTAAGGAAAATCTAAATCATAACATTTTTGGCCAAAAATTGAAAAAATCACAAGGGGTTAGCCCATCAATTTTTCTCAAAATTGGCAAAAAATTGACGTTTTGAAAATGTCTTAGAAATGACTCATAATGAAAATTTAGCCTGTCTGGAACCTTTTTTTTAAGAAAAATTGACAATTTGGCCAAAATTCAACCAATTTTCTCAAAATCTAAAAATATTTACAAATTTCATATTTTATTTTCTGGATGACCAGTCAATGTTAAATTCAAGGTATATCATCTATGGGTCCTAAGCAACATTTCCTGCAATTTTAAGGAAAATCTAAATCATAACATTTTTGGCCAAAAATTGAAAAAATCACAAGGGGTTAGTCCATCAATTTTTTATCAAAATTGGCAAAAAATTGACGTTTTTGAAAATGTCTTAGAAATGACTCATAATGAAAATTTAGCCTGTCTGGAACCTTATTTCTAAGAAAAATTGACAATTTGGCCAAAATTCAACAAATTTTCTCAAAATCTAAAATATTTTCCAAATTTCATATTTTATTTTCTGGATGACCAGTCAATGTTAAATTCAAGGTATATCATCTATGGGTCCTAAGCAACATTTCCTGCAATTTTAAGGAAAATCTAAATCATAATATTTTTGGCCAAAAATTAAAAAAATCACAAGGGGCTCAACTTTCGTTAGTAGTCATTTATGAGACATTTTTTAAAAAGGAAATTTTTGGCCATTTTTGACAAAAATTGTATGATTCAGTTTTTCCTCATAATTTCAGGAAATGTTGCTTAGACCCAATAGATGTTATTTGTTGAATTTGACCTTGAATGCTCGAGCACCTAGAAAATAAAATATCAAATTTTCATAATTTCAGATTTTAATCAAAAATTTCATTTTTTTTGCAAAAATGTATTTTTAAAAATAGGAATTGGCTTCGAAAACTGCCGAAATGGGCTCAACTTTAGTAGTCATTAGTTAGACATTTAGTGAGTGAATCGCTGCAACTGGAATAATTGCTGGAACGGGAATAATTGCTGGAACTGGAATAATTGCTGCAACTGGAATAATTGCAGCAACTGAGACATTAAAAAAGGGGCAATTTTGATAGATGTTATTTCTTGAATTTGACCTTGACTGCGTAAAAATATTAATATTTAAATTTTGATAATTTCAGATTTTGATAAAAAGTTTCATTTTTTTGCCAATATGTCAATTTCCCAAAAATTTACTTTTTAAAAAATGTCTTAGAAATGACTCCTAACGAAAATTTAGCCCGTTTGGAACCTATTTCGGCAGTTTTCCCACGCTGATTTCCTAGAAAATGGTAATTTTGGCAAATAAATTGACATTTTTCCTCAAAATCTAAAATTTTAAAAATTTCATGTTTTATTTTCTGGATGAGCAGTCAAGGTCAAATTCAAGGAATATCATCTATAGGTTCTAAGCAACATTTCCTGTAATTTTGAAGAAAATCTAAATCATACAATGTTTTGCCAAAAATGATAAATTTCATAAGCCTAAGGCCAGGGTAGACAAGGTTACCTCGGCTCGAATTTCATCATGTGGTATTTATCTGTTAGAGCCGAGGTTACGTATTAACATGAGCACGCTATCTGACACGTGTCATTTTCTCCCCGTTACACACTAATTCCCCCTGGGACTCACCCCAACCTTGTCAGGCATAACCACTACGCAGGTCCTTGAGGGAAATAACGAGCCACGATGAAGATTTAGTCTCCCCTCCAGCGAAACGAGGAGGTATGCTCATGCACTGCCGTTGTTGTCTCGGATCGTTTGAAAAACTTTAACTTGTAGATAGTGGCGTGCGGTTAGACTGGTTCCCGCTCCACATATTCCACATACAACGACTGAATATGAAGGACCGGTCCTCAATCGGCCTAAATTGGCAAAAAAGTTATACTTTTCCAAATTGACCCCACAAAAGTAGTTTCATCACGTGGTGTTTGTTACCATTGCTATCAACACTTTCAGTCGGGTTTTTCTTGTCAACTCATGAAGTAAAATGTTGGGTAACTGCAAATTACTGTAGATCCAGTACGAATGTAAAGCTTGGTGTATAAACTGCTATACTATTGTTTTCAGATGCACAGAGGTGCTACCGTTAGCAGACGACAGACGTGTACTCAGGAGGCTTATCATAGTAAGTATACACGTACTCACAAAAAGTTTGTCATTTTTGGAATTTGTTTTTCTTCAAATTACTGTTTTCAGCTATTTCTGTGACAAGGTGTCTGTAATGTAGATACAATTGTCTAATCATATACAAAATAATTCAAGCAGAATGTATACCCTGAATAAAATATCAGCGTACACCCCACAATATCCCCAACTTATTGTGAACAGTGTATATCAACTAATAGAAAACAAGGAAAACGTCAGTTTTCTGGAAGAGTCAGCTCAAATTGTCTAAGTAAATATTTTGAGAAAAATCATGGTCCATATCGGGACTTGAACGCAAGACCTCTGGCACACCGGGCAGATGCTCTATCAGCTGAGCTAGGAGGCACAGTGGTATACTCCCTCAGGTTCTCAGGTTCCCCCCACCCCCCCCCCCCCCCCCCCCCCCCAAAGACCTCAACACTTTTAGCGAGGGTTTCCTGTCAACTCTGAAGTAAAAGTTTTTTAATTATTAATGATTTTGTTTTCAACTACTGTACATCTTTTTAACTGACAGAAACAGACGGCTTTCAAGAGGCCACAGTGACGTCACTGAGCAATATTGAGCGTTCTGATGATGCCCCAACCAGGGACTACCCGCACCCCACAATCAACATTCAGCTGGTTTGTGATGACGAGGATATAAAAGATGATGATGGTGACATTATAGACGTCAAGGGCACCACCAATGACGGCTATGACATCACCAGCAGGTTGGATAACTCCGATGAAATCACGGCTGATGAAAGCACCAGCGTGGATGACGTGCCTCACACCGGAAGCTCCTGGTTGCACAAGTACGCGGTGGAGACCACGAGCAATAACAACCAGTATCCACGAGTGGATTATGAATAAATCAATTTAAAAAGTGTGCTAATGTAAAAATGTATATAGTCTTGCGTACCACAGAAATAGAATAAGTAGAAGACGCAAAAGTTAGGTTTGCATCAAACTATTCTGTGGGTCTTCAAACCAATATATATCAGTGGAATTTTTATGATGTTAACTTTTGTGAACTATCATACTAGAAAAATCACTGAAAAATGCTTACAAATGTGAAAATAGGGCAAACACTGTATTCTGGTCATTTCAAATTACTTAATTATTTTCCGAATTTAGTACATTCTTGGTCCACAGTTTTGCTTAAATGAAAAAGCCAAGTTAATTAAAAAAAAAATTTGAATTATAAACTAGAATCAGAAAAGAAGTGTTTTTTTTTCTACACAGACATAACTGTTGTTGGTTGTATTGTCAAGGTTTTCTTATATTACATAAAGTAGTTTTCTTAATTTTCTTTCAATGTGTGGTTGTGCTGAAACACCCCTATATAGACTACTAAAGTGTGATGTCAGTTGCCATGGTACTTGGGTCTAAACATTCGCTGGTAATCCGAAACGTCCATCGCTAAAGCGCAGGGAAATAGTTCACTGGTTTTAGTGTAGACCCAGTAACATTGGTAACACACTACAGTATAAACTACATTACAACGTACACTACTCACAATAAGTTAGGGATATTGTGGGGTGTACGCAGATATTTTATTGAGGGTATGCATTCCGCTTGAATTATTTTGTATATGATTAAACAATTGTATCTGCATGACAGACACACCTTGTCAGAACAATAAGCGAAAACAGTCATTTGAATAAAAAAAAATAAAAAAATGACAACATACCAATGGATCCCTAACTTATTGCGAGTAGTTTTTTATTTTCTTGACAGAAAACAACAGATATATCCTTTCAAGAAACAAAGCTTTTTTTCCCAATAGACACTTTGCATCAGCGGCCATATTTGTTTTTGTTGTTGGTGTGGTTTTAATGGCACATTCGGCAGTCGGTGCCCTTCGTGCCAGTTATTTTTTGTGTGGTTATTTAAATGTGCGACAATGGAAACATGGAAAGGACCTACCTATACATAATGCGTGGAGGAAAAGCACTTGGCCCCTAAAATGGCCGCCAGGCAACAGCTACATTTAATTTCTTCAAAAGAAAACCAGATTTTTAAGACACTTGTCCAGATTTTAATACTGTAGCTTTCTTAAATCTAACACCATAAATGTTGTGAACGTAAGGATATTTTTTTTTTAGTTTGCAAGCAAAAATCTTTACTGATGTGTAAACATAATTAGAAAGCAATCTTTACAACAAAACAAATATGAATACATTTTGACTTTCGGTTTCAAACCTTCCGTCAACGCAATGAATTTAAAGTAATACACTATCAATTGTCCCCCCTGCCCGCCCCATGGCTATTCCACCTAAGAGGTAAAGATTGTTACTTTTCGCGTGACAAAATTCCGACACCTGGGGAAAAATTTAGGTGACAAAAATCCCCTCCCACGGCAGCAAAACATGCGTGTATTGCTTTCAGACATTTTTATTTCAATGGGTCAAAGTCCCCACCTTGGGGCATGAAAAATGTGTCCAAAACTCCACCTTAGGGGTGGGGCAGCGCGGGGGAAGGGGAGGGGTGGGGGAACAATTGATAGGTGCATAACAAACTCTCATCTGGTACATTACTGCTGCAGCTATACTTTTTAAGTATATAAAGCTCATTTTCATTTTGTAGCACCTTTGTATAAACCGTATCGAATAGCCGCCATTTTTCGTGGGGCAGTTTCTTTGTTTCTTGAGGACATGCATAGTTGCATATATTATGCTTACATTGTTGAATAGTTTGAGTAACAAAAGGTGCCCCACAAGATGGCGGTTATTCGATATGGTCTATATGTTATTACATGTACTCTAAAACACAAAAATGCAATGACATAATTAGAAGCATATTCTGCTTGAAACTGATAAAAACAATACTGGCAAAAAGGAGGTGATTTACACAAAATAACATCCATTACAAGCGTCTTGTTTTGCTATATTTGCCAGAGAAAATGCACGGTGCTTTGGGAAAACCATGGAAGAAAACTCATGGCTAGTGTCACTTTGGACACGACATTCACAGATAGACTCAGTTTGGTACCCAGCGCCCTCTCCTTTTGTATGTATATTCCACACGATATACACAATACCACCCCGTCACATCCAAAAACTACTAGATAACCATGCTTTTTTTTCACCCAATGAATCCATTTTGAGCTGCGTTATCTTTCTATGTACAGATTGGTTTGCACTGAAATCTACAACTGGTCTATACATGTATATGGATACAGGACATGCTTCTTATATACATATCTAATATTCTTTTTTGCCGTATAATTACATTTGTTGGCCTATTGGTGCTTGAGCAAACTGCGTTACTTTTTTCTTTTTTTTTGCACGCGAGACCAGCTTATCAACATATTTACAACATGTCTATATTCGCCGAAATTAATTTGACTTTTTATTTTTCACGCGGAATGATCTTTCTCTAACTGCACAAAATTGGCCTAATTTAAAGAAAATTTGCAAACAATAATTTTTATTTTCCTTTTGACCTTGACAACTTTCTTACTTCACGAAGTTAAACCTTGACAAATGTATATGTGCCTAAGCTAACATTTTATTTTTCAACACTGCGAATATTTACTAAAACTGTATCACTTTTTAAACAAAACTCGCAGTGCTAATCTAGCGGTGGATAATTGTGTACATTAGATGCACTGATGATGTTCAAAACTAGACGAAAACAATCTGAAACTGAATCAAAACTAAACTTTTCTTCATGATTCATGTAAAACAATGACCCCGTTCTCACTAGAGAAATCGCTTCGTTCGACGAGGATTAGTTAATCATCGTTAGTTAATGAAGCATGCGTTCACATATCACTTAACGAAGATTGAATGAAGCTGCGAGAGGCCACTATGCCTGGTCGTACATGCGCATCGCGCATTAGGCACCGAGCTTCAAGTGTCTAGACGCGCTGTGGTTATCCATTGGCGCGTCAAAAACAACGCTTGCTATGTGCTTGATGCTCAACATGCTTGAGCAACTAGGCCTGCCAGATTGCTTCGTTAAAATAATGGAGCGTTCACATTACAAATTTGCTTCGTCGAATGAATCAATCTCTTCGTCGAATAAAGCTAATTTGCTTCGTCGAACGAAGAGATTTTAATCTTCGTCGAACGAAGAGATTTTAATCTTCGTCGAATGATGAGGCATGTGTTCACGTCAGGAAATCTCTTCGTCAAATCAGTGAGAACGGGGTCAATCTTCAATTAAGAGATAAATAAAAAAATGCAATGAATACCACTCCTGGCTCCCAAATATAAAAAAAAACAAAAACAAAGAAAAAGAAAACCAAAACTGAAAAAAAGCAAAGCCACATAAAAGGCAATTTTGCATATTAAAAATACATGTAGTACTTGTTACTCTGAGTAATGGCATAATCAACTCCACAATGTACACTTAATGTCACAGCAGACAAGATATAATTTACAAATTATTTTTCTTTAACCTACCAATACGCAAACGTCATTACAGACAAGATGGTTTATTAGGCGACAAAATGGTACACTGTATATTTTAGCATATTAAGTGCAGCAAGGTCATCTTAGGAAATGATCTTGTCAATTATTCTTCCCAGCCAGACGAAAAGTCCAATGCGGACAACTTCTTCTCAGTCTGCCAGGTGGTGTGTTCCTCAACAAAATGGCCTGCAAGTGAGGTGACGTAACAAAACCTCTCCGCCGCCGCGAAGCATGATGGGATTAAATGGAGTACTCCCAAAACGCAGCCCATTGTGTTTGTGTTTACATACTTCAAATTCACTGCAGTTTATATCGCGTACTTCAACCGATTGGGATGCAGTTAGCTCCCGGCTCTAAAGCCACCTCTGAAGGGTCTCTGGAGTATTTTTGGCAACAAATATTTACGGTAGCGAAGGAGCTACCACATTAAATTCATGGACCAACACTACACAGCATATGCCATTTGATTAGAGTACTACAAGCAATCCCATGAACCTGTGTGCGACATGATTATGTTTACATTATTGACGTCATCTCTCATTCAGTATATTTGTTTCCTTCCTCCATGGCTATGTTGGATCTCTTACAGTGGTGTTAGATGTATCTAGACACTACCAATGGGGGAGCTGGCTTACACAGTAGGCAGCACACGCAGAAGTATGTTTTGGCTTGTCCTCATTGTAAACGTTTTTAGGAGGGCACTTTGCTACCAAACATTAGATATTTCCAATCTGAGGATGCATAGTCGACAAAAATGTTGTCTCTTGAGTTTATATCAGAGTCTCTCGTCTGGGCGTCATCCCAAGGAACTCAACCTTGCCTGAATTATCATCAGCGATGTCGACCTCTTCAGGTCTTTGCTCTTCGAGTGGCGACCAGTGTCCGACTCGCTGGGAATCGCTGTTGATCCTGGCAATCTTTTTCCGTAAGAAGATCGGCGAACGAGGAAGCTCGGGCAGGCTGCCTTTCTTCGACGAGTCCCGGTCTCTGGGAACTGTCGCATTCGGGGGATTAGCGAGGTCCGGGAGGCTTGTGAAGTTGCTGCTTTTACGCTGCTGCGTCTGTGACGTCGGTGGTGGCAGGTGCTGGTAGGAAGGAGGGGGGTATCGCGGCGGCTCCTTCTCTGTTGGCGAGTTGAGCAGCGGCCGGACCTCTGTAGGGCTTCCAGACAGGTTACGATTCCGTCTTGGAGGTGCTACGGGGGAGCTTTTGGCGACCTGGCCGACCTCCATATGCCCGTCTTCCATCTCAAGCCCAATGCCTTCATCTGACAAACGCTGGTTTGCATCTTTTTTCTCGGGGGCTGTAGCTGTAAATCTGACTGGTATATACTCGCCTAAAATAAAAATTCAAATTGAAAGAAAGCACATTAAATTTAAAGTGCACGAGATGTTTATTATGCAGACACAGAAAAATAGAATGTATCAATTCTGTTTCGTGCATGAATTCTTTTCTGATTTGGAAAAAAAAAAAACGAAACAGATATTTGTCTCGCGAACACCCTGATTGACTTTTTGCTCAGCAGACAGCTCTGGTCAAAAACATGTTGCAGTGCTACTCTAGTCTGATAACCAAACTGGGGATGAGAGAACAATTGTAAGGGATTCGAACCCGAGACCTCTGACTCGCCGGGCAGATGCTCTACCAGCTGAGCTATTCGGCACAGTGGTATATACTCCCTAAGGTTTTCCCTATGGACCCAATTTTTGTCTCGGTGTTGCATGGGAGCGCAACTGGGCAAGTAACCAACGCAAAGTTGTAGATTGCTTTAGCACATATTTGCCCTTGTCTTTGTCATGATACTATTTTCCAATTTTGTAGTACCAAATATCTGTTCGTACAATTCTGTGAAATGCACATCCTAAAATTCAATTTACTTTATGAAAAAAGCAAAGAAATTATCAACACTTATCAACAATTAATAAACAATGATCAAAAGTTCTGCATGAGATGATGTTGCTTCGGTGCATCGTGATGACATGAATAGGAAATAGCATCATGCTAATTAAGAAAGCACACGTGGACAAAACTGTGCAGAGGGCTAATACTATAATTATTTGACTATATAGACCTTTATCACGGTGCGGCCATCTTCCTTTTTCCCTATTAAATGAACGTAAACAAACCAAGGCTTGCATGAAAAATAGATTTGACCCAGTGTTGAAACTGTTCATTGTGTGCATCACAATGGAGGTCTATTCCTGGATGTGAAGCCTTGAATAGAGACTAGTGCCGAAGTATTGTTTGTGCCCAAGTTTAGTTTCACAAAAGGTTAAAATATGTAGTGCAGCAATGAGAGTTTCTCCAAACGGGTTCTGGCACGATTTGCTCATGCGTGATATCCTGCCGAATTTGTGCACATTCGAAAACCTGTAGTACAAATTAACGTGTTGTGTATAAGTTGTGCTATTCTGTGGACTCATTCTTTGCAATATGCCAAGTTTAGCTTGTTTCATGACATGCAACAAGTCCAAACAACAAAAGTAGAAAACAAGGACCAAGTTTTTTTTTTTTTAGATCATTAGGCCTACATTGGAATAAACCGTGAACGTCCCATTTTAAGTTTAGCACATGTACAGTTTAAAATGTGTATTATTAGTAAATTATTGATGATGAAATTGGTATGAACCGTATCGAATAGCTGCCATCTTGTAGGGCAGTTTCTTTGCATGGTTGCACATTCTGTGCTGACATTGTTGACCGATTTAAATGTCAAATGTTGCCCCACAAGATGGCAGCTATTTGATACGGTCTATAGACATTGCTCCTTGATCTCAGATGATGACTGATGAATCCGTCGCAAAGTTACGACTACCATTAACCAAATAGGTAATCGCAACTTTGCGAAGGGTTCTGTCCTACCTCATCCCCAACGATCACGCCCGACCACTCTGGGGACGACGTTGGATTCTGCCCACAACTTATGACGTGTACCCGTTGCAAGTGTTTTGTAAAACGCAACTATGGAACTAGTCGTAAACTTAGGAAGGGTTCAGTGAGTTGCGATGGATTTGAGGACTTACGGCGCGTCGCAAGTCTTTGTGAAATCGATCCCAGGTCTCATTAAAAAGGAATTTATCTTCAGTTCAAGTCCCAAGTCTCTCCAAGATCAAGTCTCAAGTCTCAAATAGAACAGAAGTATGTCAGAAATGATTCTAATGGCAACAGGATTAAACGAGTACGTGTCTCATGCAAAGCATTAATAAGGGAACTAAAGCCAATTAATTCAGATCAGTGCAGACACAAGGGGGTCAACTGTAAAACATGTGGTTTTTTTTTAGTAGGAACTTCCAGGGATTTTTACTTCACATTTTACTGTGGATCCGGGGTGGGCTGGTGAGGAATTTTCTTTCTAGACGGAGGAAGCGTACTGGATGGCGCTCGGCCTGTGTGAGGAACCTGTTTAAGCCAACGGAGCATGGGCAGACAGACGGGTAAGCACACATGGACGAGAGATCAATTAAAAAAGGCCATAAAAGTGTCGCGTTAAAGGAACTTGTCCAGATTTTCCAGAAAACGGATTTCGTTCTAACCCAACGATCATATAAAATGCCTCCCCAAAATACTATCCATAGGAAGAAAACAGGAGATTTGCAATGTCCAATTTGGATGTGGCAGCAAAAAGGTTGGTGTAATCATGGAGCTATAAAAAGGAAGGAGATCGAACTGACCCGGGATCAAAGACAACACTCCCACGCCGACGATCGTAAAACACCGGGTGGCATCAATAACGCGCGACCGCAGACCGGCCATGGACCATCAATCATTACGCCCAGAGCAGGCGCCCGCAAAGCATGCTGGGAAGTACTAAGCTTTCCGCGCGTGCGCAGTGCAAGTGAATACAGCTACAGTTGATTGCCCGGTTCCCATGGTTCCGCAAACGGAAATCTTTTTATAGCTCCATGGTGTAATCACTGCATTGCTTTATGTAACCGGATAAATTGGTTCACAAAACATCGGTGGTTTTTTGACGATATCCTTGAAAATATACGGATTGAGAGTGCGAAAATTCAGAATGGTAATAATAAATATATGGGGGGTGATCTGGACATGCTCCTTTAACTGGCATAGACAAGGTTTGGACAAAGGAAATAAACAGTGACTAAAACCACATAATTCAGAGCGGACTAATGAATCTTACTCAAGATCTTTGTGAATTCTAAAGATTGTGGGTTCGACTCCCACCCTATCCATGGTACATGTACAATATTCCCTTGGGCAAGGAATTTTGCCATAAACTGCCCATCAAAGACTTGAAGTGACTTGAAATGACTGAGGACTTGAGTTAAAATAAATTCTTCAGAGGCAAGTTGTTCAATACATTTTGATGTTTTTATTATGTAGTAAATGTACATATTGGCATTGTCTTAGCCAATAAAAAAAGAAAGTGTTAAATTGATTGAAACATGTACATGGGTCTTTCTATAAATTAGGGGTCCAAAAGTGTGACATTTAGTGTCCCCCAATACACCTGATGTGTTATTTTTCGTACAAAAATCATTAAAATGGCCTTTAAACCATTTTTGTATGAATTGTACTTTATGTACTCACTCTTTGAGATGGAAAGTATTTAAAGAATGTGTCCTGAATTTACAAAAACAAGATGTAAAATGTAACGGGGGACACCAAAATTTTACCCCTAATTTATAGAAATACCCACTTGGCTTTGTTAGGGGCCGTCCATAAAGTACGTACGCACGAAATGCCGACTTTTTGGACCGCCCACCATCCGCCGCCCTGTACGCAAAATTGGTGGCGTCACCTGTATACTTTTAGTGTACGCATTGGCTCTGCGTACGTACTTTATGGACGGCCCATTATTTTAACTTGCTGCAATGTATTGACCAAGTTTTTGCCGATGCAGGTAACAGTATTTTTGCATAAGAAACAGCATCTCTGCAACTACCATGCATGTAGGCATAGCGTGCCAAATACCGGTGATTTGTCTGTGGTAGAAACACCCAAGATAACCGTTAAAAGTGTTGCCAATAGACCTTTATCACAGTGCAACCATCTTTGCGTTGTTTCCCATAGTACATGTCGGGCACGCTCAGTGTGTCTGCGCGACAGCGCATGCAACCTTCCGTTGCAGTTTTAAGAGAATCACTGTCCGCGCTGCGCGTTTTCTTGATCGCGCTACGTGGGACCAAACTATTTTTCCTGCAAGCCTCGCTTTGGTTACATTCAGTTTAATAGGAGAAAAAGAAAGATGGCCGCTCCGTGATAAAGATCTATTGCATTGCCAAAAACCGTTTAATGCTAGTGCTTGCAGTGTAGGCTTGGGCGACTCCAACAGTTTCGGAGTCAAATCTGATTCAAAAAAAGAATTGCGATTCCATTTAGAATTGATTCAATATTTTCACAGGAAAACATTTTGTACATTTAGCGTGTTTAAGTGCGTTTACATTGACGATACTACATATTGTGCAGACGACAAACCACTGAGTGGAAATGATGCTGGCCTGTGCCAAACATAAGTTCCTAATGTGGAAATTATCAGAGGCTGAAAACTCTTGCAGAAATCTAGCGTTTTGGCTTCAGAATTGTTAGGTAATTTCTGGATTCGGCAAGCTATCACTGGGAATCGAATTAAGATGAAAGGGAATAGATTCCCCAAAAACCTGGAATCACAATTCCGATTCTCAAAGTGGAATCGATTCTACTCGATACCGGCATGGAATCGCCCAAGCTCATTGCAGTGCTCTAAGAATTGCTAGAACTGGTATTCAGGAGCATGAGTGAGAGTGTGTGTGTGTGTATTTAAGACTAATACTCACCCGAGTTTCTACCATTGGACGATGTGGACATTTTGCGGTGATCCATGCTGCAGGATCCCGTGGTGTTGCTCAGTCTCTTCTCTTCCTGACTCCAGATGCGTTTCTTCTGTTGGGAGTAATGGTTGCCTTAAAATTACATTCTGTCTGAATACGCTTCTTTATTTGATTAAGATTAGGCCATATAAAAACGAACTATGTTTAGCATTAGCACGCGCGCCACTTTTAACACAGCGCGTCAAAGCTTTTTTTTTTCAAAAACACCCAAAATAAATATATATCGTTAGCGAATGCATCACTTTCAACCATGTGCGTCAAAGATTTTTTACTTAGAAACGCACATCTGTTGAGTGTTTCAATTAAAAAAAACATGCCTGTTGGCTTCATGTCCACTTGACTTTATTGCTTGGAATCCACTTACTCCCCAAAACAAAATAAAGAAAACAAAACAACAAAAAAACTTCATTACCGCATCATTTTGGGAGACCTCAACTTACGCCTTAGAATCGCTTAATTTGATGAAGCAAGTAGCTTCATTCGACGAAGAGATCGCTTCATTCGACGACGTAAAATTGTAATTCCGATACAAATGTGGACAAATGTCCATGAATTTGGAAATCTGGATGCAGTGAAAAGCAACTTGGCTCCACCGGTATTCGAACCGCGGACCTTCTGCTTAATGTGCAGACGCCCAACCAGTTGTAATGTGTATGTTCCCTTCATTCGACGAAGTGATTTGATACATAACAAGATGGGGGCGACGCACAGCTTAATTCAATCTTCATTAGAGGTTGTGTAATGTGAACAGTACCGCTCTTCGTTCGATGAGATGTGAACGCACACTTTATTAACTAATGATGATTAACTAATCTTCGTTGGACATAGCGATTTTTCTAATGAGACAGGGTCAAAAACTCACCCCAGACGATGAGCTTGAGCGCTGCTGATTGGAACCAGTAAAGAACGTTCCGCCGTACCGGTCACGTATGTACTCCGGCATCCAGGTGCTATTGCGGATGTAGCGTTGGTATTCTTTGATCACCTACAAGTTCAAACCAGCTAAATGTTAACAAAGGGCAACTGACAGCCTCTGGTAATAAGTGGTTCTGACTGGTACCGACTGGTACCAACTGGTTGCAACCAGTAGCTACTGGTGGCAACTGCATTCGGTCATTTTCAAAGCAGAGACCTTTTCAAGAAATTATGCTATTAATGAGAAAGCAAGTCACATTAAATTTCTGGAAGGGGTTTTCCGCAGCGTAGCCAGGGTTCTGTCCATAGGGGGGGTGACTGGGGGGAGCTTATATTAACATTACTATGGGAGTACCAACAAATTTCGCCAATCCATGCGACTCCGACGTCGCTCAGCCGGGGGGCGCTGTCTGTGTGTTTGGGAAATCTGGATGCAGTGAAAAACAACTTGGCTCCACTAGGATTCAAAACAGCGGACCTTTTATCTGCAGACGCCCTATCAATCGAGCTATGAAGCCAACTGGTGGTCTCGAAACACGGTATTGCAGTTGTTCCTCACTGATTGGGATTGGCTATCACGTGAGCTTAACAAGCCCAACAGAGGGATAAACCCGTTAAATTGACGTTTAAACGTTTAGAAAAATAAACGGTAACTCCCAGCGCTAGTTTTTACTTTGTATACATGTACCTTCTCATTCATGAAGCAGTGGAAGACAAAGATGAACGTCCCTTGGAACACGTTGGCAATGGTGAAGATGTACGCAAAGACCAGGAGATTCTCTGCAATGTAGAGCAGGCCGAAGCACCATGTGATCCCCAGGAGGCACAGTAGGACCAAGGCACCACGGACCCAAGACCTGTCAAGTGGCAACAAAGTCAAAACAAGAGTGTAGTGGTTAACTTTCGGAATGGAAAATTAAAGGAGCGTGTTCAGATTTTTAACCTAACAATCATATAAAATAGCTGCCCAAAATACTATCCATAGGAAGAAAACAGGAATCTCCAATTCGTATCTAGAAGCAAAAAGGTTGGTGTATTACTGCACATGCTTTATGGAACCGGATAAATTAGTTTACAAAACATACCATATCCTTGAAAATATATGGATTAAGAGCACAATTTCAGAATGGTAATGTAAAAAATATGACAAATGATAATTTATCAAAATCCCAACACCCATGGGAAAAATGGGGGGGGGGTGTTCAAAAATGTGATCAGGACACGCTCCTTTAATTGGATAGTTAATTCATGCATTTGAGGCATATACCTGTTGACAAAAAAAATTTTAAGAATTGTAATAGAGTAATCTGACAAGCATTTTAATATTCCCATACAGTGAAGTTTAGGAATGCAGCTATTTAGTGATTTTGGTTGGAGCAAACCGACATTGTGCTATTGAACACACCTCTGGATTACAGTTAAAGGCACAGGCTCGTCAATGCATGCGTAAGGCCAAATTCGTGCCACGAAATACGCAGCTCCATATCAAATGCAGCCAAACCTCCCGGAATTTTGACACAGATTCTCTTGAAACACGATCTTGTGAATCCCAACACAGATAAAACCCCTCCTAGATTGTCAATAGACCTTTATCACGGTGCGGCCATCTTCCCTTTTCTCCTATTAAAATTAACGTAACCAAAGCGAGGCTTGCAGAAAAAAATTGGTCCCTTTTTGAAATTGTTCATTGTGTGCATCACAATGGCACAGGCGCTGCGCGATCAAGAGAGCGCGCAGCGTACTTCAACGTGATATTACACGCACTATCACGCGGTAGCGCAGACGCACTGATCGTGCCCGACACGTACTATGGGAAACCAGACAAAGATGGATGCACCGTAATAAAGGTCTATTAGCAACCTCAGAGATTTATAGATGTGTCTGAAGTTAGGAGGTAAGCCTATTTCCAGAGTGTCTTTTCCAAAATCCGGGAAAGTTAGCAGCTCTTCACCGGCATTAAAATGTCAGTTCACAAAGGTTCAACACAGTATTAAGAATTAGTGTTAATCTCACAACATCCGAGACACAAATTACCACCAAACAACATGCAAAGGATTCCCAGTAGAAACAGACACCGTTGTTAAAGAGTTTTGGAAATGGTAACTTTTTTTTTGAAAAATGTTGATGACATGGCCATGGGCACAAGAATGTCGTGGTGTTCCCATACCAGTTGTTAGCCATAAATCACCAGTGTTTACACTGGTCCCGAGCTCAGGATCAAGATTGATTCCCTGATAAGAGTGCAGCGGTGTTAACTTCAATGATTCGGAGTGCCGCATTTACATCTGTTGTTGATCTCGAGCGCTGCGCCAGAAGTTGCGGTCAAAAGTCATGCTCTATGTGTGCATGTACAGAACAATGTGCGCATGTATGTACAGTGTACAATGTAATACGCTAATGTGCAACTGCAGTGGAGCGGATGTGGTAAAGATTAATTGCTTACATGTATATAACCGCAAACTGATCCTGAGCTCGGGGTTCGACCCTCCGCCGACGAGAGATCCACATCTCGGGGTCTGATCCGGAGCCAATTTTGGTCCCGAGAGCGTTTACACTCAGTGATCCCGAGCTCAGTGTTCGAGCCTAAACTCAGGGTAAACACGGTCATAAACCTCTACAGAACATATTGTATACTGAACTCATTCGATGGTTCATTCACTTTATGAACAGTCAAAAAGAGTATTATATAATAATTTGGCAGTTTTGCTTTAAACGTGATAACATTTACAGAATGTTTCAATTTTGACAACAAATTTGTTGTGCTTTTTCACAATAACAATATCACTACATGTACATGGAATGCCCAATTCATGGTGTAGACAATCATGGATATGTTTGAACAATGCACGTGTAGTTCAAGCAGAATCCACTGTTCTAGGGACTCTGATCCAACTTTCCAAGTTTAAACTTGCCGATTGTCCACAAAAAACCAAGTACATGAAAACTACATACACATGCAGATGTACATGTACCAGATGCTAATTTACAAATTGATTTCCACAGATTCTTATGTGAACAGTGGATATTAAAAATGAAAATTGCGAGACACCAATTGTACGAGAATTACATAATAACTCTACTTACGCTGCTACCTCCACTTTGTTGGCCCCTAAACTGAAGTGGCGCAAGCATTTGTAAGGGGAAAATATACAATCTGTTTATAAATTAGGGAAATTTACTGCATGGTAGTGTTCTACATGCATGCAGTAATTAGCCCCATAACAAAACTGTGCAATGACCCATAAAAACAATGACCTCAAGGTGTTGGATGATTGGGATTATATACCTCATGCGTAGATTCCTGTCATCTGATTGGTTAAAAGTGGGGGCATTGAATTAGCTAGACCCCGTGCATAGCTTGACCCCCTGTGAAAGCGCCCTATACAACTGGACATCGTTTTGATTGCATCTGTAATAGACTGGTATAACTGAGCTCACCACTCATTTCCATGCGTATGCACGAGAAAAACATGCATCATCTGTAGATTAAATTATTAAGGAGTTTTCTCTTGATGCGACTCTCGAAACAAAAATATGAAATAAAAAGAAAGTGTAGGCTAAATTCAATGACGATTAAGTTGACACTTGTAGAGCTAATCATGTCTGCAAGTTTTGCAGCCTTACAAACGGAAACAAATATGCACAGTAAACCATACCACTGTGCTTCGATATGGGAGAGAAACAAATATGTCAAGAAAAAGAAAAGCATGGTGTGAGTGTGCACAAGTGTTACTGTAATACAATGAGGTGTGCCATGTTCCCTGTGGCAATTATCGGAAAATATGTAGTTCCCAAAGATGGACATTGTAAAGTAAATGTAAAGAAGCCAATCACAATCGCAAATGTGTCGCAAAGTGGGTCGCAAGCGTGTGGCAAGTGGGTTGCAAACAGGCCACAAACAGGTCACAAGTGGGTGGCAAGCGTGTGGCAAGTGGGTTGCAAACAGGCCACAAACAGGTCGCAAGTGGGTGGCAAGCGTGTTGCAAACGGGTCGCATGTGGGTCGCAAGTGGGTGGCAAGCATGTTGCAAGCAGGTCGCAAGTGGGTCGCAGGGCTATAGCAGTGCAGTCGAAGGGCAGTCGTCGCAGCCCAGTCGAAGGGCAGTCGTCGCAGCCCAGTCGAAGGGCAGTCGTCGCAGCCCAGTCGAAGGGCAGTCGTCGCAGCCCAATTTTTAAAAAAAAGTAAAAGAAAGGTAATAAAAAGGGTGCAGAAAGGTCACGAAAAGGAAGGTTTTTGTCACAGATTATTTTAAAATGAACTGCATGGCCCAGATTTGCAATGTGACTTGTGGCTAACATGTGACAACACAAAATGCATGTCATGTACAATGTATGAATGGCAAATAGTGATGCACCAAACTTAATCTGAAATAAACTAAACTGAAAACAGCAGCCAAACTTTCACAAAAAAACACTGCAAACACTCTGATGACGGGGAGAGTTAAGCACTGTTCAACAGCAATGGCCTCATAGACGTTTTTAAGGCATCATGGGATTGGATGACAAACCTACAGGTCCGAGTGAAAATTACCAGCCTTGTTTGTCATCCAATCCCATGATGCCTTGAGAACGTCGATAAGGTTTATTAAACAAAACAAACTCAGTTTGACAAAATGCAAATTAATTTTGCAACCGACGCAGAAAATTGTTAATCATAACCAGAGCTATGACTTTGCACAAACAGTCGCGAGACATCTTATTATGCCACTGTGCCTGGACATCTATATTTTCCTTTCCTTACATTATTTGCTGGCTGCTTCCAAAGTTTTGCTCGTTGAAGGCAGGACTGGGAGAAAGGGGTTAGAGGAAATGAAAGGAAACAGCTCAGGTTAAGCGGGTTCTTGAGGTTCGCCAGATTCAGATGTACAGGAAACATTTACAATGCCTGGGCTGATGGTTTTTCATAAAAACCACTTGAAGAAAGTCAGCCCACGAGTGATACATGGCTATACTATTTTGGTAGTATGAACTGGTTTCCTCAAGATTAATGTACATGAATTCGTGGCCGTTTGCTCAGCATGTAGCTCGCCGTGTGCATTCAATTTTTGCTGCATTTCCCGCCTAACGAAGCCGTGGAAAAAATTATATCATGTTTAATTTTTTCGGCCTCGTGTGGCAAAAATCTCACTTTTGCTGGGTCTGCCTTTTTTAAAGAGAAAGTGCAGTGACCTTGGCAGGGGCCACGTGTCCTGTCTTCAAATCACGTGAATGTGGATTTTTTTTTATTGGCCAGTTACATTAATTTTAGGTTACCACGTAGCTCAGGTTTGCCGCACACGGCGAGATGTTTGCCACGCGACAGCACACGGTGAGCTACGTGCTGAGCAAACGGCCACGAATGACCGTTTACTCAGCACATAGCTCTCGTGTGCTGCAGCCTTTATACAGCCTTAAAACCTCTCCCCTCCCCACATGTATGTACAACCCTTGCACCGCCATGTTCTATGGCAGGAAGGCTAACAGGATGGAGTGAATCAGGGTAATTTAGTTTAATCTCTCCAATGGGAACTGGGATTAGATGCTGGATTAGCTGGATTTACCATCACCATCAACCTGGAATCCAGGCCTGATGTGCTCGGGAAACACATCGGGATTAAGGGATTAACTTGGCTTATCATGGGCAGTGCATGGGGATATCAATGAAGCCCCGTGGTCTTAATGTTAATTACTCCCAGATGCCATGAATGCTCTAGAGCGTGATCCATAACTGGTAAACACTAGATGAAGATTTCAAAATTTCTTAAATTAATACCTCGATCTGTAAAGAAATGTCCATATTTTACAATCATATTACAAAAATTTACAGAATAAATTTGACTGGGCACACTGTGCCATCACATTTTCAAGAAATAGTTAAAAATGCATGTAAACAAATTGCATTTTTTGTCAATTTTTTTAATATAACACATATAACATACACTCGGCAAAAGAAGTTCTTGGACACTGGTAAAAGTTCAAATAATTTGTAAAAATAATTCATAAAAAGCACATTATTGTATATCAATATGACCACACAATAGTTCTCTACCAGCATGATATGGAGTTAACGCGTGAGCAATCATGCATGGCTGGTTACACGCATTGAACAATAGCAAGTACAGTAACAGAAAATTGCAAGAAATGGAGCATTCAAATGCTAATAATCATGTCCATCCTGCAGGCCTAAATTTTGTTAACAATTCCAGTGGAATAATGATGCATCCAAGATGGATAATTTCCTCTTCTTTTCAAAATGGCATTTAATTTTGACTTGACAATGTGCACGGGATTTGTTCAATAATGAACCCCCAGCAAAGAAACATACTGCTTTTTTTTCAATAATAATAATAATATTGGATTCTTATATAGCGCTCATGTCCACCCTGCTGGGTGCTCCTGGCGCTGTTGCCATTATTACCGCTGCCATCAGGAAATCACCAGAACCATTTCGCTTCAACTAGGTGGCTGCTGGCCATTATGCCACATAAACTGTTTCACAATTGAATAACTGAATGCTCCATTTCTTGCAATTTTCTGTTACTGTACTTGCTATTGTTTAATGCGTGTAACCAGCCATGCATGATTGCTCACGCGTTAACTCCATATCATGCTGGTAGAGAACTATTGTGTGGTCATATTGATATACAATAATGTGCTTTTTATGAATTATTTTTTAAAATTATTTGAACTTTTACAAGTGTCCAAGAACTTCTTTTGCCGAGTGTATAACACATTTCACAAACAAATGTTTTGCGAAACTTTTGCGGCAGGTTTAAGGCACAAATGACTAATCGTCCGCACTGCAGAATACGTTCCACAGCTTCACAAGGGTCGAGATGAAATAAAAATGGCGAAGTTTCTGATACGGCTTTATCTTATACTTACGTTATCTTCTCCTTGTTTGTCTTCTCTCTCTGATTGGTCTGCATGGTGCTATGACGACACATGATGAATATTGCCATGGACAGGAACATGGTGTTGACCTGGCAATGAAAGGAAATGTTAAGAAAACATTCTACAAACATTCATGCAGTAATTGAACCCTGCTATTAAGGTCACCTTAAGAGCACGTGTGATATAGTGGGTATACATCCGTGCTCTTGATTGAAGGGTTTTGGGTTCGAGCCCCACATGTGCCAACGTGTTTGTGTCAGTGGGCAAGACACTTAATCTCGATTGCCTCATCAACACAAGCGATATTTGGGGAGCTGTTATGGGGAATGCCACAATCTAACTGCTGATAGGATTGTGCGCCTTGGCCAGGTAGCCACCTAGTTGAAGCGAAATGGTTCTGGTGATTTCCTGATGGCAGCGATAATGTTAATAGCAACAGCGCCAGGAGTACCCTAAGGTAGATGTGACCACCATTACATTATTATTATTAACCTTTATAAAGAGGCTACCTGCCTAATGTGGCCACATTTGTTCGGTCCCAAATGGGAGGAAGAACCTTGATATTAGAGCCCCTGTCTAATGCGGCCAGTGGCCAGGGCACTGGGATTTCTCTGTGTACACTCCTATTGCGCTCTCAATCTGTATATTTTCAAGGACATTTTCAAACTAATTTATCCAGTTCCATAAAGCAGTGCAGTGATTACATCAACCTTTTTGTTTCCACATCCAAATTGGAGATTGCAAATTTCCTGTTTTCTTCCCATGGGTAGTATTTTGGGGAGGTATTTTAGATGATTTTTAGGTTAGAACGAAATCCATTTTCTGGACAAATCTGGACCAGCTCCTTTTAACTGATGACATTTAAACTCACCACTATGACGATGATAACAGGCGCCACAAAAGCCCAGATGAAATTGTTCTCCACTGCCAGCCAACAGCTTTAAGGGAAAGAATCGTGAAGTGAGGCTTGATTAATTTTCTGCGAGTTATTTCTTTGATACTCATAAGGACTGTCCGCATTGGACTTTTTGGTTGAAAACGTATAGTACCGAGACGATGGGTACTATTTCCCATTTTAAGTCCAATGCGGACAGCCTAGGACGTTTTCCTCTCAGTAACTTTTCCTGATTCCAGCGGTTACTTTTCCTGGCCAACTGCTGCCCAAGAAAATTGACCAGAGAACTTTTCCCGAGACGAAAAGTCCAATGCGGACACAGCTCTGGAAGCGTATGTCCGGGCCGTGAAGGTCAAACTACGAAGGGACACTGCGCATGCTCTCCCACGGTCTCAGTAACATTTTACTGTGTCAAAAAGTCAAAATGCGGACAGCAGTAAAATTTAGCTATTTTCATTTTACCATCGTCTTGGTAAAACCTGCCGAAAAATAAGTCCAATGCAGACACGACTATACATAGAAATGTGGACAAATGTCTATGAGTTTGGGAAATCTTGATGCAGTGAAAAGCAACTTGGCTCCAACGGGATTCGAACTTCAATTGGGGGATGTGCAGCACAGCTCAACACAGGGGTGGGTGTAAATTGAAATGTCACAAAACTCACTCCTATTGTCATACAGTGCATTCCCCTTTTGCTTGGGGATGGGAATGTGTCAATACACTTTTGACAATAGCAATGAATTTTGTGACATTTCACTTTACACCCACCCCTGTATCAGCTATGCTGCACATCCCCCAATTGCTTAATCATAACAAATGACACATCATTGTAAAGAGGAATAACAGGGCTTTCCAATGATACAAGGAAAATAACTTGGTAACAAGTCAGTCAAACTTGAGTTTTCGAACTTTTTTTGAGGAATTTAGACCTATTTACACTAAATCCTTGATTTCACTTACTATTTTGTTGTTCCGTAGCTGTCAATGTCAACAGCTGCAGATACACCGACGACAAACAATGGCAGACCTGTGGGGAGAAAAAAAATCAATCACAGAAACAATAATAAACACGTTCACGCAAGGCGTACTCCTGCAGCCAATTTCTCGAAAAATTTTGTAGCTTGCGCACTTTTGAAAATGGCATAAGCCCCATAGGCTTGCGTGTAATTATCACAGGAATGTTGCGCAGCTTATGCAATAAAAAGTTGGGCAAGCGGGCTTACGCAATGCCTAAGGATTCGTGAAATCGACTACTGGCACTCTTGCCATTATTACCGCTGCCATCAGGAAATCACCAGAACCATTTTGCTTCAACTTAGATTGTGGCAATATCGTTTGGGTTGACGAGGCAATTGAGATTAAGTGTCTTACCCACGGACACAAAGATGTTGGCACAAGTGGGGCTCGAACCCATAACCCCTCAATCACGAGCACAGCTGTGTACCCATCAGACCACATGCACTCCCAAAGACATAAGACAGGACTTTTTGTGTACCATAATTCTTCGAAACAGAACTATTTCAATCTTCACATGCATGTAACAGGACAGGAAAATTGTGATTTGTGAAACATGTGTGCATACAGGAAACCTTTAGAACTGTGTGTTATTTCCTTTTTAGGCTCTCCAACGGGGTATTGTTTCTGTCTTTTAATCAAGCTCAATAGTTTTTTTCATTTTCAGAAACAATATCTTGATCATCAATTCAAAAACATGAACTTGAACTACAAACAGAATTTCTCACTTTACCGCGGATCACCCAGCAATGAAATCACATAGGTGCATGGTGGGACCACCCAAATAAACTAATCTTGTTCCCAGCAATTCAGACCTAAACCAAAATCCCAACCAATTAGAGCAACTCACCATAGCCGAAAGGATAGTAGTACTTGCGTCTGGAGCTCTCTGCTTCAAACACTTCAACCAGCATGACGTAGAGTTGGATCCCCTCAAGACACATCCATGCAAAGGCAGCTAGGAAGAAGTAGTGTAGGAACAGGGCAACCACTGTGCACATGGCCTACAACAAAAACAACCAACATGCTTGAAGGTATACATGTATTATACGCATCTTGAACAAATGTCTCAAACGTGCAGCCAGAATAATACCGACAGTGGCTTTCTAACTCCATCAGCTGACATGTTTTAAAAGCTTGACTGGCTTGCCTATCCAAAGAGAGTTAATTACAAGAAAGCTGTTCTTGTTTTCAAAAGTATCAATTCCTTAGCCCCACAGTAAATGGCAAGTATATTTACACCACATGTACAAAGTGGAGAAACTCGTCAATCTGCCGAAAAGCCACTGAAAATTCCTTTGCACGAAAGGAGTCTTACGCCTCGAGCTTTGCTGTAACTGGAACAACTTTAGTGCACACATTGGAACTACATGTATGTCTTCTCTGAGCTTATTCAAATTGGCACTTCATCAAACGTATACATAATATTCACATGATGCAACTTTAAGGAAAAATATTCTAAATTGTGTGACAGCGCCCTTAAGCCATTCTTAGTGAAGTTCGTATTGATTTTCAGCTCGTCCTATTTCTTGGTTTTTGTTGACAAAAATAATGTAGGTGTTGAACTTGTTTAGCTCAATATTTTTTTTAATTGGGTATATACTTCTCTTTTAACTTCATCCTTCTGACATACTTGTGATTATTATTATTATCAACATTATTGTGATGGACACGACCACAACACTAGCACACATACAGGCTGCATTCGGGCCTGTACTCGTGTCAACACGAGTAGTACTCCTGTGCACGCTAACGGCAAAAATAACGACACTTGGGCCAGTGAGAGTATGCTCTCACTACTCCCAGACAAATGGGGAGTGTGCTCTTACTCCTGACGAGTGCCATGTGATTTGCACAAAGATGGCAAAACATGGGTGAAATTTTTGTAAATTTGCTAAATGTGTCAACTCAACAACTGAAACAACAACTCACTAAGGTTTGTTCCAGACGGCATCAAAGATCCCCCAAAAGTTTTCTGTGATGTAAATCAGTATTTTCTTCAGTTCTTTTTGAGCAGTATTTGTTGATTCATGGCAAGAGAGAGCCATCTTGACTGATGGCCATTCGCGCAAGCAGACTGCAGGTTTGCCGTTCATGCGATGTTACCCGAGTGCAGTGCGCATGCATTACTCTAGAGTAATGAGAACAGTATGACCGAAGCAGTCAAAATTTCCTCAAGAAAGGATGTACAATTTGCATTTTCAAAGTTAGACTATTCTGTAGTTTTCATGAATGATCACATTCATTCTTACCCCTCGCGTTGCCTGGTCAATCCCAGCCATAAAGATGATCTCTGCAATCAGTAGACACAGACACAGGTTCTTGTGGATAGTGTTCCTGTCATTCTGGAGATTCCTACAACAAAGGAAAAAATAGTATGCAAATATTGAATGGAATGAAGGTCATCAGGGCTGGAAATTCACTGAGGTCACAGAGGCCATTGTGTTTGTTGCCCCTGGTCCCTTTTTGGAAGTGCCCTTTTTAAACTCCAAAAGACTCCTCCAAAAACGCAAACGGCAGTGCCCTTTCAATGACATATTTTCGCTAATGAAATATTTTTTTCTGTGCCAAGCATCACATACTTTTTAAGTTAAGCAGCTCTGTGAAGCTTGGCCATTGTCTTAAAGACTTATGACTTGAATTAAAGACAGATTACATGATTGGAAAACTTTTAAAAACAGGAACAACAGCATTACATAACTAAAGAATAATGTTGATAAACTGCCTTGTAGAAATTTCAGCCACATAGATGCAGTAATACTTCAGTAAACCTGAAAAATCCATGCATGGTTTTTGTGTTGAATGAATGGTAAAAAATCATGCGCAGACAATTTTTTTTTTTTTAAAGCACCTTCAGTTGGCAATTTTTCCCCCTTTTTACACAGGTGTTTGTTACCATTGCTATCAACACTTTTAGTCGAGTTTTCTTGTCAACTAGTGATGTATTGGCACTTTAAGATTTGGCATTTGAATCTGAATGCCAGGTCACATGCAAGCGTTGACCTACATGCACGTACGCATGCTAAATCAAGGATACACTTAATGAATTTAATTATCCCAACAGCTAAAATTAATCTTGACCTACAAAGTTTGTAAAACACATTTTTGAACAGAAATATGTCCACTGTGTGAGCATGCCAGACAGGCTTTTAAAATTAGATAATAGGTCTTCCCCTAACTAACAGTTCAAACCCAGTGGACCGTGGGTATTGGTCTTAAAAAGGGCTACACAAATAAGATTAGGAAGTGCTACTGAGACTAATGAGGTCCAATTACAGAAGACTCGAGGTAAACTGGGTCAACCTTAGAACTCATTAACCCATTAGCAACCCCCGGAATCAAGTAGAATCGATTCCACTTTTAGGAATGTCCTTCGTGCATTCCTACGGCAATACACGAAAAGGTTGTTGAGACTTGAATTGTGACTTGACTTGCCGCATTTTAAACCCTGTGTCAACGCCCAGATTGGTTTCATGCCAGGTTAAACTCGACCCTACCCCAGGCCAGAATTGAAATTTTCAACGCCTTGCAAAAAGGCTCACCACTCGTTTCCGTGCCAAGACAATTTATGGCAACCTGCCCCAAATAGTTAACCCAAGAACCCATATCCCATTCCAGTTGGGCTCTATATACCAGCCCAGATACAACCTGCCTGCCACCTAGGCACAGGAAATTTAATTTCACGTCTTAAAGAAGCGTGCCCAGATCACATTTTTGAGCCCAACCCACCCTTCCCCCCTTTTCCTATGGATGTTGAGATTTTGATACCATATCATTTGTCATTTTCTCATTACCATTCTGAAACTTTGCGCTCTCAATCCGTATATTTTCAAGGTTTTTGTCAAAAAACCACCAATGTTTTGTAAACTAATTTATCTGTTCCATAAAGCAGTGCAGTGATTACACCAACCTTTTTGCTTCCACATCCAAATTGGAGATTGCAAATTTCCTGTTTTCTTCCCATGGATAGTATTTTGGGGAGGTATTTTATATGATTATTAGGTTAGAACGAAATTCATTCTCTGGAAAAATCTGGACAAGTTCAACCAAATTAAAAATATTGAAGAAAAATCTGTGACCCTTTAAACCACAGTCCGGTTCCCAAATACAGGGCAACTGTGTCACAGTGTGTGTGGCCGAGATTACCACAAGAGTGCGTTAGGTTCTAATTGAGGTTAACATCCTGGGTGTTTCCGGCGCCACAAGGTAGCATGATACAGCAATTAGGTACTATAGGCTACTGACTGTGCTTAAGTAGTGCTGACATTCTCAGAGTTAAACTTTTTATATTTATTAATTTATTTTATTTAATGGGTTTAATGAACTTCAATTCGCAGCCTGTAGGCTGAATTGCAGGCCTCGAAATAACCGACGGCACCGACGGCAATTGCCATCGGTGCCCTGTGCTATTGCCGCGATGCCCTCAAAATAATGAATATTTCACGGCAATAAATTGCCGTGTCTTTTTATTTAACTGCCGTCGGTGCCCTTCATTAAAACACATATGAAAATGTCAAATTTCCCACTTTTAGTGACACATTTTGGAGACAAAACTAGCTCTTCCACCGCTGTTTAAAAATGCAACGAAACCGTACGCAATTTTTGCAAAACCACGCCGAGCTTTATAGCACATAGCACGCACGGTAGCCTACGTGTACAGGTACTAAGGGTACAGTTCGACGAAAGTCCCTCGAACAACGGAACTTCGCTCTGGTTTCCGTGCGAAATTGTACATGTATGTTGAGCGGGCTTCATTGGTATCCGTTAGCGGTTCGGTCATGGGTTCGGTGTACAGCACGTGCGTGCACTCGTTGACGACTATGATGAAGTACAC
This sequence comes from Henricia sp. BOLD:AAB3569, assembly GCA_037783545.1. Lineage (NCBI taxonomy): Eukaryota > Metazoa > Echinodermata > Asteroidea > Spinulosida > Echinasteridae > Henricia > Henricia sp. BOLD:AAB3569. The sequence goes on from JBBELK010000239.1 coordinate 29,960, forward strand.
ATGCACTTACGTGTCGATTGCAGAATACGGCCAAAGACGAATATGTACGAACATTAGCATGACGTTCGTGATATAACCGTGGTCATTGCACATGCGTAGCACACAAAATGGCGGCCGCAGGAACCGCGTTTCGTTGCGCGCGCGTTGCGAATGTCAACGAAAGGTCTCGACGAATTATCGATGAGGTGGAAGCAATACCATGTTCAACGCGGATAAATAAAAGAGACAATCCTCAGACTGCAACCCCAGCTAAGTACTATTAATGATTGTTGTGGTGCCCTCCAAGTTCGAGCAAACTGCCGTGATGCCCTTTTTAAATTGACAGAATTGCCGTGATGCCCTTGAAATGTGGGAAAAGGCAAGGCAATTGTTGCCGTGCCCTTTTGAACACGAATTTCGAGGCCTGGAATTGCACGAAGCTTATGTTCCACATATTCATCGAGATACATAGGCGCCATTGGCAGCTAATGGTCAGAGACACCGGGGAATCCCCTTATACTCTTCACGAAAGATCTTTTAAGTATGTTATACAAACACAAAACCAACGGCTTTACATCCCTTCCGAAAGATGGAGCAAGTGTGTATAGTGCCTTGCTCAAGGGCACAGGTACCACGGCCAGGTATCGAACCTGCAACCCCAAGTGTTGCGAGACAGTGACCCAAACCTGGCCACGGTGCCCCACGGCACTATAGTACCCCACAGTACCCACGGTACCCCACAGCTAACCATTTGCAGTTACCAACAATTTTACTTCACAAGTTGACAAGAAAAACCCGACTAATAGTGTTGATAGCAATGGTAACAAACACCACATGATTTGTTTCCGTGTAAAATGGTACCTTTGTGGGAGAAATTGCCAACTGAAGGTGCTTTTTGAAGAAACAAAATCATCTGCAGATTACTGTTTATTCAACACAAAAACCATGTATGGATTTTTAAGGTTTTCTGAAGTACATGTATTACTGGATCTATGTGGCTGAAATTTCTACCAGGCAGTTTATCAAAATTAATTTAAAATTTATCAACATTTGTTTTGAAAATGGAATCTAATCAAAATGGAAACGCAATTCTTAAGCAGAATTGGAAATGATTTTTAAGAATTTTGGAATCGCCCAAATGTAGTCAGGATGCTCCATTTTTGGATAAGAACAAAATCCCAGGTCGTGACCACAAATCATTTTTTTTTTCAGTCTTCGTAATACGGTATCTGAACAAAGCCTTCCTGGCTTGCCTGCACTGATCTGCCCTCAGGGATAAGCATTAATATCTCTGAATTGAGTAAAATTAAAATGGTTACTCACTTGAAGTAGGCTAACGTTAGGAAGGCCATCAAGAGGCAGATGGACGAAACGATGAAACCAAAATAGGTGATGACAGACAGAACAAAGTGATGACCTCTAGGAATCTGGATGGGTTATACAGAAAGGGAAAAAAGAGGGCAAGTTGTTAGAAAGATAGGGGCAGGTTTAATGGCCCAAACTATTCATACTTAATAATTAGGGCAAGCCGGGGCAGGGGTTTGGGTCGTGGCTATCTCATTGAAGGGTTTATCCCTCTGTAGGGCTTGCTAAGCTCACGTGATAGCCAATCCCAATCAGTGAGGAACAACTGCAATACCGTGATTCGAGACCACCAGTTGGTTCCATAGCTCAATTGGTAGGGCGTCTGCACGTCAAGCAAACGGTCCGCGGTTCGAATCCCGGTGGAGCCAACCTGTTTTTCACTGCATCCAGATTTTCCAAACTCATTTGTATTAAGATTATTTTTTACGAATTCCTAGAGTAAGGGCGTAACATATTTAAAGAAGAGTGTTGCCTCCCGTGCAGCCCAAAACAGTGCAGGAGCTTAGGGAGGCACGTCAGGCAGAGTGGCACACCCTGCCTAAGTGGCTCTTACACAGGCTGGTGGAGTTAACCTTGCCAGAACAGGTGATCACACTGAAGTATTACTGCATCTATATGGCTGAAATTTCTACAAGGCAGTTTATCAACATTATTCTTTAGTTATGTAAAGTTGATGTTCCCGTTTTTAAAAGTTTTCCATTCGTGATGTAATCTGTCTTTAAGAAATGTCGTGCTCCCGACTAAAAGACTTACCGCAACCCCCTTCGTGTTCATGAGAAGTGCGAAGTTGGTGAGATGTGAGCAGGAGCATACAGTGTGCGTCTCGTTGGTGTCCTCCAATCTGCAGCCAGTGTCAGACCACTCGCCTGGAGTGCTGTAAACAAGACAATACAAACAACCACAGGTTTCTACACATTCCATGTGTTATGAGTTTAATTATATTACCTCTTATGGTTTTAGCCGGAGGAATTTGACAAAACATGATAAAGTGGTCAGTTTAACAATAAAATTAGCATTTTTTCCTACAGCATAAAGCCAAAGTATTCTCTGTATGGGAGACCTTGATGGGATAATGGAAAAGTATACCCAAAAAAAAAAAATATCAAAATAAATTGTGCAAAAGAAGTGCAACTCGAACATTGTCCTGTGCCTGGCAGAAGGGCATATAAGCAGTCTGGTGCCAAAAATCAGTGCCCGGCAGAAGGGTGTAATTAGGTGATCGGGCCAACAGCCCGATCACCTATTGCTCTCGTACGATTTCTTTATTTTTTTTTTTTTTTTTCTTTTTCCACTCAAACGTTTCCAGAGGTTTTCTTCAAAACGGTTCAAGCTATCAACTTAAAACTTGGTAGGAACATCAACCCCAATGTGAAGATGTGCATACAAGTGTGACGTCATTGTGACGTCATTAGGTATCAAATTACAAACCAAAAATGACCAAAATATGCATGTTTTAAAATGCTTCCGTCTGGAAAACCACGTGACCCATGATCTTCGTATTTGACAGGCTTATATATCAGATCATGGCCTACAATTTTCTTCGTGTGGGCATTTTCATCTGACCCTTCCTTCTGGGGTCAATCTGAGGTCAAAGTTCAACGAAAACGAAAATCTCAATTTTTGCACTTATTGAGCAACAATGCCCATCAAACCAAGCTGAATCTTTAAGAAACTAAGTACAGGCATAGGTCCTATAGCAGACTTTCACCAGCGTGTTTAATATTATGATGGCATCAAGCGTGACGTCATCGTGACGTCATCAAGTATCAAATTACACCTCCCAAAAAACCAAAATATGCATATTTTAAAATGCTTCCGTCTCGAAAACCACGTGACCCAGGATCTTCGTATTTGGCAGGTTTATAGATGACATTCTGTGCTACAACTTTCTTTGTGTGGGCATTTTCATCTGACCCTTCCTTCTGGGGTCAATTGGAGGTCAAAGTTCAACGAAAACGGAAATCTCAGTTTTTACACTTACCAGTAACATTGCCCATCAAACCAAGCTGAATCGTTAGTAAATTAGATACAGACATAGGCCCTACGGCAGACTTTCACCAGCATGTATAGTATCATGACGTCATCAGGTGTCAAATTACAAAAATTCAAAGGTTATTATTTTCAAAATTCATATCTCAAGAACCGTAATACTGTTCCACAGACGGACTACTTCTGTTATCGTAAACAGAGAGCCCCATATACTCCACACACAGCGCCCGTGGTTACTGCACATTCCTATGGGCACACACAACTTCCGGCGAGTTCGTGTCAGTGGTACACACTTCAACGCTAAAACGAATCGGGCTAAATAAGATCGGAACACTTCGGGTAAAGATTTGCGCGTTCTGATTGGCCGGTTGGCTTAGAAACGTCATCATCGGAAAAGAGTATGCTTCCAGCTAGCCTGGGGTCCATTCGCGTACAAAATCGACCGCGGGTTGCAACTTTTGCGATCAAAAACATTTTTTCTCGTCCATAAAGCGATCCATAATCAACGTGAATCACCAAGCGACAAGGTATGTATACAAAAGTAGACATTAAACAATCCTACCATACTGACAAAAAGTCCGTAAGGCCTACCATTTGTCGCAAAAATGTACTTTTAGGAGGGCATGTTGAGCAGGAATCCGAGACTTCGCTCGCGTGCAATGTCCACACCGACGTACGACCGAGTTCCACGCCGTGTGTAGGGCCGGGACGTACGGCGGTGGTGTGCCCACTGCATACGCGATGATCTCGTAATTCCCGTGAAACAAGCAATGATGCAGCGTTAGAAAACCTGCGTTTTACGTCAATCTGTGCAAAATTGTGTGCCAATTTTGTAACTGATATTGAATTTATTAACATTCAAAGACAATACGTGATATCAGATACACCAATTAAAGATATTTAGTTGTTACTTAACAAATGAAGGCAAATAATTTGTTGAGTAATATTATTCTTTGTCAATTATTTTTGCAGCTTTTCTGTGGTCCTCGTCCTGTGACATACCACCAGTGAGCCTGAAGATGAAAAAGGGTAGTACGAGTCCCTTGATGATGCAGAATCGTCATCCATATAGTTGAGCCTCCTGCCCGTAGTAACATCTGTAATTACTATTATTTGTAAAGATTTAAATATAACCTCTAGGCTCCACATCCGTTTGTTTTGATCAAAACATAAATTATTTATCTCTGAAGAATAATACGTCATTCTCTTCTCTGTTTTGTATTTAATGTAACTTTGTAAGCAATTTGGAAAGTTGTACAGTTTGTGTGTGGATGCGCTTCCTGTCATTCTTTTTTGCTGCCCTCAATCCACACCTCTCCAAAATAGTATTGGCTTGGTAATTAACACATACAGTGATTGATTATGTCAATTAAATTATTGATGCAAGTCCCAATCTTGACAATAGACAGATTTGATTATATCAGTATCTCTTATCAATCTATTTTTCAACATTAATTGGGGAAAAATAAGGTTCCCTTAACAATCAACATTTTTGCATAAATTATGCAAATTATGGGATTTCAATATAAACTAATTATCTGTAGTTAAGCAGGTTTGATTATTACAATGTCTTGCATCATTTAATTAAAGTAAATACTTTAATTAAATGATGCAAGATGCATTGTAATAATCAAACCTGCTTAAGATAAATTTGAGAAAAATTAGTTTTCCCTTGAAAATTGACCGTTTTTGCATAAATTATTAATTTATTATGCAAATGAGGTATTTAAAATATAAATTAATTATCTGTCCTTGTACATATATTAATAACTGTTGTTTGTACCAACTTTGGGCCATCCAGGATAGAGTTGAGCAAAGATATATAACCAAAAGTATAAGCCACAGTGACCATTGTCGGTGCCAAATTAGAAATAAAGAAAAACATAGGATAACCTTTGACCTGCCGATGAATTTTTACCCTGTTTTCAATTATCCAAACCGACTGTAGCTTCGCAATGCAAAATCCGATTTGAAAAAAATAAACAGATTTCTTCTAGTCAATAACCACTCTTTCAATTGACACTGATTTTAAATCGATGTGGGCTTTAAAATAAAAGGGTTGAAACTGCCTAAATTATAATTATAGATACTTGAACAATTCTTTCACAACATGATAAGTCTAAATGAACTGAACAAATCATACGATGTCATGACCCCTGTGTGACGCCTACTTCCGGTCCAAACCGGAAGTTCTTCGAAAATGTGCAAATTTTTAGCATTTTTAATGCAAATAGATTCAAAGTGGTAGTGAATTTGACCATATTTCTACGGAACGAAATGTTTCCACACATGTGGACCTTTTGACTATACCATTGGTGACGTCATGACATGGACGGTGGTTACGTAATGTGGTGTCAAATTACGCAAATTTGGAGCTGAGATGTTTTAAAATGCTGTATCTTGAAAACTACAACAGATATTGGTATGATTCCTTCGCCACATTTAAGAACTTGATGTTCAACATATTGTTCAACAATTTGTGCACAAAATTGTGACGTCATGATGTCGTCACAGGTGTCACATTACAAGATTTCAAAGATTATTATTTCAACAATTCATATCTCAAAACGGTGCAAGCTATCAACCCCCCAGCTATGGCGGATATGCAGGGAGGAGATATTAGTTACCGGATTAGTGTATACAGCAGCCGATTTCACGAAACTTTACGCAATTGCGCAAGTCCACTTACGCCATAAGTTATTGCGCAAGTAATGGCGCAAGTGGACTTGCGCAATTGAGTAAAGTTTCGTGAAATCGGCTGCTGAACTTCCATTTTTGCCATTCCACAGGTGATAACAACGTCTGAAATTCATCACAAAATGTTCATTTACCCCGATCACCTGGCGTTTGTAACAACAAACGTCATACCTCTAGTTGATTTTTGGTACCAGAGCGCTTATATGCCTTTCTGCAAAGCACACAATGATATTATTATTGTTATAACAAAAAACAGGAAATATAACCCACTAAAAAGCAAATACTTCACAAAGTATGAAAATTTCAGTAGTTTTTTCAACATGGGTGGCCCATTTTGTCCGAAAACAGGGTATAGAATGACATTTTCGCATACAGCTTTTTTGTGTATTGCCATAGAAATGTACGAAGGAGTTGTACATGAACGCATTCTTCACCCAGTAATGACAAAAACGGCAGCGCTTGTATTACAGGTCATGCTGTAACTGCTATTCTTTGTGACCGTAGTAGCTGTTTTTCAGTGGGTCATATTTTTTGTACAGAACTAATGTACGAGTTGTGCTGGATGAGCTGTAAATTTTACCGGCAAAGATTGCTTGCTTGAAGTAAAGTAACCAGTGGACTCAGGAAAGCAGGGGCGGATCCAGGGGGAGCGTGGGGGCGCACGCACCCCCCTTTTCAAAAAATAAAATAAAAAATCATCCACTTTTTGTGCACACTTTTCCTGCTTAAAGTGGTTAAATATTGCCCCAGATCGCACCACAGAGCATCTAGAATCCATCTAGAATCCCTTAGGGCTTCGGCTATGCGCTCGCTATTTCATTATCATCAGCATTTCATGCTTAAAAATTTCACACCCCCCCCCCTTTTCAAAATCTTGGATCCGCCCCTGGAAAGTACCTGACCGAAACATTTCCAGCACTCTCCGCAATGCAATTTTCAACATTATCAAAATTATCAAAAATGTCAATTTTCAACCTAAAAACTTAATCCTGCATATCCACGATTTTGTGGCCGCATCGGTATTCTAAGTACATGTCGTAACATCCGAAGTGAAATTTTAGCTGTATCACACAATCGACAAGCCTGTGCAACACATCTGTATAAAACACAATGCCATTTTTTTTCTTACTTGTTCATAAACTTCCAGAACGAACACATGGGGCTCGTCAGATTCTCCTGCGAGTGCTCGAAGACGATCACGGCTGGTTCAGATAGACTGGCGGTCTCCAGAGGTTTGCCGATGGACGCGGAGATGATGCGGGAATTGACAATATAATTGGATTCGGAATTCTCCTGCTCGACGTTACTGGGCTCTAGGAGATCCCCTAGATTGTTATAGGCTAGGAATACCACCTTGGATTTGCCTGCAAAGAAATTGGCAAAAAACTATAACGAGCAACAAAAGAAACGTGAAGATTTTCTCCACTTTTTATTGACAAAAACAGTCAATCTGAGAGTGGGACTTTTTAGCACATACAATATTTATGCAATCATGCATAATGAAATTTGCAACCTCCAATTTGGATGTGGAAGCAAAATGGTTGGTGTAATCACTGCACTGCTTTATGGAACCGGATAAATTAGTTTACAAAACACTGCCGGTGTAGCCAAGTTGTTTTTCACTGCATCCAGAATTCCCAAACTCATGGACATTAGTCCACATTTGTATTAAGATTATTTTTTACGGATTCCTGAGATTGTTGGTGAGATGTGAGCTGGAGCTTACAGTGTGCGTCTTGTTAGTGTTTCCAGTAATATGTGGATTAGGAGTGCGAAATTTCAGAATGGTAATGAGAAAAATATGACAAATGATATGGTATCAAAATCTCTGCACCCTTGGGGAAAAATGGGGGGCGGGGGCGCATTCAAAATTGTGATCTTGACACGCTTCTTTAAGAAAACTTGACTGAAAGTGTAATTTTACCATTTTTGCTCCTGTCTTCCAGACTAGCCTTGGGTATGGAGATGGAATCCGTAATGTCCTGCCACTCGATGGTGTTTAAATGGGAAGGACAAGGGAACACAACGTCTTGCAGGTCGCCCTTGGAGGCATCTTGAACTACTACTTCTAAAACTGTACAGAAGAAAGACAGAAACAAGAGGCGGATCAGGATGGGCAATTAGCCTTTGCGTGTTTCACGTGAATAGCGTCTGGTGTCCTGATGTACGTGTACATGTACTTCCTTAATAACAAGCACACTTAGTATATACTTGACCAGACTATTTTTTGTTGCTATGTGGTGCAAATGGCAGTTGAGAAGTACAGAATCAGTTCACTGTAGAATAGAATAGTATAAAGCAACCAGACTGTTGGTTGCTAGGCATTGGCGTGCACCACGTAGCAATAACAGAATAGTCCGTGACTTTCTAAACTGCACCTCCATTTGAAAGTAAAGAATTCGGGGCACCAGCCATTATGCAAATGTATCACGAGGAAGGCTAATGCCATGGCAAAGTGGACATGACTGCCAACAAAACTGACTGCACAATTTTGTTTCTCCACTGTTTTAGACGAGAGGATACCTAGATACTTTAGTTGTTTGAGATTATGCATACAGTACACAAAGGGCCCATTTGTTGTCACCACCATGAAACGTCAAAAGGCATGTAAAGTCCTACGCGGCCCTCGACCCCTGCTCCCCTTCCTACGCTTTGTAGAACCGTGAAAATGTTGACCACTTCAAACGGCCCCTTAATGTGTAATTTATATGTACTGCATGGACTGATGAACGTGGGAATCCAATTGACATTTAGATAATCCGATATACAGCACGTGAATTCTTCATGTGATTTGATTAAAATAAACACTCAATGGATCATAACTCAATGTTGGTACATGAATATATCAAGCTCCGTGATACACATTTTTTCTTCAGCCACATTTTGTTTTTGTGTGTTTAATGGAATGAAGAGCAGTCGATTCTGCGATGACAAATTTATGTGTCAAATATTTAAGCGATACCCTTGGTAAATCCCTATGGAGTTTTCTCTGATCAAATATTTATGTTTGTTATCAAGATGATGGTTATTCAAGGAAGATTCTGTTGACTCTAAAATGCCACTAGATGTAAACTTTCACTGATACGGGTCATTCCATAAATATGGGGGCCAAAGTGTGACATTTTGATGCATTTTTAAAAATGGCCTTTTTCAAATTACCAAAATATTTTAAAGAAATTTCCGTGCAATTTCTGAATAGTGTAGGATATTTGAAACAATTTCCAAACATTTAGACATGTCTTGGTGTCATAGTTTGATAATATTCGAGAAAATGTTTTAACGACGTAAGTGGGGACACCAAGGCATTTTTTAATTCTTACGATTAAATTTCAAGTCTTTTTGACCAGGTTCTTTTTGGAAAAGGTAGCTTCTGGTTTTACCCACCTGTAGAACCTGTACTTTATAAATTCAAATTATATTATGAGCGGAATTTCAATAATTCTTTAATATAAATTTAAAAATATCACACTTGCATTTAGAAAATTGCACCAGTTTATTGAATCGTTCTCGTCATGTTTTGGGTAATATTAACAGGCAAAGGTGTTGTTCGATTTACGAGGCCATATATTGTTCATATGCTGAGGGTAACCGTTCTCTGAAGCCCGGTATGTATACAAATCAACTCCGGAAGTGTCACGACGTAAAGATGGACACTGGGTCCCGTATTTATGGAATGACCCATATAGTCGGTGTAAAGTATCGGACAATAACCAGATCGGGATGTAAATTCTAGGTTTCATTAAAGGTAGAACACATGATTGGTAAACCATTACAAATAGTTTTATCTCCCTGTGTGATTAAAGATGTGCATGATTAAAACCAACCTGAGCAAAAGTCAGCTCCGTACTTCGTCTAACTTTTGAGAAAACAGTCAAAAAAAGCTTTCAAGTCACTTCGCCCAAAAACTACTTCGCACTGAACCACGGCCTGTGTACGAAGTGGTGTTTGGGGGAAGTGGCGTTTGGGCGAAGTGGCGTTTGGGTGAAGTGGCGTTTGGGCGAAGTAGCGTTTGGGCGAAGTGGTGTTTGAGCGAAGTGGCTTTTGGTCAAAGTTGCGTTTGGGCGAAGTGGCATTTGGGCGAAGTGGCATTTGGGCGAAGTTGCGTTTGGGCGAAGTTGCGTTTGGGCGAAGTGGCGTTTGGGCAAAGTGGCGTTTGGGCAAAGTGGCATTTGGGCAAAGTGGCATTTGGGCAAAGTGGCATTTGGGCAAAGTGGCATTTGGGCAAAGTGGCATTTGGGCAAAGTGGCGTTTGGGCGAAGTGGCATTTGGGCAAAGTGGCATTTGGGCAAAGTGGCATTTGGGCAAAGTGGCATTTGGGCAAAGTGGCATTTGGGCAAAGTGGCATTTGGGCAAAGTGGCATTTGGGCAAAGTTGCGTTTGGGCAAAGTTGCGTTTGGGCAAAGTTGCGTTTGGGCGAAGTGGCGTTTGGGCAAAGTGGCGTTTGGGCAAAGTGGCATTTGGGCAAAGTGGCATTTGGGCAAAGTGGCGTTTGGGCGAAGTGGTTCAGGGCGAAGTGGTCCAGGGCGAAGTGAGTTTTAGTCTCATGAGACGAAAATAATTGTTTTACTCATTTCTCAAAGAATATAAGACTTCAGACAAAACCATTTCAGGGAAAGTTTCCTACCATCATCATGTTTATATTGTGTATTAAAGTTATGTGTAAATCTGTGAACATTTCTGATTTTTGAGATACCAATCATGTGTTCTACTTTAAGACTTACCAACATTGTCTGCTTCACTGGTCAAGGTGTCTTGACTGCCGATGTTCTCTGCCAGCACAAATCCGCTCTGCTCGATAGAAGCCAGGAGCTCAGTAGCTGTTTTGGTCTTAGTCAATTGGAGATCTTGCCAAGATTCTAGTTTGCGACCTCCAAGAAATGTACTTCCTATCTTGACGTAGTTCTAGCAACAACAAAACAGTCACAATTTAGTATTTGTGTTTTTAGGGAAAGCACTTTTTGGTACCGGTATCAGGTGCAGGGGCATATGAATTCCATTGTTTTATATAATATTCCAATAGGATACACTAACAGCTAAAGATTTAACCAAATGGCTTATCTAAAATGCACATTTTTAATGGGGCCACATACTTTTTGTTTTGCATTCTGAGTATATCTCACCAATTGCTCAGGTATGGAGTTCAATAAAGACATCTACATGTCAAGTCTGCCATAGCTATGAAATCATAGCTTATTTTGTCTTGCAATAAAAATGTGCTGTAACTTGTATTATTATATAAAATGAAGCTTTTGCGGATACCGTGCGTTTCTGTTACTGTGCAGCACAGAGCTCAGATTCGATGTGCGTGCACGTTGGGCGTACCACGAACACACGCGTACGCTCGCATCATGGATCGAGGGAATGGATTGCGTGCGTGTGCAACACGCGCCAGAGTACAGTAACAAAAAATACTGTACAACAGTAACAAAAGCGCATGCATTTGTAAACTGACGTTTTCAACACCAAACAGACAAAAATCTCGCGGAAATCTTTCAAAACAAAGCTTCATTTTATATAACAATAATAATATCGGATGTATTTTCGGGTGATATGAGAATATACCGCACTCGTAATGAAAATACCGAACTCGCCTTCGGCTCATTCAGTATTTTTATGACTCGTGCGGTATATTCTCATATCACCGTCAAAGCCATCCAATATTATATAATTCCAAGACAATTTTCAGACCCCCTCAATTTAGTTATGACATACATGTATGTGCTTCTGTATGTGCCTCCATATGTGCTGGATATGTACAATCCATCCCTAAATTTTAAGTACCGGTGCATAAAAACAAATAAGTAAAAACTGTCAACAGTGGCGATTGACAGCTGTAATCCAGCGTTGAATGTCTCATGTAATTACTTTACATAATTTACAAATTGCGAACAAACTAAGCATATACCTGTGTGACCGTTTTGGCCATTTGAAATTTCTGAGTTTCGTTCAGACCGACCAGCTCCTTATTCAGACTATCGAGGGAGTTCTTCATCAGGTTTGTCACCACCCGGAGATCGCCTCCGTAAATTTCGTTGTTGTTCTCAACACCGTCAGCGATGTCTTGGGATATTTTGGTGGCAGAAGAGTTCCGCTGTACAAATAAAGAGCAATAAGATCCGATATTAAAGCCCCAATACATCATTTGCAGTGACCTGAAAAACCGGACTAAAAGTGTTGATAGCAATGGTAACAAACACCACATGATTTTTATCCCATGTAAAATGGTACCTTTGTAGGAGAAATTGCCAACTGAAGGTACTTTTTAAAAACATTGTCTGCAGACAATTTTTTACTATTCATTCAACACAAAAACCATGCATGGATTTGTCCAGTTTTCTGCAGTATTAGTGCATCTATGTGGCTAAAATATCTACAATGCAGTTTATCAACATTATTCTTAAGTTATGTCATGCTGCTGTTCCTGTTTTTTAATCATGTTTTCTAATCATGTAAGAACTGTTTCATGGGAAAATTTAGGTCACTATGACTCTGGCCGAGTTAGTGAAAATCAATCAAAGCTGTGGATCGGAGTTTGACAGAAGGGAAAAAAAATCCCCAGACTAGACTGTCTCAGGAAAAGTTGCCAGAAACGGTCTGTCCCAGTGTAAACTCCCACAAATTGTGACATGCGTCTGTCTACTTGGCAGGCAGTCAATATACACATCCTGTCCCTACAAATCAGCCAGACATTTAGGTGGGGGAAACTGTTTCCCCAACACAAAAGATCCCTGAACACGGCAATACTGAGTCATCAGTGTAGAGACACACAAACTGTGAGAACAGATCTTGAATTGATTTAAAGGCCCTGTAGATGATCTGTTTTTGAGCGATTCTGCGAATAAAACCATTATAAATAAAAAGAAAGACATCAACAAACTCATCCGAAGAAATTTCAGCTTTGTCAAATGTACCACGTTTAAAAAAAACCATGAAAATCCATATGCGTTTTCCTGGTCTTGGCGGGGTGTTTTAAATATTCGTTCTCAGTTGATCGGTTACTATAGCTTGCGTCATACACTATGTGGCGACCATCATATACTGCGTGTGCGCGCGATTCATAAAAATGCATCGCGTTGGAACACGCACACGCAGTACACAGCGCCCATGCATTTTGGACCGCGTAGATGCGAACCAAAAATAAGTAAATCGTTTGCATCGCGTTGGAACACGCACACGCAGTACACAGCGCCCATGCATTTTGGACCGCGTAGATGCGAACCAAAAATTAGTAAATCGTTTGCAAACGATCTAAATAATTTTATCTTTACGGATTATTTTCTGGTAAAATTATATAATTTTGAGCGGAAACCTTTCATTGGGTAGTTGCTATTAATTCAATCTGTACTTTCAGAACTTTTCCCCTGTAAACTCGTCGATTACTTTTTGGGGTCATAGCAAATGATACACTGGGCCTTTACATCTGGTTTCACTGTGGACATTTGTTATTTAAAAAAAAAAAACTTGTTTTGAAGACCCATTGTATCATTCCAAATTTTTACTTTCTAAGTTGACAAAAAAGCGCGTCCAGATCACATTTTTGACGCTCCCCATTTTTCCCATGGGTGTTGAGATTTTGATACCATATCATGTGTCATATTTTTCTCATTACCATTCTGAAATTTCGCGTCCTCAATCCGTATATTTCCAGAGATATTGTCAAAAATCCACCAACGTTTAGTAAACTAATTATCCTGTTACATAAAGCCCATGTGTGCATACTTTTTCACATCAAACCATGTTGTATTTTTATAATAGAGAGGTTTCGCAAATGCATGGATACAAATAGCGCGACGGATACCTCGCAGGTTTCTGTGGTCTTATGACGTCATACACGACTCGCTATCCGCTACACGTTTGCACGGCACGAATATCGAGCTTGCTATGCGTGAGCACTAAACACGAAGTGAAATTTCGGATTTCTAGTGTTTGTCCTCATTTTTCGTGGACAGGTTGAAAAGAGTATGAATTATGAATGTCCACAAACCTTTTTGTGAGTTTTAAAGCTTTGGATTAAAAGTAAATTTAGTATCAAAGCCGTGTTATGCCAAAAGTTTTCCCGCTGTCGGAACTAGACTTATTTTAGCCAACTTGCTGTAGTTTTGGAGTTGCAAAACCGCACAAATGCCACTAGCGGTGACGGATCTAGCTCAACGTATGTGTATGCATATCCATCGGCTTGCGAAACGTCTCTATTATTCATCCTTTCTCCTCCCCTTTGTCTGGACTTACCTGGTCTTCAAGATCTTCTGCCCATTTGGATGTGCACAGACTCAGATCTGGGCCAGACTCGGGAGACCATTTGGCTGGCCGGCCCTCACAACGCCATTTGGCATCTGTTGGAATACAAAACAGAGGTCAAATGTCGAATCCAAAAACAGGCTCATGAAACAAACAAACCCGGTGTCGCGTGCTCGATCCACCGGCGTGTAAATTCTTCCGGATGACGCAATAGGAATTTCCAGCACGTAGCGGTGAATGTATTTCATTCCGTGCGTGCTCACACTTCCGGATACTCAATACGAACGGCATGTATAGCGCTGTACAAAAATAAAACATGTTCACGCATGTACGTCTGCATTGGCTGTGTGAGCATTACTTCCCTTTCGTGTGCATGCGTGCAACCTTTTTTCACCCGTACCCTTTTTCACACGTCGTACCTATACCGTAGTCAGTGAGTATAAGTTTCGCGCTGAAAAGATTGAGATGCGCCACGTGCAAATATGTATGTGTGTACATACGTGCATGCTACTGTACGTAGTGTACACTATACACGCTGAGCCGGAAGATTCAGCACAGCACGAAGCGATGCACTTTTGTTATGCAGTGCGCATGACGTTGCATTACGTAGATGACCAAATTTGGTCATCCCGGATAAATTTACATCCCGGATAAATTTACATGGCGGTTAAATTTACACGCGACACCGGGAAGAAGAAATTTGCTGGCCAGCTGCAACAGGGCAACAGTAAAGTAGAATGATGGTTAATTGAAGATACAAGAGCATGTTTTAAGCATACAATTCAAAACCTACAAACCAAACATTTAGTCCAAAAAAATTACATCGCAAGGTATTCAGTTTTATTATTATTCATTATTTCTGGTATTGAAACCAAGGATTCCTCAAATATTTGCTCATTTTAGCTTATAAGCTTGGAGAAACCTGTGAAGAGAAGACGACGAATAGTTGCTCAGTTTTAGAGGTGGAAGGAGAACCCCAAACTGGACTGGTGGCCTGTCAAATCTCTTTTCATCTGTCTCGGAAAACTTTCCAAGACAGAGGAAACGGAAGAAAACAGATTGGACAGGCCACCAGTCCAGAGGGCGGACTGTGCGTTGCAGACCGAGCACGGAACGTCAGACTTGGGCAAGTCTACACCTTGAATTATTGGCGGACCGCCAATAATTCGAAATATTGACATTAATTGTACGATAACTAAACATTGGTCGATTTTGTTTTTGATGTCTCATTTGAAAACAAATAACTTATTTCTAGACAAATATTAATTCACAAAAAATATTTTTTGAGGTACCACACCGAAAAACGCACATCTTCAAATGAAGAAGGAACCTCAATCATTTCTTAACTTTATAGGCCTACAGCACAGATACATCTAACTGGGTTAAAGTCACGAAGTAAGCGTAAATAGAGTGTGGGTTCGATTCCGGGCCGTGACGGGTTGTGGCACTTGTGCTCTTGAGAAAGGCACTTAATCACACTTTCTCCATCCTTCGGAAGGGATGTAAAGCCGTTGGTCCAGTGTGTTAGGTAAGGTAACGCACTTTAAAGATCCCAGAGCATTTCTTCGTGAAGAGAAGGGGAGGGATTCCCCGGTGTCTCTGGCTAGGCCTATATCTAATTCATCATGGGTTTCCTCACGCTTGCCGCGCGAGCGACAGTGCAAATGGGCACTATTGAGGAATCCTTGGTTTCAGTACCAGAAATAAATAATAATAATAATAATAATAATAAACATGCACATATTCTTGGGTTTCACTTGGCTTGACAACGGTTGCTATCCGCCATTACTGTGTCCATACTATGGCACGCCAAAGCGAAAAATAATTCAGCACTGATAATTTAATGTTGACGCATATTTTTGCAAATGTTGCGCAAGAAAAAAAATTTTCCTCCTGGATAAATCTTGAAAGGACATTACACCTCTAGGAAGCATGCCAGTTGGAAGAGCACACATGTGTCAAAATCATTACCGTAATTGCTAGGATTGGCATGGGATTGACCTTGGACCATTTAGGTCATTTAACTGAAAGAGGACAAACAAGAAATTTTGGGAGTGCGTAAAGAGGGACCCCAAGGGGCCCAAACACTCGTAATGGATTGTAGTTGGCTATTAGGTGAGCCTGTTACTGCTTTGTCAAGCTTTCATCACATCAACCCGCTGTTTTGTCATTCAAGAAGTTCCAGTTAGAGGTATTTTAAGCAGACAAATCCATGGAGGGAGGTATGGTGTTCATTGGTTTTACAAATGTGGGTCTAGTCCAAAAGTGGTGTTCCCATTGGACTATTTTTGGTAAAACTCCCGTGGTTGTGCGGGAGAGTAACAAAATTTAGTCCAATGGGGATGCACGGAGAATTAGCATCCCTGTAAAGTTACCGCGACCATGATGCGAGTTTTACAGGGCCCTCGAAAAGTCCAATGGGAACAGTTTCGCCCTGTAAAATTAACACGACCCTGCAGTAAACTATGGGCGTGCACGGCAAAAGTTTACTGCAAGGTCGCGGTAGCTTTCTGCATGGGCACTGAAAGCAATTGCAAATGGGAACGCATGGGAAGATTACACGAAGAAATGTTACCGAAGGTCGCGGTAACTTTCCGCGAGGCAGCGGAACAGTACATTTTCACAGTACTACAGAGAGTAGTATTTTTACCGAGTTCAGTATTTTCATGATGAGTGCGGTACATGTATATTCTCATATCACCCGAAAAGACATCCAATATTATTATTGTTATATAAAATGAAGCTTACACCTTCTTTGTTTTGTAAGATTTCTGCAAGATTTTTGTCTGTTTGGTGTTTTAGTTCTTTTCCAACGTTTACAACTGCATGCGCTTTTGTTACTATTTTACAGTATTTTTTGTTACTGTACTCTGGCGCGCATTGCACACACGCACAAAGCATTCACTCGATGCATGACGCATGCGTACGCGTCTGCTTTGGTCCAGCGTGGACGCACATTGGATTGAGGCTCTGTGCAGCACAGTATCAGAAACGCACGGTATCCACAAAAGCTTTATTTTATATAATAATGTCTTCTATTGGAAAGAGATAACACAACTGGGGCCAATTTCATAAAGCTGTTTAGCAGAAATATTTGCTTAATCCAAAATTTGTCTTCTTTATAAAAAGGAGTCAATAGTCAAAATTGAATGTCAACTTGTGTTTTCAGCAAGAATAGCAGAACACCAGTCAATTGTAATGCACATCATATAAGATTTTGACTGAAAAACCCATTTTATAAAGCAAACAAATTTTGGATTTTAAAAGCAAATTTTTCTGCTTTATGAAATTGGCCCCCGATTACTTGACAGATTAACATCTCATCTACATTGTAGCAACAGGAAAAGATTCCGTAAGTCTCAAATCTATTGTTATTTTGTTTAATATTTTGTTAAATTTATTTGGCCTTTTTAAAATTGTGGTGCAAATGAAGTCATGTAGCATGAACAGACTTTCTGACGAAGCAGATAAAAGAAATATGAACAAGATCTCAGTGACCAGGGGTAATAATGTCAACGTGGAGCACCACGACATACATAGGGTATATATGCTGTACAAAAACTCTGGATGCTAGGATAGGGCGACAATTTGTGTGTAAAAAAGCTATATTAGGGCGACACGCTCTATTAGGGCGACATTTTGGTGTCGCCCTAATATTTTTGAGATTAAAAACCATTTTTTTAGGTCAAAAACAATTTTGTTTTAAATCGAGAACCATTTTTATTAGGTCTAGAACCGTCTCTCTTAGGTCTGTAACCATTTTTGGAAGCTTTGGGTAGAGAAATTTGGTGTCAATTTGAGTGATTCTTCCCAAAATTTCGGTGGTCCCCGGGGAAAGGCTTCCCGAAATGTCGCCCTATTGCCGCATCTAGAGTTCTTACAAATATCCACATTATTATTTCTTATAAAGCAAATACATGTAGTTTGCTGAGAACGAAAATAACATCCATAATCTAAAACTTGTACAACATTTTAACTTCGCCCAAAGACTGGAAAGAGAAACAGACTGGAAAATGTAAACATTCCCCCATAGAATGTAAACACCGAGAGAACTCAGCATTGCAAACTGAAAGTTATCAGGAGCATTATGGATTCTCCAGAAGGAAATCTGAACATGCCATTGCCTGACCCTGTGACATTTGTTAGCAAGTACGAAATACCAAGCATAGTGGGAAATTAACTTTAATATGAAACTTCCCTCGGGGCATTTATAATGTTGTACAGTGTACGAGACTCCATGTCCTGTCCAAGCACATGACCAGACTGTATACTGGTTAGTTTTTATTCCGTACAGTAATTTTCTTCCAAAGTTATATGTTGTTTAAAGCCCCAATACACCATGTGTGACTCGCTATGCAAAACTAGAATGAGTCGTGCAGGCTAGGTCGAGTTTTCGTGACCATAAGAAGAAATCTGTGGCGGATCCACGCTCATTAAAATACAAAAACACAATGGAAATTCCAGGCGGAACACGGACATTCCAGGCGGTATCTGGGCACTGCCAGGAATTTTCATTGTGTTTTTGTATTTTAATTAGCGTAGGATCTTCTGCAGATTTCTTCTGATGGTCACAAAAACTCGACCTAGCCTGCGCGACTTATTTAACCTTTTTTCAGAGTGGGTCACATATGATTTTTCCCCCGTCTAAAATGGCATCTCTGTGGGCAAAATTGCAAACTGGAAGTGCTTTTTTTTTTTTTTTTTTACAAAAATTGTCTGCAGAAACCTTTTTGTACCATTCATTCAACACAAAAAAAACCATGCATTGCCATTGGATTTTTTAGGTTTTCTAAAGTATTACTGCATCTAAACTCCTCAAAAAAAAGTTCAGAAAGTCAAGTTTGACTGACGATTTCACTCTTGTTGCAAAATAATTTTCCTTGAATTTTATATCATTGGAAAGCCCTGTTATTCCTCTTTACGATGATGTGTCATTTGTTATGATTAAGCAATTAGGGGATGTGCAGCACAGCTGAATACGGGGGGCGGGTGTAAAGTGAAATGTCACAAAATGCATTGTCAAAACGTGCATTGACACATTTCCATCCTCCAAGCAAAAGGGGAATGCACTGCATGACAATAGCAGTGAATTTTGTGACATTTCACTTTCCACCCACCCCTGTATTCCGCTATACTGCACATCCCCCAATTGATTAATCATAACAAATGACACATCACTGTAAAGAGGAATAACGGGGCTTTCCAATGATATCAAATTCAAGGGAAATGATTTAGTAACAAGAGAGAAATCGTCAGTCAAACTTGACTTTCCAAACTTTTTTTGAGGAGTTTATGTGGCTGAAATTTCTACAAGGCAGTTTATCAACATTATTCTTTAGTTATGTAATGCTGCTGTTCCGATTTTAAAAAGTTTTCCAATCATGTAATCTGTCTTTAAATCACTGACTTTTTTGTCAGGTTTATTCAGTTCATCTTATCAATGCTATCATTCCCACTCGATAAATTCTCCATGTTAACATTTCTGAGATGGTGATTCATCAATTTTCACTTAATCTATTTCTGACAAAAAATAATAAACAAAAACTAACCAGTCAGAAAAGGGGCATAAGTTCACACCAGCCTGGTGCCAATGTGGAAGTTTACAAGAAAACTGTCAGCATGCACTTTAGAGAGCTATAAATCTTAAAACAGGACTCAGAAACTTTGGTTAAAAAGATATGATTAATATTTGGGAAACGTAAGGAATTTGGTTTTGTCTGATCATTAGCTGGCTAACAAGTTTTTCGGGGAATTATGATCAATGCACTGAGCAGTTAAAATTAAGAATTTATTTTTATTTTTTTGAACCCACAGCGAATAACTTTTAAGCGAATAATTTTTAAACAACGCTGGATGCCGCAATAGGGCGACATTTCGGGAAGACTCTCACCGGAGACCACCGAAATTTCGGCAAGAGTCACTCAAAATGACACCTTATTTTTTTTACCTAAAGCTTCCAAAAATGGTTGCAGACCAAAGAGAAACAGCTCCAGTCCCGATAAAAATGGTTCTCGACCTAAAAAAATGGTTTTTGACCTAAAAAAATGAATTTTAAACTCAAAAATATTAGGGCGACACCAAAATGTCGCCCTATTGAGCAGGTCGCCCTAATATACCTTTTTTACACACGATTTGTCGCCCTATTCTAGCATTGATAGTAATTTAAGCGATTATTAAGCGAATAACTTTTAAGCGAATAATGTTTAAGCAAATATTGTTTAAGCAAATATTGTTTAAGCGATTATTAAGCGAATAACTTGTAAGCGAATAACTTTTAAGCGATTAACTTTTAAGCGAATAATATTTATGTTTCTAGAAATTATCAATTCAAAACCCAAAACGCACGGAGCATATATTTTTAAGTTAAGTTTCAGTTGCAGGGTTCTGATATACACTTCAACTGTTCTAAAGAAAACACGCTAAAAAAACCCTTTTTTTGGGTATATATTGATCAAAATATACCTTCTACGTCAATAACAGTTACTGGTAATGAATAGAAGTATAAAAACAGGAAACTTGTGTCACATGTGGTCAAGAAAATCAATGAAAATGTTGCTGTAATTTTTGCACAGGTGCATAACTTTTGAGGGGGAAGTGTGCATGTGGTGTTGTAGGCATGTGAAACCCCTCACAGCAGTGAATTAGGGCATGATTAGGGGAATGAACCTTCCTTGTCCTGCAGTGAACTCGGGTACGGTGTACACCCTACTGTGCCAGAGGAAATCCCTATGACGAGGTCAATGACTGTGGCTTTATGTACATTCATGTACAAAGTATGTCTTGGGTAATTTCAAAATTATTCAATTGAAGCGCATGCTGTCTCAGATCTTGCAAGATCTTACTAGCTAATTTTGTACGCCATAATCACAATATACATGTATGTACCTTTTTGAAGTGGTACAGTGAAACTTGTCTGTAGTGGCCACCCTAGGGACAACCTGGTCACTATAAACAGGTGGCCTCTTTACCGAGGTTGCTTAAGCATTGTACACATGGCATTTGGGACCAAATGCTATAACAGCTTGGGCCATTAACAGCCTCGGCTGTCAGGCATGATCAGTGCGTCTGCGCGACCGCACGGTAACGCGTGTAATCTCTCGTTGTTTTGAGAGAATCACTGTCCAGTGATTCTTAATCGCTCTACATGCTGCGGGCGCTCAACTCCCGACTCCTTGGCTTTTGAGCCTGCATTTAACCCGGCGATAGAGCCGACTACTGCTCAGGTCTGCAGTTTCCTTCCCCAGTGCAAGCACCAGGTACCCATTAACGACTGGGTGGCCGGGGCCCTCTGCACCAGCTGACGCTGGTGGCGATGCACAGCTAAGTTTTCCGGACCAATGGAAAAGCCTGCGACCGCTTCGAGGTTCGAACCCCACGACACTCCGATTGCAAGCCCGACGCTCTACCGCTGTATTGAGAGAATCACTGTCCAAGCTGTGCTGTCCAAGCTGTGTCACTGTGATCCACACATCGAATAATTTCAACATAGGGTCAAATTATTTTTCCTGCGAGCCTCGGTTTGGTTACGTTCATTTTAATAGGGAAAATGGAAGTTGGCCGCACCGTGATAAAAGACTAGTATTGCCTACCGTTTGTTCCCACTGGGCATGGCTGGATACTGAGACTCCCTGACTCAGTCTGTGGCCAATTGATTCTTCTCTGATAGATAGCAGGGCAGAAGTGGCCTTCATCCAGCACTGGAGTGGTCTCTGAAACATATAAATACCAAGACTCTATTGAATACACTGGCCCAAATTACTGGTAGCCAGAGTTAACTATGAAATGGGGCAAAGGGTGACACTTTTAAGTACCCTATTAGGTATCATACTAAGGCTGCGTTCGGGCCTGCAGTTCTCGCTACCCTGGAGTAATGCGTGCGCATTGCACTCGGGTCACATTACGCGAATGGCAAGTCCGCATGAGCGAATGGCCATAAGTCAAGATGGCCGTCTCTTGCCATGACTACACAAAAAACGCTGTTTCACTGCTCACAAGAAACTGAAGAAAATACAGACCGTAAGTCGTGAGAACCTTTGATGCCGTCTGAAACAAACCTTAGTGAGTTGTTGTTTCAGTTATCGAGTTGACACGGTGAGCAAATTCACAAAAATTCCTACCCATATTCCACCATCGTCGTACAAATCACATGACACTTGTAAGGAGTAAGAGCACACTCCCCATTTGTTGGGGAGTAGCAAGAGCATACTCTCACTGACCTGAGTGTCGTTAATCTTGCCGTTCGCGCGCGCAGAAGTATACTCGTGTTAACACGAGTACACGCCTGAACGCAGCCCAAATGTCCCCAACCCCCCTCCCCCTCCCAAGTGTACACATCCCGTGGAGTTGGTTTTCACCATGATACATGTAAATCAGCATATTTCTACCGAGCACTTCACATTACTCCGTATCTGTGACCCGCTATTTTAACCAACCCATGAACCTCGTTGTCCGGCATGAAGCATAAAATGCCTGGTGGCCGCCATTAAACCACACATACCGGAAGCATGGAACGCTATTCGGGTCACACGCACTGCATTCTGCGCTGCGTGTACTTCCAGTGCACTCAGGAAACGTTACACTGATGCGTTTCTACTGCGAAAGACAATCGGTATTACACCGCATGTTCCCCCTTAAGAGGTGGTTAAGGGAAGGATACCCAGCATTACACGGACAATTTGGCACTTTGTTCTTTTTGTACTGGGCCGGTGAACCGGTTCTACTCCGAACTACCCGGCATTAACCGGTTAACGCTCCTCAGTAGAAACACACTAAGTCATGTCCATGTAGGTAGGCAAGTGGGGTGTTATGGCCGAGCGGTCTAGTGCGTCGAACTTAAGTTCCTGTGCTAGTACTAGAATGTAGGTTCGATTCCTGGCCGCGATGGGTTGTGGCACCTGTGCCCTTGAGCAAGGCACTCAACCACACTTGCTCCCATTCCTGTAATTGGCGGTCCCTCCGCTGTTGGATGTGGTATATATAAATAAAAAAGGCCGGTACTCATCCCCGGTTTCTGTGGCATAGAATGACTAGGAGCAATGCTACATAACTCCTCCTGGATGGGATGCCAGTCCATCGCAGGTCTACCCCCAGCAACTAGTTGGGTTTCCCCAACCGTATTTGCTGGTACCCATTTATACACCTGGGTGGAGAGAGACAACGTGGAGTGAAGTGTCCAATGGCCAGGTTTTGAACCATGGACCTCTCAACCGAAAGTCCAACACGCTATCCACCACGTCTCCATGCATGTATCACGGTGAAAAGCCAACTTCATTTGTTTTCTTCTAAAAGTCTTTTAGGCTCTCTTGTAAAAAGCAATTAGGTGTACTATTTCAGCTTCAATATATTATCTATTTACCTCCGACGACTTTAGCAGTCACATGTTCAGGTGCAACAGTGGGTGGTTTCGGCGTCGTTTGGGAGTCAGTTGTTTGTCGTAATGTCGCCATGACCGTAGTTTTGGCCAAAGTAGCGGCAGTAGTTTTGGGCACAGCCGTTGTTGCTGACAGTTACAAAGTACAAAGTGGGTTATTTCAATTGTTTGATTTTTACGACATAACAGAGAATTTACAGAACACAAATGAAATACAGAACATTGAACAAATGGCAATTTTGAATCTCAAATGGCGACCTTGCAGTTTCCACTGTAAGACCATCCTTAGAAGTACGTGTATGTACGAAATTGCAGGTTTAAAAGAAATTACTGAGTTAAAGTTAAGTTCTTCAACAATCCTGACACATTTTAATCTCAGGGCGTGTTTGTTTCGGACGAATCCGCCGACCCCGATCTGCGCAGATGGTTCAGCGCTATGCATAGTTGGATCTAGCTGAACCATCTGCGCAAATCTCGGGATCGGCGGATTCGTCCGAAACAAACACGCCCTTAATGTTTGGATCCAAGTTGTATTTCAAATGTGGTATTTCCAACAGAATGCAGATATCTTTTAATGTTGCCCCCAATTTACTTTTCCCGATCCCCAAATTGAATGCACATGTTTCTTGTCCCAATGATCAAAACGGATAGATTTTGTATAATGGCACAAAGCGGCAGAAAAGTGTCTTTCCACGGTAAAGTTAAACATTTATGGTTACGAAGACCATATTTTCATAGAAATGCCTTTATCGGTCTGAAAAAGGGTTAAAATAATATTTAAAAATAATATTTTTTTAAAAAAAAAAAAAAAAAATGCAGGAACTATAGAAAGACTAAAATGTGGTTTTCTTTCATACAAGCGATACTTCTTTTGTGAAATATTTTAAACTAGGTACAATAGATCTATGCGGTTAGGGCAGAACTATCTGTGCAGGCAAATATATTCTCGGATATTGGTCAAAATATTTACCAATAGTGGGTTGTTCTGCAAGTGTGACATGAAAATATGTAATCCTTGTGCCACCTGTGGGAAACAGTACACATTAAGAGTCACGGACACCAAAAACAGGAAGAAAACAGAACTGATCACAACTAGAAGTCAAGGGAGACACATTAAGCAACGTTACAATACCCTGAGGAAATCCACGCAAATCCGCGAAGTAAGGCGACTGTTGCGCCTAGCAAACACACGCCCGAGTAATTTTGATGTAATTTAATTAATTTGGTCATGTTATGCCGAAAAGAAACAATTTCTATACTTTCCAGAAATTGTATTGGGTTCTGTTCCTTATGACTGTCCCATACCTACCAAAATTCCCGGCGACGATCTTATTTAATCCGCAGCTTTTCAAATTAATAACGGGGATGCATGCTGACGAATGTGAATGGAACGGATTCCCCAATATGCTTTAAATAGCAGCTAATCGCCAACGCGGACAACGGCCAGCAGCACACTGCATGCACGGTATTTAAAATCGGTGCGCATTACATTTGAATGCCTGCAATGCACTGCCAAGTTTCCTGATTGGTCCAGAGGAGGCGACAAGATTTCTGTCGGCCCCAGCGAAATAGGGCCGGTTTCCTCAGGGTATTGTAACGTCGCTTTGCAGAGTGGAAATTCCCTGAGATCTCAGGACGGGGGTACCGTGGCCGAGTGGATTGGCTCGTTGACTCACAACACACAGTCTTGTACCCACCTCCCACCGTGGATGTCCCATTGTTCCTCTTTTGTTTGTACACTGGTCATTCAAAATCACGGACCCCCTTGGCAATCCCGGACCATAATGTACCTATTGTTTAACATTCCCTATTTGAATACAGAAACCCGCACAATCGGGTGAAAACTTGGTGTTGCAGGTTCGATACCCGGCCGTGGTACCGGTGCCCTTGAGCAAGGCACTTAAACACAATTGCTCAATCCTTCGGAAGGGATGTAAAGCTGTTGGTACAGTGTGTTGTGTAATGCACTTAAAAGATCGAAGAGCACTCCTTTCATGAAGAGTAAGGGCATTCCCTGGAGTCTCTGGCCGTCCGCTGCCAATGGCACCACCCACCTACATGTATGTATCTCGATCTTAGGTGGAAGACACTTGGCTTCAAACCTATTATAATGTGCAGCACATGTGAACATGTACACATTGTTTTTAGTTAAAAAATTACCCTGCAGTGACTGCACAAAAATAACCAAAGTAAAAAACCCGACAGGATTTTTGAACCGGTTAAACATACATGTACAAGAAGATCAAACAATACAATTTGTGTCTCCCTTGACTTTCACGCACAATCGATTTCACTGTAGGGTTTGACAAGGAACTAACAGGAATACAAACAATATTTTTGTCTTGCGTTTTAGTCACTCGCAGAATCCTGAGGGCTTTTCACACTTTTTTTCCCAACTCCGCATTCAACGACTGCTTTACTTCACAATTAGTTTGTACAAACTAAGCTTTCTTCGTCGCAGGGTACATGTAGGTTCGAAACAGGCACAAGCACAAACGATTTGCAACACCTGGGCCCAATTTCATAGAGCTGTTTAACAGCCCATTTTCCGTTAACCGAGCGTCAGGCTATTTCATAGACATCGTTAACAGTAAGCAACTGAAAACCTGCCTTAACCGCAGAGCAAAATTTTGCTTAAGATAGTGACGCAACAATGGCGGTTTCCAAGCGCCCGCATGCTTAAGCACGCCGAGGCCGTGAAATAGCCTTAACGTTAGCACAACTTTTCTGCTACAGTAAGCACACGTTTTCAGCTAGTGCTTAAGCAGCTCTATGAAATTGGGCCCTGGGCGAGTTCAACCCTGCTCGTTTTGCAATATTTATTTTTTAACCCAGGGTAAGCAATTTTTGCCCCAGGTTAAACAAATTAAGCCCACCTAAGCCCTTTTCCCACAAGACGAAATCTTGGGGGTGGCCCCGGGGCGACGCAGGGGGTGAAAATAAGCTCAGATTCCCACTTGAAATTCCCCCTTCCGGGCCACCCCCGAGATAGCTCTTTCCCTGGGGCAAGTTCAACCCTGCTGGGGACCAGGGTTGAAGATCTAAGCCCCAAGGCGAGACTCTTTCCCTGGGGGCGAGAACAGTAGTGCGAAAAGGGGCAGGGTTGACTTCTCACTTGTTCAAGTGAGGGACGAGGTGCGGATCTCTGGGGTGAGTTCGCCCCGGGGCGAGTTTGAAAACAAGAAGTGTGGATCGCCGCAAGTCACCCCGGGGCGGCCCCAGGGCGATGGTTTTTATAGATAGTGTGAAAAGGCATATAGGGTTGAGTTTAAGCCGGGCAAAACCATGGTTGACATCCCGTTTTTTTTACCCTGCGACAAACCCTGAAATTTGTCTGAAAAGTATGAAAAGCCCTGTAATCGGTTTTGTCAAAAGATTAATTGATGATTAACCACTCATGATGTTATTGTCACAACAATGTTTACTGTTAAGATGGCAACAAGGATTTGGGGGTGCATGCAAAGGGTTGGTCACTAAAAGTTAGAAGTTGTATTTCAGCTACGTTACAAGGTCTTTTTGCATCTCAAATCTATTATCTACATAGACATGCTGGGAAAAATACTCATTCTGTATCCGAGAGCGACCATTTTGCACCTAAACCATTTAAATTCGCTGTCTTTGAAGCCCAGTTATGGCCGCAGATTTCAGACAATAAAATACACCACGATCATTAAGTTCTATTCTTTTGCCGGCTTGGGTAAACAGAGGTCGAAATTAACACTGGTCCTGTGATCCGAGACCAGTAAAAAACAATGAGAAGGACCAGTAGATCTATCAAAAACGCTGGTCCGATGGACCAGTGAAAATATTTGACTCATGAAACATTCTCTGATGCCTAATCCACAGTAAACATTTCTTACTCAATGCGAGGAATTCCTGGTTACCACAAACAATTCCTGATTTGTAAGTTTGTATAACGTGTTTGGAAGACACAATCCTTTCTATAATGCCTATTAAAGTAGATGAATGAAGGTCCCCTCAAGACAGGGCTGTTTACTGGGCCGCAGTAGACAGTAGGATAATTGATAGCTGCTTTTACACACAGCAGCAAAAGGGCCTTACTCAAAGAATATACATGTATGTTTGTACACAAATCAATGGGCCTGGGCTTGAGGCCAAGATTCCCCAGGGTGGTGGACCTGACTGGTAAGTGAACTCAACATTAAAGGTGACTACATGGGCGCAGACTAGGGTAATCAGTTGAGGATTACATGAAGTTTGAGCGTAATGCATAGTTCCGACCTGTCAATCAACCGAACCCGCCGACCAATCACAACAGAGCTAGCAGATATCACTGACATAGGTCAAAGTGCACTGTCTCACAACAACATGATCACGCGATATGTTCTGCCGGCCCCATACAATTTGTACAGTGTTGTATGCGATGATCCGGGTGAATTTTTGGTTTCAAGGCCGGTCGTTTCGTTGTTCAAAGGTACGAAAGCACGTATGTCATGATATGACATCCCTGTATTACTGGCCCTGTACTCTGTGTGTTATAAGATAACTGTCGACCCTGAAACATGACACTATGAGCAAAAACATGTACATGTTCATTGTAACCCCATTGTTAGTAACAATGGTGTGTGCCCAATTTCCATTGTTAGATGTTCATAGTGTGAATGCCTTTGAGTTTTCTCCAATGAATCTGTGCTTTCCGTTGAAAGTCCCATTGCTTTGTGCGTAGTGTGTCGCCATTTTGACAATAGCGTGTGAGCCATAGCAACTATATCCACGGGGGCGGGGCTAACTAGGCAAACTCGGAACTATGCATTGGGCCAAAGTTTTTTTTTAGTAATTTATTTTAAAAATATTTTTAAAATGTGCCTTCCGGAAGCTCTTTTTTGCAGCTCCGAGGGTTAAATAGAATGTAGCATACCAACGGTGATAGGGAAAAATCTGGGGCCAGTTAAACTAGGGTAATTTATTGAGATTCGTCATGGGATGTGCTTTTTATTTTTTTGATCTCAAGTGGCGTATTGCAAATACTTACGAAGCGGTTCGATGCAGTGAAACTGAACCTCCAAGTATTTGTAGGTGCCCGGGCAAACTTTGGAGCCAAAATTCTTACTACTCGCCACAACTCCGCAGTAGTTTTTATAGTTGCAGCTGAAGCGGAGAAAGTTAGAACACAAGATCATGCAAACACTACGAATGGAGAAATTATGCAACGATGGTTTTTACAATGTACGTACATGTATGAAATGGAAAACGGGCAACTGTCACAACGATTTTGTTGGTGGGCACGGTTCTGGAAGGAAAATATCGCGAGTATGACTGCGCACATTTTGGCAGTTATACTTGCGCTTTCAAACTTTTGATTAGTACTGTACGTGTATTATGTGTACATGTACATTGTACATGTGTATTAAGTAAAGGCGTTAAAAAAAAAAAGAGCTTGTTCAAATTTTTCCAGAAAATGGATTTCGTTCTTTACCTAAAATGTATCGTATCCATGGGACGAAAACAGGAAATTTGCAATCTCCAATTTGGATGTGGAAGCAAAATGGTTGGTGTAATTACTGCACTGCTTTATGGAATCGGGGGCCGATGTCACAAATTGCTAAGACGCGTCTTAGAAAGGATCACTCTTCTTATCTTGGGACTTTGCTATTGGAATTAGGATGCATTGAACTCGTCTTAACTTTAACCCCAGATAAATTAGTGTTTTTTATTTTTACGATATCCTTGAAAATATACGGATTTAGAGCATGAAATTTCAGAATGGTAATGAGAAAAATATGACAAATGGTATCGCATTGAAATCTCATCGCCCATGAGATACAAGCTAGTGGGGGAGGGGGGCAGGAGGGGTCAAAAAGTTATCTGGTTAAGCACCTTTAATACATTATTTTTGATGATAATGAACACACACACAGACAAGAAAAACATGGATTTACGTAAGTTGAAGGTTAGGTAAGGCAGTACAGCACACAGCAATTGAAAGCAACATTGTACATGTACATGTACACAATGTATGTTTTATGATATTTACAAGTATGTAGAATGACACTTGTAAGGCCAAAAAAAAAAGGAACTACATACATGTATGTTTAGCGTAAGTTGAAGTTTCCCAAAATGATGCAGTGACGTGGCTTCTTTTTTTTCGCTTTTCTTTTTTTTGGTAAGTGGATTCCAAGCAATAAAGTCAAGTTGACATGAAGCCAACAGGCACTAAAAAAAAAAATTAAAAATTTAAAAATTTAAAAAACCTTTGACGCGCAGGATTGATTAAAGTGACTCGCGCCAATGATACATGTATATATATTTGTTTTGGGTGTTTTTGACCAAAAAAAAGCTTTGACGCGCAGGGTTGAAAGTGATGCGCGCACCAACACTAAACAGACTTCTTTTTGTTTTTGGCCTAATCTTCATGCAATTCAGCCTACAGCCTGCGAATAGAAGTCCACCACATACCAAAGGAAAACAAATCATTTTTGGAGATTTCAACTTGCGCTAAACATACATGTACAGTATATGTAATTCTTTTTTTTGGCCATACATGTAGAATGAGATAAATTTGCACTCCAATAACTTTCATTTGCTCTATACTGTACTGCATGTCTGTATTAGCACACTCATTAATACTGAAACATGTACACGTACACAAACAGGCATTTTCGCGGTAACTGACATCATGGAGGAAGAAACTTCCTCCATGCTGACATTAAACATCAGTACCACGTGAAAAAGCCCTTATAATGACCCAGTTGTAGCATGTCATAAGATGACATCCTACAATACCTGTAGCTCACTGGTTCATTATAAAAGGGTATTTTCACGGTAACAGACGCCAAATGTAATGTTACAAACCGTGAAAATGCCCACAGCGTACATAGGTTAGTAAGCATATTCATGCATTCATATCAGTTAATAGATGCAGTACTTTGAAATATTTTTGAACACGTAGATGGTAGTCACTACGATGGTAGTAGTATGGGAGTCTCTACATGTACACAACAGCCTGGCTGTCTCCAACTGTATGTTCGGGCCATGCAACCTGTCCCATACTTACGCTTCGGTACGCAATACAGCTCAACCTCGAGAAATTTGCTAGTATCAGGGCAGGGATCCCCAAAGACGTCGGTATTAACAGGAATCGCGCATTTGTCCAAGTTATTACAGCTACAGAAAGTAAGATCTTGGGGTCAGAAAAGGTTGAAACATTGACGAACAAACTGCACAGGTGTCAATGGTGGTTAGGCACCCACACCGTATCAGACATTGCATACACGAACTACAGTGTACATGTCAAAAAACGTTTGATCCAAATATTTTTGTCATTTGCCAACGGATTCAAACCAAAAGTTCAGATCATGTAAACAAGGCTTGACAAATTTTATTGAGGGATCTTGCATCAGCCTTGTCCGAGAGAGTAAGATTTAACAGTCTTACGAAAAAAAAAAGAAAAAAAAATCAGAATTTGCCACTTTCGATTTCACTACTGCATTGTGTCCTTGTAGACAAGACACTGTAGTGTTCACATTGGTTTTTCCCCACCCAGGTGTATAAATGGGTACCAGCAAATACTGATTAGGAAACACAATTATCTGCTAAGGGTAAGCCTGCGATGGACTGGCATCCCATCTAGGGGGAGTAACAATGCTCCCAGTCTTCTATCTGAGCAGTCATGAAAATCAAGAATGAGTATCGGCCATATGAGCCAGGACGATTGTAAAATGACTTTATATAAAGTCATTTCATACCTTTACTTCAAGATTTTCAAGTTTTGAAAAAAAGCTTTGAGCAGCAAGACCCTTCGAGACCTTTGCCCCCAACAAAATTGGTTGTAGAGGTTGCTTAGAAATGTATACGGTAGTATCACTGATGTTTCAATTTCAGGGAAAACCTTTAAACAGTAACACTTTTAAACAATTACAAATCACCCAAAGTGTACACATTTTCACTTTCATCTAAAATCAAATAACAAAGACTCCGTTCTCCACTAGAGAAATCGCTTCATTCGACGAAGATTAGTTAATCACTGTTAGTTTAATAATGAAGCGTGCGTTCACATATCACTTAACGAAGATCGTATAAAAAGCGGAACCGTACACATTATAAGTGACCGCTAATGAAGCTGTGGGAGGCGCGTCGCGTGTCTAGACGCGCTATGTGATTTTCCAGTGGCGCGTCAAAAACGACGCTTGCTGGCCGCTTGACACACAACGCACTTGTGCAACCAGGCCTGCCAAATTGCTTAGTCGAACGAAGGGAGCATTCTCATTACAAATTTGCTTCATCGAATGAAGCGATTTCTTCATCGAATAAAGCGATGTCTTCGTCGAATGAAGCTATTTGCTTCATCGAATGAAGCGATTCTAATCATCGTCGTATGACTCTTCGTCGAATCATCATCGAACGAAGCGATTTCTCTAGTGAGAATGGGGTCTTAGTTCTGAGGGAATCCACATTAGCCAGATTTTTTTTTCGTCTGTGAAACAAAAGTGAAACATTTCATCACAATGTTTTTCTGTGCCATTTTGGTGCATGCCGGAGATAAAAAATAATCAAAACAAACAAAGAAACCAAGTACATGTGTGAATGATTTTGCCTTTTAGTGTGTGCAGTCTTTTTTTTTAAAAGGCTTCGTATCTTGGGGAAAAACAGGAAGAAGACAAGAAAAACTATAAACAACAAAAGAAAAACTGAAAGCGAAAGTGAAGATTGGATTTTTCAAACCAAGTTTCCTGAATCATAATAATCCTCAACAAATTTCTATTCACCAGCTTGATTAAATACAGCAATGCCAGGGCTCGAAATACCCACTGGACCAAGGCCAGTAATTTAAGCCTCGGTCTAGTGCTATCTCTACCGTACTAGACCAGTGGTCCAGTGCATTTTTAAACTAATGAACAGTAAATCCATGTTCCTTGTAGCTTTGGTCTTGTAAAAATAGCGTCGGTCCAGTAAATGATTTAAGCTACTAACCATTTGGTCTAGCAGATTTTTTCATGAAATTCGAGCCCTGAATGCAGTTTCATTTCAATGGTGATTGAGCACTACAGGGTATACCAAATGTTGCATTCATTATTTCTCTATACAAAGAATGCGAAAGATGACCCACTGAAAGCGGATACTAACTTCACAAAGACTGTCTTATGGACAAAATGGTTTAACATCAAACCGTAGGCAATGCCTTGGGGTAGGATAAACTTAGGAATTACAGGACAAACTCAGAGAACTTGGTATGAAAACAGAAAGTTCAATAAAATATTAGATGGAAGATGAGCAGAAAGACCTCAAACCAGATCAAAATGCACACTAGATGCAAAATATACATTGTAGTACCTGTCTGAAACGATATCAAATGATTTTGGTTCCTTGCAACTGGTGTTCTCAGTCGATCCGCGGACGCATGTGTCGGAGCGAGTCCGACCAAAGTTAGCATATTCTATCAGAATCACCAGGCCTGGTCTGCATCGAAGATTCATTGTTTGGTTTTCGCACACGTCGCTGTACAACGGACCCTCATCCCGTTTGGCCCTTCGTAGCTCCGATAGACCATCTTCACGTAAGAAAAATTAAAATAATTACAAATTAAAGACACTCTTGTCATGTTGTCAAAGTGTGCACAGTAATGTTACCTCTTGTTGAACTTTTTACAAAACTAAAAAGGGGAGCATCATCAGCATGGAACAATTTGTTCACTTAACAATGGCCTCTATAGGCCTTTTCCCACTAGCTAAAATCTCAAGGGTGGCCCCGGGGCAAGGTGGGGGTTAAAATAATATTCGGTTCCCACTTTAAATTCTCACCCCTGCGCCACCCCTGAGATTGCTCTTTTCAGTTTTCAGTTTAACCCTGCTCAGGACCAGGGTTAACAATTTTGGCCCCGGGGCAAGACACTCTTTGGCCCTGGGGTGAGAACAGTAGTGTGAAATGGCGCAGAGGCAAGTTTTTACTTATTCAAGTCACTTATTCGGAAAGAATTCCATTTACTGATCGTCACTTAAATTCTCCTTATTAATGATTTAACCACCAAAACGTGTAAATATTTTAAGGGGAAGTTAATTTAGGAGTGAAAACCAGTTAACAATTTCCTTGAAAATACTTAAAACCTTTTTCCCCCATGTTCCATCTAGACTTAACACACGGCACCTCAGTGGTGACCAGGGAACATAATTCATACCACTTACTCCAGTGAGGGACGAGGAGCTGATTCATGGGGAAAAAAAGTCGACATGAGCATTGCTACATGGAAACGTGTGATAAAGCATGATATTATTTATGTTGTCTATTCTTGAGAAAAGAGCACTAATTGAACCTTTTTCTTGGCAAACATTGTTAAACTTCAACCTTTAAACCAGGTATTCGTTTTCAAATCAAATTTGAATTGTTTGTGCAATAAACGAATACACCGATGTCGACCGCTCTGTCAGAAAATGCCTTAAACAGAAACACTTGGTGGCGCTATGCACTCTGAAATGCCTGAACTACATACAGTTGTAGTCAGAAGTTTACATACAACTGCGTTAAAACTGGTGTGCTTAAACTTGCATTGTCACAATTTTTGTACCAGTCTTTACTAAAGTCGTGATTTTGTGGAATTCCTTAGGTGCTCACAGTACTTAAAACATAGCTTGTACACCTTGCAATGGTTCGGGTAGTCATGATGGTAGTGGTGTACATGTACATGTATGTAAACTTCTGAGTTCAACTGTGTGTAGGCCTACATGTACGACAGATACATAAAGAAAGAATAACAATCCTATGACTGTACGGACACAATTTCAATCTGTTTTCATAAATCCTCAACTTACCCCCTTGACTCATCCCAGCAATAAAGACCAAGTAAATCCAGAAGGTCATTCCGACCAACATCCAGCTCCCTCCTCCTTTGCGATTTAACGCCATCATTCCTCAAACTGTCCTTCACCTTTTGTGTCAAGTGCAGCAGTCCAACTGTCTGAAAAACACTTATATTTAATCAGTAACAGCGCAAGACTTCGAGAAGTACATCTACTGCACGTGTGACCACCGGTACCCGAGTCCCACTATCAACTTCCTCAAACTCTGACGAATGTCTTGGCATTTAATTCCTTGCTGTAAACCAGGTCAAGGGGTACACACAAGTCCGAACTCCCGAGGTACTATTATCGATGTTCAATTTTAGCCTCTCACTTTCAGTGCGGTGGCAAGTCTAGGATCACGGCCACATATGTCTGCGGAGATAAAGGAGGGAAGGAAGATGGAATGAATTAAGATACTCGTCATTTTTTATTTTGAGGAGCTTAGGGACCGAGCGTTGATCTGTCATTGCCAGAGTTGAGTTGTAACTTTATAGGCTGACGTGATGTGTGGGCTACATGTACTGATCTTTCTGGTGTCTGACACAGGTGGCACAAATTGTGTCACTTGTCGGTGCAGAGGCTTTTTCAAAAGTACTGCACACTACATGTACATGTACATAGCTGTTACATACACATGAAGCGTCAAAATAAATGATTTGGGATTGATGTATTTTTGTTCTTTTAGTGCACTACACAAATGTACTGTAAAACATGGGCTTATACACATTTGTGTTTTCAAAAAGGAATGTTTTGTTATACTGCCCAAAATGTCTCCTTCCTGAAAACGGCAACAATGTTTTGTACAGTACATTGTGTATAAATTACAGTAAATTCTAAAAAGTAACGCAGGCTAAATGTAACCAACAGGCACATGTTTGTGCCCATCACTATCATAGTAAGAAACAGTAGACAATAGTCAATAACCACGTTAGGTAAGCAGTGTTCTCCACTGCGGCAAACACTGACCAACGCCATGTTAGGGCGCTGTTCAAAACAACTGCACGCAACTGTCACAGCTAATATTACCCCCTTGCGGACGGTTTTATCTCGCTGGAAATTATTCTGTAGGAAAGTTCAAGTGCAAGGCCGCTGCTATAGCCGTCATCCGGTGGTAAGGGGTTAATGGCCGTGGATTGGGTTATCGATGCAATAGATATAGTGAACGATAATGACACCAGCAGCCAGCGAATCATGTTTGGCGACCTTACACCTAATTTTGGAATGACGCGGCCCGTACTTTATATGAAAGTGTTTTTAGAGGAGAACATTTTTTAGAAGTGATTATTTTTGTCAGGCGCGAATGGCCGTCAGTTAAGATGGCCATCTCTTGCCATGACTACACAAAAAAACGCCGTTCCACTGCTCACAAGAAACTGAAGAAAATACAGACCGTATGTCGTGAGAACCTTTGAGTTTGATACCGTGTAAAACAAACATTAGTGAGTTGTTGTTTCAGTTATCCAGTTGACACGTTTAGCAAATTCACCAAAAATCCAACCTATATTCCGCCATCTTCGTACAAATCACATGACACTCGTCAGGAGTACCTGGTAAGAGCACACTCCCCATTTGTTGGGGAGTAACGAGAGCATACTCTCACTGACCCGAGTGTTGTTAATCTTGCCGTTCACGCGCGCAGGAGTATACTCGTGTTAACACGAGTATACGCCCGAACGCAGCCCAAAAGTCAATCCCTACATGTAACCTCCAACTCCAAGGTAAATATTGTATGATACACACAAACTAGAGGTGACACTTCACACAATGCACTTCATCTTTTTTTTTGCAATATGCTCTTTTATACACTGCCTACATATATACATGATACAAGTGACCATGAGGTTACAATAATATAAACACTAATCTTGTACAATAGCTATACTACACCGTGTTTACACTGGAACCAGCAAAGGGGGATACAGACCCAGCATTTTTATTGGGACCACAAAACTGAACATTTGCCGCGTTTACACTACACTCCAAATCGCTTCAACTCGCCTTCAGAAACCGCAAAAGTCACCACTAAATGTAACTGCAGCGCATGCGTGAGCTGTTAGGTGTTGCTGCACTAGTGCAGCAACACCTAACAGCTCACGCATCCTTTTTGGAAATTGCGGAGTTCGATTCGGCAAAGGCGAATCGAGTGTAAACGGGTTGTAACTGGTCACTGAGCTGACCAGCCACAGTTCCCTCTGAAAGTTCAAAAAAAAAGAAAAAAAAAAAGTGCAGTGTCCTAATATAGGGTCAAGGTAAAATAACTGATGTGTAGGAACTGTATCATGGGGTGTTGGTTTTGGTAAATTTGAAGGTGTTCCCATTGGACATTAAATGCCAAAGGTGAATATAGATTTTCTAATACAGACGGACATTTTTAATGGGACTGCAAAACTGAACATTTGCCGCATTTACATGTACACTACATCTCAATTCGGTTTCAATCCCTCTTTGCTAACCGCAAAAGTCACCGCTGTTCAGTGTTGCAGAACCATGCATTACCGGTACATAATGGTGTATTTTTGGGCAACTTCTTCAAATTGGTACAAAATGTGCTTACATGGCATTTTGGGGAGGTTAATGTAACTTGTGTCTGCCCTTTTGGTAATGTACAGGTACTACTGTAGGTATGTAGGCCTGTATGTGGTGGTAATATTTTAACCTTTTGGGGCAAAGGTTATCTCCTAAAACAGGAATATGAATTTCTTTAATTTTGAAATTTTGTAAACTTCTAAATATTGACTTGTTTTTCAAATGTTCCAATGCCAAACATGCAAGTTTGTCTCTGGGCCTTCAATGCAGGCATGCCATGGGTAGTGAATTTACATAAGTTGGATGTGAGACTGTCCGAACATCATAGTAGAGCCTAGAGGGTCTACCGGTACATGTATCCACAAGACTGCCCTCTATTCAGAAGTCTACCACGTCTGAAATCACCAGCATAGTATGAGCATGGAGGATAGTCTTTTCCTTCCTCCATGGTGTGAGCATGGTACATGTATGAGTATACCATTTTTATCTACTCAGATGCAACTGAGAGAGGCCATTTTTAGATGAACCATAGTGAAACTGCTTTTACTAGCATGACTAGTATCGAATCTAAACTCTGAACACACCTCAATTTAAAAAACAAAATTAACTTTATAATCTAGTCACAAAGCAAACAAATCTTGACAACCACAGCACACTTCCTCCAGCAGTTTGCCCATGGCATCTGGATGCAGGTGTCAAAAGTTTGTTTCTATGTCCATAAATTAGGCTCATATTTATGGCCCAACAACCTTCTTTCCTGATCTGTCATGAAATCAAATTCCTTAGCAGTGAAGTCACCAGAGCTACTCATATTGTAACCCTGTGGCACATGCACATGTACAAAGGTTGAGGGTATTCAGGTATTAAAGGGACATGTCCTTGACTGGGCCCAGTGGGAAATCACCATTGAAAGTAATTCACTCAACCTTTGAAAAATCATTGAATAGTAGATAATTATGACACAAACAGCTTTATTAAAGGAGCATGTCCAGGTCGCGTGTTTTTTTTTTTTACACCGCAGCGTGGGGTAGCCTACATGTGTACATGTATGTACCTAATTTTTCAACCCGAATAGAGTCTACTAAGTTTCCAATGACTGATACTTCTACAATCTTGGAAATAGCCAGAACTCTTACTCTCACTATTACTAGAGAAAAAGAAGAAATCGAGAAATTTCGAAAAATCCCAAACAACACTGAGATTCGAACCAGGGACCTTATGATTGCAAGTCGAGCTCTCTTCTAACCAGACCACGAAGCTGGTTACAAACAGACCGCATTTAAAACCCTAAATTCCTAACCCCAAACCCTTCGTTTTCCCCTCGCCCAGAGCACTGTATTAGCGTGTTTCTATTAAAGATCCAGAATTTTACTGGTAAACCCATTTACCGGTAAATGGCAGGTAACATGAAGTTTCTACTGTACTGCTCTATCCGGAAAATAGTGGACCTTTTCTCGTTACCATTCCGAAATTTCAGGCTATCCGCATATTTCTAAGGATATCATCAAAAAACCACCAAGGTTGTTTATATTTTCCAGTTGTTTAATTTATCCAGTTACATAAAACTGCACAGTAATTACACCAACCTTTTTGCTCCATATCCCGTTTTCTTCCCATTTTGGGGAGGTATTTTACATGATTGTTAAGTAGAACGAAATGCATTTTCTGGAAAAATCTAAACAAGCTCCATTAATGTGGTCGACATTTTTTCCCTCAGCTGTTCTCCTTCGCCAAGCAAATTTTTGAAGTGTGGGCAGATCTGGAGCCTCATAAATATTGCTGTGGAGTCAAAGTGGGCTCCCAAGGGACGGCAAAGTTGAAACTTTCAGATTTGGCAGACTTTAATTCTTCCATTTCCTTTAAGAGTTTGTTTTCATCTGCAAGCCAGCTACGCAGACAGGTTAACTACACCTTTGACAATATGTACAGTGAGTCATGGGACAGAAATACCCATGCGAAACTTCGAAGTGGGGTAAATTTTGTTTACTTTAAATTGTTTGTTAGGAAAGCCTGCCCAGATGTTTGCAATGGAATAAGCCTTTCCCTGCCTGCTACACAACAAATAAAGTTATCAATTTCACGGGTGCTTGCAGCCAAATCCATGTACTGAACAAAGTATACAGTACATGTACCAGTATTTTTTGGTACAGATGTTTGTGAAAAATCTCCCTGTATTAAGAAAGAACTGTGTGGGGATTTCTAATTTTAAAATAAAAATTTAAAATTCATTCACAACGTATTACATTTGAAAATTGTGCCGGGAAAAAATGTACCGGTAAGCTCAGAAATGGCACTTATGTCCTTTGTTTTAGCGCATAAATTGTACAAATAGGCTATAGGGCCAATGATTTTCCGTTTCAGAAAAACAAAAATTCCGCATCAAAAATCCCAAATTTCGTTTTGGGTGCTGAAAATTCCGTTTCATGTTTTTAAAAAAGGAAACAAAGGCATTTATAATACACAGTTACCTCGCAAACATGTTTCTGTCTCTGGTTGCAAAAATGGGACCCCTGCAGAAGGCGACCGGCTGCACTGATGCTAATCAACTGCCAGCATATATACTGCGTTTGGACCGCACTAATTTTCTCTACGCAAACATCCATTGCAAAGAATCAAAATGTAAATAGTCATGTAACAGCCGTGGGTGACACACGCAAGTTTGCATGTGAAAGTGCTGCCATTTTGTTTTGCATGAAGCGAGAAAATTAGGAAATTTCACATGGATTTTAGAATTTCATTTTAACATCTGTAAGTTTGCAGTTTCCTTTTCCTGAGGAGGTTGTAGTTTTCTACCAAATAAGCAATGTGGTGTCGTCAAAAAGTATGGTTAATTACCGGAGAAAAACAGGTTTCTTTTTT
This sequence comes from Henricia sp. BOLD:AAB3569, assembly GCA_037783545.1. NCBI lineage: Eukaryota > Metazoa > Echinodermata > Asteroidea > Spinulosida > Echinasteridae > Henricia > Henricia sp. BOLD:AAB3569. The sequence continues at coordinate 69,776 of JBBELK010000239.1, forward strand.
CATTTTTCACGCGACAGATCACACTGTTCGTGTTGGTGTTGGCCTTTTATCGCCGATTCTTTCAAATGACTACATGTAGCTTAGATTTCAGCTTAATTTTGATTCCTGGCTGGGCTTGAAATTCGTCACTGAAAGGGCACTGCCATTTCTGTTTTTGGAGTTGTCTTTTGGAGTTTAAAAAGGGCACTTCCATTGGAAAATGAAAAGGTCTATGGGAAGATTGCAAAAGGGCACCAAGCCCAAGAGCAGGGGCAACAGAGGCAACGGCCTCCGTTAATTTCAAGCCCTGCTGGCAATACTAAATCGTTATTGATTATGCATTATACTGACTTACTGTACTGCCTTTTTAACTGTACACACTTGGCACACAGAGTTATAAATGTATGCAATTCATGCATTTAGAATGCCAGTATATGTCAACAATGGAAACGGTTAATATTTCATTTGACCGTTTGTTGACTTTTCTGGACCACTGATGATATCTTGCTGGCAGGGTGACCAAACCTACATGTCGAATTATGCAATTATGTGATGAGTCATTGCGTAAAGTCCAAAATTCTTTTAAATCCATCAACGGATATTATTAGTTCCAAAATGCACAAGTATACCGTACTACTTACATGTATTGTAGAAGGTAACGGAAATAAAGATTTAAAAAATAAATTAATTCATAATATTGGGCTTTACATTAAAAACCACATTCTACATAATACATTCTGCATTAAAATCACATTATAATAATGTAAATTTGCATCCCATTATCTTTTGACTACATGTACCTGTACCCTCAATGCATTCTGTTTGCACAGATACAAAAAAACATTGATGTTATACCCAATAAAAAAACAAATAAAAAAACAAACAAAAAAACATGTACATGTAGATCTACATGTGTACATACATGTACTGATGTACCGGATGTACCGGTATATAATATAGGCTACTGTGTAATATAGGCCTACTAATAAATACCAAATTTACATCTGAATTAATCTTAAACCTACATGTACATGTACATGTGTCCATACATGTACATGTGTCCATACATGTACATGTGTCCATACATATACATGTATTATGGTTACATACTACATGTACGGCAGTATGTTTCACAAAAACATTAGCATGGGACAGTCCTTTTTTAAACTGTCAATAGACATTATAGTTTTCACCATTACTGCGGTACATGTAGGCCTACCGGTACATGTATTTAGTTAAACTGATACATGTACATGTACATGTAGCCTAGATCCCTCGGTTTTAATGCAAAAAAATTAGACACTTCGGATGCCAGTAGACTACATTTGGCTTCATACATGTATAATAATCATTCTTGCAGTTAAGCTCTATGGTTAAAGGTGTTATGCCGTGGAGAGAGGAATTATAATTATTTTTGCATATTTCTATTCTTTGATATATTAATTATCGATTTCTTATCTCGTTTTACATTTTATATTAATAAAAAAAGTGAAAATTTAGGCTTATTTCCAACCCATGATTTTCCTCTTTTCTGGAAACGAAATCCCGCCGCTGCGGGCAGCAAACAGATTTGGCCAAATTCGTGATGTCATTTTACGGAGACGTTTTTAGCCAAGAAAGGCTCGCGCACGATATCACTCCGCACCAATACAATAGTCTGGTGTCGCACACATTGTGTTTGGTCTTGATCCCACCGCTATGGTCGGTATCCTCGCCCGCGTGCGTGCGTGATCAAGTGCTTTGTGAAGTACACGCCGAACGAACGGCCCGCCAGCCGGTATGGTTTCAGCGAGTGCGCGTTGAACATTCTCGTAAACTTGTTACATTGCATTATTGACACAGTCACATCACAAGACGCCCCCAATACACTGCTGGATAAATGTTCTAGTGTTGGGATTAAATTTAACATGTATACACAAGTATCAAATGAAGAGGAAAGAACAGGTCTAAGTTTTTCCATCAAACGGATATTTTAGGGTTTGGTTTTCGTCTCAACAACGTACGTTCATGGTAAGTTTTACGATGAATATAAATTCCACATTTACATGGTCTAAAAATTTAGGCAATCGGCTCAAACAAACATGGTACATTTACCATGAAAACTTCCAAGGACAAAATAATTATTGACGAAAAAGGGTTGAGAAAAAGTTGAGAAAGAAAGAGAAAGCCGAGGCAGTACCGTTCCAGTTTCCTGTTGTCGACTTCGGTCGTCGATTGGAACACCGGACTCGCGTTGTTCTCGGATTTCTTCCTTGGTTAACATGGTTAATTCTGGCTCAAACTGATACGGTTCAACCGTAGGAAATTCACTGGATGATTCTTCATCGCTGTCGTCATAAAATGAATGCGATGAGCAACAAAAAACATCGCTATCTCCATCAGAAAAAAACGTCAACACTGGAGTCAATTGTCAACATGTTGTTTCAAAACGCCACGTTGTGGAATAACAAGAAACAGCCGTCGGCCGGACGCGTCCGTAAAATGACGTCACGATTCCGTTGATTTTCCAATGTCAAACTTTTAGGCCCGACGGCTGTTGTTCAGATTTTGCTTCGAGTTTGGGCTGAAAAGTGGGCTAAAAACTGCTATTGTAAAAAAACATTCGCAGTTTTCCTGGCATAATTAGATGTATTTAATGGTTTAATGTGTAATTTTGGTAAATTCCTCTCTCCACGGCATAACATCTTTAAACCAAGTTTGGCAAAGCTTTATCAGTGAGGTAAGCCATGAAACCATTATTTATAAACACTCCATGGCTAAGTGTTGACAGGTAATAATTACCAGTATCAGCCCTGCATGTTGCCTGATTGATGTCTCCATAAGTAGTGGTTGAGTTACAGATTTACAGGCAGTTACTTATTAATAAGCAGTTCCGGAGTAAATTCCACCACGAATGAACAATTTCAGTGTATGGTATAATGTAACGAACGCAACATCTGGCATGGTGCCTTTCATTAAAATGAAACAACCAAACTCGGCATGAGAAAAAAATTGAAACAGTATGCTGACTAGTACTGTACTCAAATTACCCAACAAAAGGTGTAATCTTGAGGTTAGATTTTTACATCACATGTCAGGTTTTATTTTAGAAAAAAAAATGTGAGTGTCTTCCATGGATCTACCGGTAACAGCTTTCACTTTTTTCATTCACATGAAGTTCAGATACATGTACCTGTGAATTTAAGGCATTAGTTTCATCCCACGAGTGCGAGTGGAATACGGCATAATATAGTGCGTTATTTCTCAACTTTACGCACACACACGCAGGCTGGAAAGCACATACAAAGAATCACGCATACTGAATGAACTTGGAATACTTTGATGCATTACACAGAGTGTGACCAAAACGTGCCAACGTGTTTGTGTCTGTGGGCAAGACACTTAATCTCAATTGCCTTGTCAACCCAAGCGGTATCTGGGGAGCTGTTAGGGGAAATGCCACAATCTAACTGCTGATAGGGTTGTATGCCTTGGCCAGGTAGCCACCTAGTTGAAGCGAAATGGTTCTGGTGATTTCCCGATGGCAGCGGTAATATTGGCAACAGCACCAGGAGTACCCTGTAGGGCAGACATATTTATGTGCACTATACAATAATCCACCATTATTATTATAATGCACCTGTCAATTGTAATCCCGGCCCATGGGGACCCGGGACTTTGGAGAAAGTAGTGGGGACATAGCCGGGGATACATCCAAAAAAACTTGCCCCGCTAGCCGGGACAATAGTGGGGACTTGGCCCGGGTTGTACAATTTGTTGCCCCGCTATACCGGGACATTAGTGGGGACACAGCCGGGGTTGTACAATTGTGTTGCCCCGCTCTACTGGGACAATAGCGGGGACATAGCCGGGGTTGTACTAATTTACTGCCCCGCCCTACCGGCCCTGCATGTCGGGGCCGGGATTGTGCGGGGACGTTGCGGGAGTATCACGCCGGCCCAGTCCCCGCTAGTCCCGATTACAATTTACAGGTGCATAACATGTGCTATTGCAATGCAATGTCCGCACAGGACTTTCAAGCAATGTAAAAACCCCTCCCCCTCCTCCATACAATGTCAAGACTACATGTATTTGATGTCCCACTGATGTCAACCAATATGCCAGTAGCAGATGTATCCTATATCTACTGAGTGCTGTGATGGCAGGCAACTCATTTATTGACTATCAAAACCTCCCCTGGTAATCTTACAGGATGAAAGTGAAGATTGATCCTCGATGAACAAGCAATTGATGCTGCAAAACATGCATGTGGGGCCTTCTGGTCTACTACATGCAGACAATAATCTGTCAGCAATGTACAGTATGCATGCAGTGTGTCAGCATGGTTTGTTTTGACTGCCTGCTTTCCAACAGCCCAAGAGGATAATAATAGGACTTCAAAAATGCATGTCAACACGGGACACTGTGTTTAGACTTGATCCCGAGCTCAGGGTCGAACACCAAGCTCATGATCAACCCCGGATCACAAACTGAGTGTAAACGCTCTCGGAACCAAATTGGTCCCGGATCAGACCCCGAGATTGTTGTCTCGCGTTGGCAGAGGGTTCGATCTCGGGATCATTTTGCGGTTAGATAAGCAATTAATCTTTAACGCATCCTGCCGCATCCGCATAGCCGTAGCGGGGAAAAACCCGCAAAATTTAGGTGACCTTGTACACTGTACATGCACGTATTGATCAGTACATGCACACAGAGCATGACCTCTGACTGCAATTTCTGGCACCTCGCTCGAGATCAACTACAGAATGTAAACACGGCACTCAGGATCATTGCGATTAACACTGATGCATTCTTATCAGGAGATCAATCTTGATCCCGAGCTCGGGACCAGTGTAAACACGGTGCGATAGGACTTCCAAAATGCATGTCAACACCAGAGTTATCAAATATATGGGAAAGAATGTTAACTATTAATCCCATTTCATTTGGTATTGACAAATTTCAAACTACACAGCACTGGCAGCCCTGGTTTCAGATGCTGAGCCATTATATTACATCACATGCCTTTTCATTTGCAAATTTTACCACAAAAGAAAGCACCGAGGCCCTCGTTGAAATTCCTCTAGATGTTAAATAAAGGCCCGTTTACACTCGATTCTTCTTTGCCGAATCAAACTCCACAACTTCAAAAAAGCAAATTGAAGCTGGTTAAGTGTAAACGCAAAAGGTGAGTTGAAAAAGGCGAATCAGACGCAGGTCTGATTTTCAAGTCGCCTTTTGGGTAGGGCTTTTTCGTTAATGCGACGCGCTTCGCTTTGAGGAATAGCAATGCGGAGGGAATTTGAAGTGAAACGACGTTCTAAAAACCACCGAATTGACTTGAGTGGAAAGTGTTTTTGTGAATCTGTGATTTTCGTCGAAACTTTTTGTCAAAGCGACGTGCGACAAATTTGTTTAAAAAGCTCAGTGTGAATCTACCCTAAATATACTGACAGAAGAACAAACTGCTTCAGGCTTTACATGTATTTTCCCAGGTGGATGAAACGGATAAGACCTTAACAAGAAACAAAACAACCAAGATCATGTACACTGTAATGTAGGCCTACATGTACGTGTACACGGAGTGCAAGGTCATATGGTCTGCATTTTCACATGACCCTTAGGCTTTCCAATAAAAACCGTTGCCAAGAAAACTTCGCAGGACCCAAAGGCCACCCGCAGGTTTCGCACCAAGAACCCACGGCCAAACGGGTAGATCAACCGCCCAGAAACAATACACGGACCCAGTCATCCTGTTGGAATCCTTTAAAGGAGCGTGTCAAGGGATCAATTTCACAAAAGTTAAGATGAGTAAGAGTTTAACAGTCCTAATTCCCATATCAATGCCCTTAGACAAGAAGAGTGACCCTTCCTAAGACACATCGTAGGGCTTTGTGAAATCCGTCCCACATCACATTTTTGAGGCGCACCCTCCTCCACCACCATTTTTCCCATTGGTGTTGAGATTTTGATGCCACAATTGTCATATCTTTCTCAGTACCATTTTGAAATTTCGCACTCTCAAACATACATCTTTCAAGGATATTGTCAAAAAACCACCAATGTTTTGTAAACTAATTTGTTCGTTCCATAAAGCAGTGCAGTGATATTACACCAACCTTTTTGATTTCACATCCAAATTGGAGATTGCAAATTTCCTTTTTTCTTCCAATGGATAGTATTTTGGGGAGGTATTTTATATGATTGTTAGGTTAGAACAAAATCCATTTTCTGGAAAAATCTAAACAAGCTCCTTAAAGGGCCAAAGACCTGTTATCTTAACCTCAGGACCCCTGGATATCTCACGCCACAGGATCCCAATTCGGTTCCCGAGTGTTTTTAATTGGCATCTTGCCGCCACAGAATGGGAAAATATAAATTCTGTTGGTGCAGGGGCCCGATTCGGCGGTCTACTGCCTTCCAATATTATGACCAATCACCCAGGACATTTTTATTTAGCGCCCAGAAAGCTTTTGCAATTGCGTTCTCTCCTGCCGCGAAGTCAGATCCGATTTCTATTTTATCCAGTGTGCTATAATACTGATGACACATTCGTACTGGTTAGCGATGAAAGTATTGAATGTCAGTCCACCAAGTTAATAAGGAACTTGAAACTACATACATGTAGTACGCTAAAGCGTGAAATATGGAACTCAAATTACACTGCTCACAAAAAAGGTTCAAAAATTTTTTTCCCGAAAATTAAACAAACAAATCGCCATATTTTTTTGTAAAACTCTACAATAACTAGTATCACATGCCTTATTTTATCATTTAAAGGTAGAACACATGATTTGTAAACCGTTACAAATAGTTTTGGGGGACACAAGTTTTTACGAACTGACATCCGAGTGTGTGCGCGCACTCCGTACACTCAAAATGCATGAATTTCGGTTTCCACGAACTGACACCTAAGTAAACATTGATTTTATCGAAAAAAACATTTGAAAATGCTCAACACGATCTATATCATCCATACTTGTGGAATATTTCTAATCTCTAATTCTTCATGGGTTTCCTCACGCTTGCGAGTGACAGTGCAATGAGCACTATTGAGGCATCCTTGGTATGAACATGGAGCTATAGCTCCATGGTATGAATACCAGAAAGGAATAATAATAATAATAATAATATCACTTAATGCCGCAAAGGGACGACACGCCGGTAAGACTTTGCCAAATTACCACCGAAATTTTGGCTAAAAGACATCGATTGGACACCAAATTTCTGTTACCCAAAGCTTCCGAATATGGTTCCAGACCTTAGAGAGATGGTTCTAGACCTAATAGAAATGGTTCTCGATTTGAAAAAGATGGATTTTGACCTAAAAACTTTGATTTTGACTTCCAAAATATTGGGGCTACACCAAATTGTCGACCTAATAGAGCGCGTCATCCTACATGTAATAGGGCTCTCTACGCAAAAAGTGTCGACCCATTGGATAAAATAGAGAAATAATATAGTAAAACTCTGACCGAAACACTCCCTAATTTGTTAATTTACGATATATGTCAGTTCGTGAAAACAAAAATGTTGGGTGTCAGTTCATGAAAACACAACTTACGTGCTGACGTCATTTTGTACCCGAGATGAGCACTGAAATGCCACTTCGTGTCTCAGTTCTTGGTGTCACCGACCATTATTAGGAAAAAACCAACAATTTTTGCTTCCTCCATGGTATAATTGACCAACCCTGTGCAGTACACAGTTAAATTCCACAGGGCATACACACCACAGTCCCTTGGCCAGCCACAATTGACCCTTTCCAGCTTGTCCTAATGAAGATCTGCCAAATACATGTGTACCATAAATCAGACTGTTTGCAGCAGTTTATGTCAGCATTTCATTACTTGAAATGGTGCTGTGTGTTGATGGATATAAAGCAGGGCCTTGGTGGTGAGGTAAGGGGTGAGGGAGAGGGGGGAAAAGGGGGGGTTGGCATTATCTATTCCCAGCTTACTATTCTCTTCCAGCGTTTGTGCTTGTAGAACATTAGGTGTGTTTCTATTGAAAATCTGTAATTTTACAGATAAACCCATTTAAAATTGAGTATGTTCAATTTTTTCTTTAAAAAATGGATTTCGTTTTAACCTTTAACAATCATAAAAAAATACCTCCCAAATCTCCAAATTGGATGTGGAAGCAAAAAGTTGGTGTAATCACTGCACCGCTTTATGGAAACGGATAAATTAGTTTACAAAACATTGGTGGTTTTTTGACGATATCCTTGGAAATATGTGGATTGGAAGTGCAAATTTTAGAATGGTAATGAGAAAAATATGACAAATGATATGTATCAAAACCTGAACACCCATGTCAAAAATGTGATCAAACATGAGACCATGTATGTTGGTGCACATCTGCACTCACTAGTGTCCCAATACATGTACTTCTATTGTTTCCTGTATAAGCATGATATAAGTAACTCCATCCTCAATCTGTTGGCAATTCACTTCCTGCATATAGGCCTACATGTAAACCATGTTTAGTTTACACTGGTCTCGAGCTCGGGATCAAGATTGATCCCGAAAAAAAAATGCGTCAGTGTTAACCGCAATGATTCCGAGTGCCGCGTTTACATTCTGTAGTTGATCTCGAGCACGACGCCTGAAGTTGCAGTCAAAGGTCATGCTCTACCGGTATGCGTGCATGTACAGAACAATGTGTGCATACATGTACATACACTGTATGTACAGTGTGCAAGGCCACTTGAATTTCCCGGGCTTTCCCCCTGCAATGGCCGTGGAGCGGATGCGGTCAAGATTAATTGCTTATCTAACCAGCAACTGATCCCAAGCTTGGGGTTCGATCCTCCGCCGACGCTAGACCAAAATCTCGGGGTCTGATCCGGGGCCAATTTGGCGTTTACACTTCGTTTGTGATGCGGAGCTGATCCAAGTTCGGTGTTTGACCCCCAGCTCGGGATCAAGTGTAAACAGGCTGTAAACGTCCTGCATTTCATTTACTACGGCATCACTGTCATCACAGGAAACTGGCTGCAAAGGCAGTTCCTGTGACAAATATGAACGCACGTTTAGACGGCCAGTTATCGATGATAACCTTTCCAGATAATTTTTTTTCCAGAAAGTGGATTTCGTTCTAACCCAACAATCATATAAAATACGAAATACTATCCATGGTGAGAAAACAGGAAATTTGCAATCTCCAATTTGGATGTGGAAGCAAAAAGGTTGGAGCAATCACTGCATTGTTTTATGTAACCGGATAAATTAGTTTACAAAACATTGGTGGTTTTTTTGACGATATCCTTGGAAATATGTGGATTGAAGTGCGAAATTTCAGAATGGTAATGGGAAAAATATGACAAATGATATGTATCAAAACCTGAACACCCATGGGAAAAATGTGACCAAACACGAGACGTTGTATGTTGGTGCACATCTGCTTTGCTCGTATCCAAGTGTGCATTTCAATTTGCCGTTTATTGGCAAGGAAGTTTAGAGTACGTAATTGGTTTCAGTTTACTCTCGACCCATTGCCTACTGGGTTGCCGTCCCATGCTGGAAAACACAAAACTGAAACATGAGTATGACGAGAAGTGAGAAAATAATCAAATAAATCCCCTACATGTACTGTACAGCAATGGAAACTAACTAACAGTATTTATTGCCCTTCTACTACATGTACATGTACCACTCACTGCCACGCAAACGTTTTTGTTTTCCCAGAAATTTAATATTGTTCCTGGTTTAATAGTTTTAATGTTCTTGATTTATAAGCGCACAGCTTTTTTTCTGAAGTACGTGTAAATACTTTCAGTTTCGCTTTTAATCCATTTCCTTGTATTTGTCACGATTTGGGGCTTTTCTCAGGAGTCGCATGAAAAAAGTTATATGGGTAATTCCCAAAATTAGGGGTCCAAAAGTGTGACATGCTTTTTAAGATTTCCAAGTGTTTTTAGTGATTATGCAACAATCAACACTTAAAGTTAAAGGCCCTACAGCTGATCTGTTTTTGAGCGATTCTGGGAATAAAACCATTATAAATCAAAAGAAAGACGCCAACAAACTCATCAGAAGAAATTTCAGCTCCGTCAAATTTACCACGTTTTCCAAAAACATGAAAATCAATATGTGAGTTTTCAAAACAACTTATTCCCATTTTGTCTCTTCGTTCTCAGTCGGTCGCGTACTCTGTGGCTTGCATCATGCACTTTGTGGCCTGCGTGCGCACGTGACCCATTGAAAAAATGCATCGCGTTATAACAGCACACACACAGTACCGGAGTACACAGCGCCCATTTTATACCGCCCAGATGCGAACCAACTAAGTGCATGTAAATGTTTGCAAACGATATAAATAATTCATCTTCATGGATTATTTTCTGGTAAAATTATAATTATATCATCTTGGGTGGATACATTTCATTGGATAGTTGAGTCTACCAATTCAATCTTTACTTTTCCCTGTCAACTCGTTGATTAACTTTTGGGGTCATTGCAAATGATACAGTGGGCCTTCAACATTTCGGGGTTGTTTACTGGCTATGGTGTTAATTATTTGGTTAAATTAACAACCATCTTTATAGGTTTCCCCAAAAAAGTCAAATGTGGACACAGCTAGAACTAGGTTTAAACTGAATTTAGAAAGATGGCATACATGTACACGTACTGTACATATTTTAGTAGGCCTACAGTACACACAGTGGCGTCCACCAACACAGATTCGTACCATACACATTGTATAGGCCTACCAATTGTATACTGTACGTGATTGTATTACACAATCGGTCTTTTTAATCCATTTAGCCACAAAAACACCACCAAACTTCAATTCTTACCTTTGTTAATAACACTACAGTGGTCCGTCACGTACACTCCATATACTGGTAGAACTGTGTGACATACTGACAAGTTATCCAATGTTCCCACCTTTCTGCACAATTACTGGTACAACTCAGACACTGACAATAGGCATTGGGACCACAAACAGGCACACATGCTGCACAATGCAGCAGTTTCTGTCCAATGTACATGTAGTCAATACAGTGTGTCACCAGTTCAATGTCTGGCACAGGTTAATCATCCATTGATAGTATGCACATGTACAATCAGCTGTGAAGCCTGCATGTGCACGAAGGCGGGCTCACATTTATTATTTTTTGGGAGGGAGGGGCGTTATAACATTTTGAGTACAGTACTACATGTGTACATGTACTTTAAATCCCATGAAACTTTCCTGTCACTCAATAGGCGCATTTCTATTGAGACCTATTTACCGGATAATGCCAAAAAAAATTGAAACTGGAAACTATGCTCAGTAGAAACAGGTCTTATCCGCTATTTTCCGATAAATGGCGGGGAAAATTTTCCCCTTCTCGAGGAAGAAAAACCCTAATAGAAACACGCACCGTTCCGCCCGAGTGCGCATACAGGGGAGAAAATGTAAACACGTGACCGCATAATGACTGATCCAGTGCTTGACCTCTTCGTGTGACCTTTATCCTGTGAACTCCTGAAGAGTGACGATGGCCTGCAAGCTCTGCTATTTTCCAGATAGAGCAGCTATCGTGTTTAGTCTCGTACACCGACCTGCTGTGGATGCTTGCACATCAGGTCTGGGGAACCACGGTGAAAGCTCATCGCTGATAGGTTGAATGCCATTAGGGTCTTTCTATAAATTAGGTTTCCAAAAGTGTGACATTTAGTGTCCCCCGTTACACCTGATATGTGTTATTTTTCGTACAAAAATCATTAAAATGACTTTTAAACCATTTTGTATGAATTGTACTTGATGTACTCACTCTTTGAGGTGGAAAAAAGAATGTGTCCTGAATTTACAAAAAAAAGGGGTAAAATGTAACGGGGGACACCAACATTGGAACCCTAATTTATAGAAAGACCCATTACCCATTCGCGAGCAGTCGTTGCTAGTACGTGCACTGCTATCATGCGATTAAATCAGCGTGCTGCCACAGCAACAGAACGAGCATTTTTTGTATAGTTGGGTGCCAAAAGATTGTGCGACATGACGCGGTACGGCGCTATACAATACAGCTACTACCAGACTCCGTCAGTGTTTACAAATGCTATGTGGTGACTGTTGTGATTGAATTTGACTGAGATTGGGAGGGAATTCTTGCAGAGTACATTGTACTATCAATAGTCTCATTGGAATTAAATGCATGATCGGTGGATCATGGCATCAGATGCACAACGTCAAATCCCAGCTGCCTCAAGTTGTCACACAGAATCTAAATGACATTCACATCCTGACAACTTAATCTATTCGTAATTATTATTTCACTCGTCTGACTGCTGTCAAAACTTGATGTTGTAAAGTATACAACATGGAGCTCTTTAGAGGAGATCTCAGAACTGTTCATGTGTGCAACATTGCATTTGCAACAGTTGCATAAACTTTGTCCACAAAAAATAAAACAATATTCGACTGTTTAGCACTGTATACTCGGTGCTTCCCCGAGACACTATTTGGAAAACTGTACAGCATGCTCGGGTGGTTAAGACGGACGTCTCAACCACTCGACCACCGAGCTGGCCGGTGTTGAGTAGCCGGTTTGCGGGTACCGCAACCGACAAGAGAATGTGATTTTGCTTGTGTCAGGGAAAATAAGGGTTTGTTTTCCCCTCTCGTAGGGGCAGCGTTTCATCTACATGTAGCGACCCATCCACCAGTTTTTGGACGGGCAATGTGTTATTTTAGACGGGCAATAAAACATGACGAGATAGCCCGCCCTGTTGTGGTCACCTTATTGTATGACGTCACTGCAGTACAATGAGGTGACCACAAGAGGGCGGGCTATCTCGACCCTGATTTTTTGTGCTCGTTCTAGTGTCACGTCCCGCTATTCTCTTCAGTATGCTTGGAAAATGTAAAGAAAAATTACGTTGGACTGGTTTTTTTCCTGTTAGAAGAATCATCGCGGAGAATAGACCATGGTACAACATTCTGGAGATTCCAGGGACTTCCATGGTATTAGTTTTTCAATGTTTAATTTTGACTGTAAGGTGAAATTTCACTTTGCAGAAAGGCCGCCATCTTTGACGTGTTCGAAAACTCAACATGGCAAATGGGGTTGAAAAGGTAAGGGGCTAAAAGTGATACATAGAGTCCCAATGTAAACATCAGAAAATCACTTTTAGCATTCTAAAAGTACACCACAGAATGCTGCATGCCCAGGGGCCAATTTCATAAAGCTGTTTTTAAAACAGAAAAACTTGCTTTTAAATCAAAAAATGGGTTAATAGTCAAAGATATGTGTGTCAACTGTCAACTTGTGTTCTTGTCAAGAATAGCAGAACACCTGCTAAACAGCTTTATGAAATTGGCCCCTGATAATTTTAACTTCAACAAAACATTCATGGTCGCTAACTGAATTTTTATTAATGCCACTGTAATACTGTACATGTAGCCATTACATGTAAGTAGATAATTTATCAACCAATTCAGGACTGTGAATGCATGGTACAGTTCGTTAATTAAATATTAGGCCTATTTATAGGCCTAACTACGTGTTCCTGTACGTATCCTACGTTTACTTACCGGATGTAGACTAGCAGTACTAGTACCCATCAGAATTGCTGCAATTATCAACGTACGCAACAAAAGCTTTCTGAAAAGGAAAAAAACAAATTCATTGCCGTGTACCATGCATACAATTCGACAGCTGAGTTGTCAAACTGAACAACCAATAAGAGTCGAGGCTGGAAACAGCAGGTATTTCCAGAACTAAATATACTAATGGTGACTGCATGTACAGTACAGCTAAGGCATGCACATTTTGTCCTTCAACCAACACTGGTTGTACTGCACATTACAGTACATTTGTTTGGCCATAGAAATATATGCATGTGAACAAACCTACATGTAGACACAAATATGTTTCAGGCGTATTAGGACTTGCCTCTATGGACATTGCAGAGTATGATTCGGCAAAGATAAAACGAGTGTAAACTGTCCTAAAGTGATGATTAAATATACATTGAGATAATTTAGCTTTTATGTACACAACTAGTAAAAGGTGACTCATAAACAATGCCATAAATCATTAACAAGAATGTTAGAAAATTCACAGTCATGTAGTAATTCTAAACCACAGTGTGGTTAAATTTACAATTACTCATAAGAAATGACACTGTACTACTAAATGATGCCTAAACTGCTAAGTACTAACTGTAGGGGCGTTCGAGATGCTTACACCGTGTAACACCAACTTACACCAGAGTGTTCTTTTAGCCATCACGTGATACACGAGTCTGCCCCGGTGGCAGCCACCACTGCCCGAGCTCGCGAGCGGGTCTGTGGTATAAAGCTTGGTGTAATGACGTCACCTAGTAACCGTGAGCAGTAAAACATGGTAAACAATTTGGAATCGTGACGCGAGTACGAAGAAAAACACAGGTTTATGACACAAATTAGGAGGGAATAGGGCTGTAAATAGTAGACGCCTGTGGGCATTAACAATGTTTATTGCGGTACTTTAGGGCAACTTTTGTTTTTGCGTGGGGCCGGCTTCATTTTTCATCGTGAATCGAACGATAACAGCGTTTATAAAGCCCCACCCGGCAACAACCTTTGACCTGTGTTCCCAGAATTCAAAGCGAAACCCTGTGTTCGTTTTGCATCTTCTGGGGGCTTCCCCCGGTGTAAACCCTCTGTTACACAGTGTAAGCATCTCAAACGCCCCTAATAATTACATGTATGTATACTTAAACAATTGAAAATAAAGTGCTATTAATCTGAAATACAATGTATGTAGGGTGTCATTTACTTCATTAAATGCATAAGAAAGCAAACATCATTACAGTTCTTACTTCATACATGTATTTATCAAGCCTTTTGTGCAGTACAAAAAAAATCATGGTTGAAGGATACATGTACCCTTCCTTACCGGTACACTGTATGTGATTTGACTAGAATCAACCTTATTGACCGTTCTCAAGGCATCATGGGATTGGATGACAAACAAGGCTGGTAATTTACACACAAACCTACATTGTATGGGGACATGACAATGTTCATCGATTCATTCTCATTTCATTAGCATGTGATCTTTCCACACGTTTTTCATAACTTGGGAAAGATGCAACATTTGACAAATATTTTTATTTTAATTGAGCGTAGATGAAATAAACTAAGAAAACTTTATTTTTTGAACGGCGCCAGTTTATAAAATTATAGAAGGGCTGTTATGATTGGTTGAAATACCATGTGAGAGCCAATCAGGTGCACTCGTTTGTACAGTAGAAACTGGTGTGCATTATTTTGAATTTTCTCATTTTAATTCATTTTCCTACAGTTAGATATATAAACGATATATTAAACTTGGATCCCCTCATTATGAAAATTATGTGTGAAGATCACTTTATCAACTCATTATCAAAGATGAGAATGAAATCGATGAATGTTGTCATGTCTCCAGAGCCCCGTAGGTTTGTGTGAAAATTGCCATCCTTGTTTGTCATTCAATCCCATGATGCCTTGAGAACAAGGTTTGTTAAAAATGGCCAACCGTGGCCCAAATTTCAGAGTTATCATCTCAGAACAGTGGTAATGTCTTTTGACATATCTGACGGGCTCACTAGGGTGCCAATTCAAAATCTGGGCTGACTCACTGAAATACGAGAAGGGCACCAGACAATTGAGTTAAGGGCATGACATGCCAAAATTCCTGGGAAATGCCATCGATTTTGAGGACATAGAACAATTACTGAGGATACCTACATGTATATATGCACGTGTTTAAAATGTAGGTGTTTTTTTTCCTTGTAAATAAATTTTAACCGGAGTTTTTTAATGGCCCAACATTCTGTCCGTCCGTACATCCTGGTATTTTTGTGACCCGGTGTCATATATATACCTTTGTATATACCTTTGTTGCTAATTTTGTGTTTTTATCATAAAACTAACATTTTACATGGTTTCTTTGTCATAACAAGGAAAATCCTCGGTATTTTTTTCGTATACATTGAACAAAGATTTTAAGGAAATTACCTCCTGGAATCAACACATAATGTAATTTTAAGATATACTTCCCACTTGCACTTTTGTCGCAAATGTTGCTTTTCTGTAGAAAAATCACGTTTTCTTCTTCAAAAATTGCCTTCAGTTTTTAAATGCACAAGATAACCATTCACGCGCGCGCGCAGCGCCCTCTGTTGTCGCGCTTACGCACAGACCGCTCGCCGCATCATTTTGTGTATTACTTTATGCAGTAATTTTATCATTTATTTATCTCAGAAATGCAACATTTGCGACGGAAGTGTCAGTGGGAAGTATATCTTAGAATTGAATAAGCTATCGATTCCAATATATAAATTTACCCAAATCCGTGTTCAATGTATATGAAAAAAATACCAAATCCTCTAATTTCTTAGGAGAAATTTTGAATTTTGTAGACCAGGGTTTGTGCATGGCCATGGGCTTGGGATAATATTACTAAATTTTAAGTGCAAAGTATTAAACTTGTTAAAATTTAAATATTTTTAACTAACCTCGACCTCCGCCCAAAAGTAAACGACCTCCGCCAATCTCTATTAACTTTTCGGAGTCTAACAACAGTCTAACTTCCAACTCCAAGGTTCCAACGAATAGTGCTACGCCGCTGCGGTCAATCCGTGTACATTTCGTTTTATAGCAAGCTGGAGAAAATGCATAAAAAAAATTGCAGTTTTTCACCGCGCCCACGCGTTTGCCAGTACAGTGTTTATTTTACGGTTGGGGAAAATTGCGCCCTCTTGTGATAAAACAGCGGCGGAAAAAATCGACCTAAAGGCCCTGTGATGATCTGTTTTTGAGCGATTCTGCGAATAAAACCATTATAAATCAAAAGAAAGACATCAACAAACTCATCCGAAGAAATTTCAGCTTTGTCAAGGTCAAATGTACCACGTTTAAAAAAACAATGAAAATCCATATGCATTTTCCTGGTCTTGGCGGGGTGTTTCAAATATTCGTTCTCAGTTGATCGGGTACTATGTGGCTTGCGTCATGCACTTTGTGGCGCACATACGGCGTGTGCGCGCGATCCATAAAAATGCATCGCGTTGGAACACGCACACGGAGTACACAGCGCCCATGCATTTTGGACCGCGTAGATGCGAACCAAAAATAAGTAAATCGTTTGCAAACGATCTAAATAATTTCATCTTTACGGATTATTTCCTGGTAAAATTATATAAATGCTATTAATTCAATCTTTACTTTCAGAACTTTTCCCATGTAAACTCGTCGATTACTTTTTGGGGTCATTGCAAATGATCCACTGGGCCTTTAAGTGGGGCTTGATATTTTGATTGGAAAAATGTTAAAATCAGCGTTATCTCCACGTGTGATTTAGCCTAGGATGTGTATGATAAAAACCAACTGTGTGTAATTCAGCTCAGTACCTCATCTACGTTCCGAGAAACAATGAAAAACTGTGCCATGCTTTCAAGAAATTGTGCGAAACCACTGTCCTATTAGGCTGGTTCCGTGGTCTTGATCTTGATCTTGATCTTGATAGAATAATTGATTAGCTCCAACTGGAGCATCACTCAATGTGAGGATGGGAGGCCAGAGGACAGCTAGTCAAGAGATACACAATTAGCAGTAGCTAATCCTTTCTGGAACATCTATTAGGGTCAGTAGTGCTGGTCAGAGAATAAGCTAGGGAGCCTATTCCAGTCCCGTGCTGTGACTCCGGACAACGGAGTCATATTATTACCAGATGTCCTACTTTCCAAATACAGCACGGGACTGGAATAGGCTCCTAGCTGGTTACACAGACCGATTTTGTCGGCCGACTATTAGTATTAGGGCCTACTGACCCTATAAAGATGTTCCAAAAAGGATTAGCTACTGCTAATCATATGCATCTCTTGACTAGCTGTCCTCTGGTCTCCCATCCTCACAATCAATCCTAATCAATTATTCTATCAAGATCAAGATCAAGACCACGGAACCAACCTAATAGGACAGTGGTTTCGCACAATTTCTTGACTATACGGTATAGTCCTCCAAATAAAAGGAGCGTATCCAAATCACATTTTGAGCTCCCGTTTTTCCCCCTTTAAAGGCACAGGATCGTCAGCAATGCGCGCGCGCCAAATTCGTACCACGAAATACGCAGCTAGCAAAGGCTACGTATTTCGTGGCACGAATTTGGCGCGCGCGCATTTCTGACGAGCCTTGCCTTTAAACATGTTAAAAGCGAGTGCAGATTTAGACTTGGTTCCAAGTCCGAGATCCTGTTTTGTTTTCCGTTTCCGATTTTTGAAATGTATGGACAGGGAACTAGTCTATTTCGGTTCAGGATGCCGAAATAGACTAGTTCCCTCTCCATACATTTCAAAAATCGGAAACGGAAAACAAAACAGGATCTCGGACTTGGAACCAAGTCTAGGGCAGATTCGCACGTGGGAAATTTTGCTTGCGCTGAAATAATAGTGCGCCCGCTATAGTTTTCGCATCGCGCAATGTGGGAAGTTATATTTCCGCTGGTTCTCGGCCGGCCGCAGCCGCAGCATGCACGATTGTGTGCACAAACGGCATTTCTCACCAAAGTACCAGTACTAACATTTCAAGATGTCGCGAAAGAGCCCGTCAAACGACGGGGATTGGGTTTGTTCCGATTCAAAGTAAGCGGGTATTTTTTTTATTTGCATGCCGTTTGGTGGATGATAATTGTAGCTAGACCATAATTCTTAAGTTCTCTATAAATGTTTGCACTGCGAACGGGACCGTGAACTTGGCCCTGTCATGATTGTCAACTGTTGATATCGATGATCGATGTCGGTCACGTCGCCCCGTACGCACTGCATATCAATTCGCCCCACATGTCAATTCGCCCCACATGTCAATTCGCCCCACATGTCAATTCGCCCCATACCACTTGGCTCCATCATGTCCATTGTATTGCATGGCACTTTCGCTTCGCGGTATTTTTTTGTATACGTTGAACAAAGATTTGAAGGAAATTACCTCCTGGAATCGACAGATTGAATTTTAACTTAAGATATAGGCCTAGGCCTACTGCCCACTTGCACGTTTGTCATCTTAGCTGATATGCTGGACGATGGTGGCGCTACTCAGTCAAGGAGCCCGGCTGTGAAATATGCATAATTCATATTGACGTCCGTGTGTTTATCCCACCTGGCAAGGGGTGTGGGTGAAAAAAGGACCCTCCGGATCCTTCCAGATCTTCCGGATCTTCCGGATCTTCCGGATCTTTTTCAAAAATGGCTATTTAATGAACAGAAAGTGCCTAGTTTGACTTCTTAATACGCTTCCATACCTTTTATCGCCATGTACAGGCCCTATTTTTAAAGATCCGGCGTAGAAAAAAACCAATTTCTTTTTTCTTAGTGTCCTGCACTTCCTACGCCTATTTCTTCGAAAATTTTACTTTGTGGATAGTCGATGCGGTGTATGATTACAAATTGGTGCAATACATGGTGGTAAAAGGTATGTAAGCGTATTTAGAAGTCAAACTAGGTCTTTCTGTTCGTTAAATATCAATTTTTAACAAAGATCCGGAAGATCCGGAGGGTCCGACTTTCACAGACTGCCCCTGGCAAGTACGTCACTCGCACAGTTCGATAACTAGCTGCACTGCGCGCGTGACGTATTGCCAGCTGGGATAAACACACGCGACGTCAATATGAATTATGCATATTGCACAGTTAGCCGGGCTCCTTGACGTCTTATGATCGAGAAGCGCAACAATCGTCCAGCATATCAGCTAAGATGGCAGCGCCCACGGCATGTACGTCAGAACGTTGTCTGAATTTTGTCCAATGTTTCAAGACGCCATAGATGGCCAAATTGACGATTCCGTAAGCGTTACTGTTATTTTATGAAACACTAGACTATCAGGATTACAAAGGTGTATGTGAAAGTGCTCTGGTCTGATGTGCTTCGGATGATATTTGTAGTGGAACTTTCTCGGATTTCAGCAGTTTAAAACTTAGCATCTACGTACACCCTCGTAGTAGGGCTGTGAATTGCGACTGTAATAGGTCAGATTTGAAAAGCGAGCTATTTTACAGCCCTATTTGTAGGGCTAGTGTACCAGTAGAACTGCAATTCTTCAATTGATTTTCTTTTCAAGATGCGGCAATGTTAATTTCTCCCGCAGACAGCAGTGCAACAGATGTGGTGCAGGTGAGATCCTTAGGAAAGAATTGAGTACATGTAGTACAAAACACACAAGGCGGGCTGAAAACAAAAAAGCATTTGGAGTTGGGAAGTTGACAAGATTTTTTTCTTTAAAATGACTCATCTAGCATTGGAATGTGCAGATTTGATGGAAAAATTTGGAATTTTGTTACACCTGTCTCGTATGTTTTGCACACAAGGTCTGAAGCCATGATCAACTTCCCAATTCTTTCCATATCTCGTTTTTCTTGGAAGAACTTGGATTTTTATGTCATGCTCCATAGTCTTAGTGCATGGAGTCTCAACTGGCGAATGTGTATGGTAGTTTTCCGAATTCTCTGCCACTTATCATATTTTTGTTGTCTTACTTTTTTTGCAGAAAAGTCACTCATTACAATCAAGCCCGGAGGAACTGCCATCGGCAAGCAACTTGCAGAGAAAAGTAAAGGCCTCTTCAGTGCAGACGACTGGCAGTGTAAAACGTAATTTGACCTTTATATAATTTTCATAACCCGCAAACGAGATGACGTAACAATACCTCTACGCTTAAATGGAGTACTCACCGAAGCGCCGCTCATCGAGTTTGAGTATGAGTATCTCAAAATCGCTGTAATTTACAGCGTGCTCTTCAACTGATTGGGATGCAGTTAGCCTCTGTCACTAGAGCCCATGGTACTAGAGCCACCTCGGAAGAGTCTGTGGAGTCAGGGATGCCAGTCTTCCGGCTATAGCCGGAATTCCGGCTTTTTCTTATTTTGGAAAAAAAAATCCGGCAAAGCCTTTTTTTTTCCAGGCCGGAAAAGTAAACTGCTGGAAATAGAAGAAGAAGAATATATTTTTAACTCACTTACTGATCAACAATGTCCGGATATATGCCCTTTACAGCCTATGTACATGTATGTACACGCACGTAGCACGTTTTCCCAATGATTTGCACACATGCAGTATGTCTGTATCCCGGCCATAATCATTCACGGCTAAAGTACCAGGAAACCAGACTATTGATCAGAAGTACATAGAGGGCGCTGTATCCATACAGCAGTGGTTAGATCACATACATGTACATACTGACATATCCATTGCATTGCACACTGTCAATGTACATACTGTACAGTATACTGTGCAGTTATGATAGTGGATTTTTTTCCGGCCCTGAAGGTAAGAGCCACTGATCAAATTCACGTACCAACACAAAAACGCATTTATAAGCCATTTTATTAGAGTACTCCAAACAATCAACCCCTGCGCAACGTGGTTTTGTTTACATTTTTGACGTCATCTCTCATTCGGTCCATTGACTTGTTTGCTAAGTCACTGCAGCTGTGCAGAAGAATGACAAAATCCAAGTCTAACGGTAGTGCAGAGTTTTAATATCCCAGTCAATTTGTGCGACCATAATGTCAAACTACCAGGGGTCAATTCCATAAAGCTCTTTAGCAGAAAAAAATACGCATAATCCAAAATTTAAATTCTTTATAAAAATAATAGTCAAAATTATATGTCAAATTGAGTAGACCAGTCGATTGCAATACACATCATATGTAAAATGTTCAGATTTTAATATTTCATACATGTATTTCCATATATTGTTTTCCCTCAGCTGTGGCAATGTCAACTGGGCCAGACGTAATGACTGCAATCTCTGCAAGTCTCCCAAGTTTGGAAAAGTTGAAGCACGAACAGGTACTTTCTGGGTCTTTCCACAGTAATGGGGTACATTTCTGTGACATACATGATCTTAGGTCTGAGTTCACTTCAAATGTCTTAATTTTATCTTTACATTATCCAGTTAAACCGAGGAAATAACTTTTACCCCAAGGAGTAAGAAAAATAGTCCTACAACATTCATTTCTGAAAACCCCGTTCACAAATTTTCGTATTACGTATGTAACAAAGACAGAAAAAAAGTCACAAATTAATCTGTCCACGTTACATACGTAATAGGAAAATTTGTACACAAGCTTTTCAAAAATGTATGTTGTGGCCGCAATTTCTTACCTTTTTGGGCAAAAGTTATCTCCTGACAATAGTACAAGGAAATTTCTTTAAGTTTGAGATAAACTGAAGACATTTGAAAATAGGCCCATTAGTGTGGAAAGACCCTTCTATCAAATTTCCCCAAAAAGAAAACTTCATTTTACTTTAGAAAAAGCAAATTTGAATAATTTACTGAGCTTCTCGAGATTTCACTGTTAGTATGCTACAGGTAGATTCACACCGAGCCTTTTCACGCGTAAATGTGATGCGCGCCGCTTTGAGAAAAAGCGGCGTGGAGGGAATTTGGATTGAAACTACGCACTGAAAACCACAGAATCAACTTGGCCGGAAAATGTTTTTGTCATTCTGTGGTTTTCAGTGCATAGTTTCAATCCAAATTTCCTCCACGGCACTTTTTCTCAAAGCGATGCGCGTCGCATTTGCACGCGAAAAGGCTCAGTGTCATATTCTTCCTGCTTTTCCTTTAAAAAAAAATTCAGGTTACGGAGGTGGTTACAATGAGAGGCAAGGCGTAGAATACAAGTCGGAAAAGGAGGATTCGGATGGAGAATTTGATGATGTAAGTAAACTTAAATGTAGGCCAGCGTCTTGATCATTGCACACTTGCTACCCGATTATTCATAAATCCGATTCCCAGCTTTGGTGTGTCGGATTAATTCCAGTAAATTGAAAATGTTTTATTAAAAATATAAAACAAAACAAAACTTAAATAAAGCTTCACCAGTTGCATCTCTTGTTCCACAACTTTCTTAATCTTTTGTTTTTGAAAACCCAGACAATTTTCCATATTTTAAAGGAGCGTGTTCAGATTTTTCTAGAAAATGGATTTCATTCTAACCTGACAATCATATAAAATACCTCCCCAAAATACTATCCATAGGAAAAAAACAGGAAATTTGTAATCTCCAATTTGAATGTGGAAGCAAAAAAGTCGGTGTAATCACTGCACTGTTTTATGGAACCAGATAAATTTGTTTACAAAACATCAGTAGTTTTTTGACAATATCCTTGAAAATATATTTAAACAATATCGCTAACTGGACTGTTTACACTCGACCGCAGTTCGGCAGGAAAAAAAAGAAGTTCCGCGGCGACATCCCACCAAGATCGGCGCCTCCGCAGCCTCTACAAGAGAAACAAGACGAAGAAGAAAGTGGTGATGATGCGGACCTAGACGCTTATAAACTGGATTCTGATGTAAGTCTCGGGTTGTACACTGGTTCAGCATCTGTCAAGATGTGGTCTGAGAGCACGTGTGGTCTAGTGGGTACGCAGCTGGCTCTTGATCGATGCGTTATGGGTTCGAGCCCCACTTGTGCGAATGTGAACGCGAAATGCTTTGAGCACTTGGTCATTACTTTGAGGAAATCTTAAAACAGACGGAAACAAAAAAACACAAATGTTACTTTCGTGGCAAGATAACTCTTTTGCCGTGACCAAAATTCAAACCTGGCTTCTAAGACAACCTAAAGATTTGACGAGTGCTCAAGCCATTTCACTAAACCTCCCTAACATCTGGTATGGTGCCTTATCACCATTGAAATGAAACAACCAAACTTTGGATGAGAGAAAATTTGTAAGGGCGTCATGGGGATTCAAAATGAAATATTGTAATTTTTGTCTATTTTTCAGGATGATGACGACGATGGAGATTTGTCCAAATATGACCTCGGTGACGATGACGACGAAATCACCCCCACCAAGCCGACGATTGACAAGAAAGATGCCGATAAATCCAGTCGTGACGAGACATCACGCACGCGCTCTCCATCTCGTGGTTCTGCGCAATCATCATCTTCTGCGTCAAGTTCGCGTTCGTCAAAGTCCTCGCGATCACGTTCATCCAGCGGGTCTAGCCGGTCAAGGTCAAGGTAACACATGGCTGAAAGTGTGACCTATGGTTGCTGCTTAGCCAAAAACCCTTTAGAAGGCGGACACCTTATTTTGCACCATACATTCTTGGATAAAAAACAAAACGTACATGAGCCAGTTTGAACATTTTAAAATTATACTGGTCCTTGATCATTTTTAGTTGTTTGGGTCTAAGATCAAAGAATGGTGTTACTGCATCTATGTGGCTGAAATTTCTACAAGGCAGTTTATCAACATTATTCTTTAGTTATGTAATGCTGCTGTTCCCGTTTTTAAAAGTTTTCCAATCATGTAATCTGTCTTTAAGTAAATATTTATGTTCTTGTAGGATCAAATTTACTAAAATGCTGTGGCGAAAACCACTTTTTCCCCACTAGATCCCGGTCACATTCCCATGATCGGAAGGATCGTAGGAACGACAGCGGCAGCAGCTCGCGACGCAGCCCGTCCCCGGAGAGGAAGCGCCACCGCGATTCCCGCTCAAGATCAAGGGAACGATCGGACGACCACAAGAAACGGCGCCACCGCTCTCGGTCGCGCTAAACTACAACGATGATTTAGAGACGTTGTGCAGCATGGTATCAGGTTTGGGTGCTAGGCGTAGGCTAGGTAGAACAAAATGTACGTGTCCTGTTTATTCTACTTTTTATAAATTCACGGTATTCTTGTAGGATAAGGCTGTGCCTAACTAATTGAATATTTGGTCGTCCATCGAATATTCCAATAGCATTTTACCAAATTGAATATTCGGTATGTGCTTGTACCACTCCAAACCAAACATGTTCTTCAGCTAGGAAGAAGTAAAAAATGCTTTGCCGAAACGGCTGCTTTGATGTCATATTTGCGTCCAACCACGAGTCCAGTATACAAGGGCCGGAGATAATTTGTGCAAAAACCTCTTTGGGCGAGAGGCTGCTGTATTCCTGTGAGCTCGGATGTGCCAAAATCAATTAATTTCACGGCAAACTTTTTTGTCAAAATCTTATGAAAAAATTCACGCATCGAATATCGAATATTCGATCGAAAATAAAACCGATTTTTTGAATAGTAAATTATTCAAAAATGCACAGACCTATTGTAGGACAGGTCACTGTTGGATTGCTAAAAATGTGTCTGTTGGCAGTAGGTACCTTACAGAATTGTAACCACTTCGCAACACGGGGAACTGCATCTAAGTGCGAGTGTCTTGGGGGCGGTTATACAGAATTAGCCCATGAATTAGACCAGGGCAGAGCTGGTCTCTTGTATCTTGTTGGCTTGGGGTCAAGTCAGTTTTTGGTTTTTTACCTGCGAGAAAATGACTTGTGACTGGACTTGAGCAATAAGATTGATTTACGACTTGAAATAAAAACTAGTGATCAAGTCTCCAGCCCCAGCGACATACATGTATACTGCATAACCAAAACTGCTAGTGCAGTCTCCTGCTCCAGGGGAATAAATTGGAAAATGCCTAGCCGCTGTGAAGTGGTTGAGAACCCTACATATATTCCAAGTACTTTTTTATTTGCAGAGTTGCCATGTTACACATAATAAGGGGCTGTTTTGCCCTTACCCCACGAAACTTGGAAAGCACTGTGTACCGGTGCTGCCCCGAGACACTATAAGAAAAACCTGATAGTGTGCCCGGGTGGGATTCGAACTTGTGACCTCTTAACCATTAATGTCTTAACCATTCGACCACCGAGGTGGCCGGTGTTGAATGGTCGCTTTACTTATGATTCCCATGTATAAAGACTTGAAAAAAATCAACAGGAAAATTTAACAGGAAAGCCAACTGGGCATTTACTCCCAAATTTTTTAGGAAAGTCTAGATTTGTAAATTTGTTTTTCTTTTCTCATTCAGGTGACTGATGCCCAGCTGTGCTAGCTGCAAGGCCATCTTAAGGTAATACAAAATGTGTTCTCGATAATTTTGCAATTGCGCTTGTTAAAGTCGGCCTGTCCGTGTTTGGGATTAAACAATTAATTTACACAAGCGAACGAATTTAAAAAGCTTACATGTCTCTGTAACGAAAAATATAAAAAAACCAAAATTTCCGACTTTGGGAAACAAGCCTTTTCCTTTTAACGGGCTTCATTCTGATTTGCTTGCCGGCGACCAATCAGAAAAATATTAACGGTAATGAATATTTATGACCTCAGACCTCGACATGTAGGTTCGTGTGTACATGTACATGTAGTATACACATTCTGCATGCACATAGCTGTAGTACTGTACCAGCCGGCATGGCACAGTACAGTGCAGATCTTCCTATTTTGTTTGCGGGGTTTACATGTACAACATGTAAATTATTTACCGGTACGTCATAACCCTGTCGATTAAAAAGCGGGGCCTGCCTTTTATTATTTCTTGTTTTTAATCGATTGGCATTAATCCTTGACGGATTTTTACGTTCTTGGTACCAAATGAAAGCTGATAACTTTTTCTAATCTAGAAAAATCGGCCTAAACACAGACAGTCCATCTTTAATATGTAATCGTAAGTATCGTAAGTATCGTTAGATAATGGCGGTGTTTAAAATAAAATAATTCAATTTTACCCTTTTTTTTATTTTACGTTTAAAAACAAAAACTGGTAGGGCTTTTGCAAACACTTAACCTTAGACTGGTTCCCGGACCTCATACTCCGCATACAAACATGTATGTGAGGACCGGTACTGTATCATTGAAAAGCATCATTGATTGGCTGAACGATATACGGCAAAGAATAATAAGCACAATTCAGCGTGAAATCAAAGATTGTTTCTTTACGTCGGCATGTCAGTACACGCCCTTGGTACACGAACTGTCTTTTTTGCATTCAAGTGATAGCATAGGTAGGTAGGTAGGCAAGTCGTTTACGAGCCCATACGGCCGGTACTCGTCCCCGGTTTCTGTGGCATGGAGTGACTAGGAGCAATGCTACATACATGTACTCCTCCTGGATGGGATGCCAGTCTATCGCAGGTCTACCCCCAGCATCTGGTTGGGTTTCCCCAACTGTATTTGCTGGTACTCATTTATACACCTGGGTGGAGAGACAACGTGGAGTGAAGTGTCTTGTTCAAGGACACAACGCGGTGCAATGGCCAGGTTTTGAACCATGGACTTCTCCGCTGAAAGTCGGACGCGCTATCAACTAGACCACCACGCTTCCACAAAGTGATAGTGTACTAGCTGATTAATTATATATATATATATATAAAATCAATCACTCTCCGAAGTTGAATCGGTTTACAAACACGTATATATATATATAAAATTCTATTTAAAAAAACGAACAATTCTATACAGTTATCAACAAAATTGTATTTTGCTGACCCCCTTATACTTTGTTTTGTGTCACGTGCCTGCGTACGTTTTACCAATTGACCTCCAATGGCGTTTATACATACATTATAGTCTGATTAAAAAGTACATTATAATATGTGAAAATGAATGAAAAATGTTCATTCTCTCAGAATTAAAACAAAGTAAAAATGTTTCGGAACGTTTTAAGCTCGTTACTAAATTTAACAAATCAGTTGTGTTCCTCAAAAGATGAAGTGAAAAGGGACCACAGAAAATGAAATGTTTATGAAATTTGATTGGTACCTAGTGTTCTCCACTACCGGTTTTACAAAATAATCAGAAGTACCATTAGCGCCCGGACAAAAAACTTGGCCGCCCGGAATTAGGTGTAAAGTTACCAAACATGATTCGCTAGCCACTGGTGTCATTATTATCACTTTACCACGCATATCTATCGCATCGGCGACCCAATCTGTGGTCGATAATGGCCATGACAGTAGCATGCATTCGTTATGAACAGCACCCTCACGCGGAGAACACTGATTCGCTGTGTGAGGGACAATTTTTAGCAGTGGAGAACACTGGGTACTCTTAATTAATTTTTGATTGCAAGAAATGGCTTGTAAGTTGTTATTCTCAAGATGCATTTTTTCCTGCCAATTTAGTGTTTTCACCATTATCAACTTGCTTGGTAGAATTTTTATCTCTTATTAATGTCTTAATAATATTGTTTGTCGTTAGTAGGCAAAAACAAACAAGACCTGAAATGAGATTGCAAAGTACTGTACATAGGTTGTTTTTGACCCCATTCTCTCTAGAGAAATCGCTTCGTTCGACGAAGATTAGTTAATATACAAATAATGAATGTTTATGAGTGCAATGGGAGGAATATTTTTATGAGGTGAAAGATGGAATGTTCCATTCAACGAGACGAGTTGAATGGAAGACATTCTATCTTTCACCGAATGAAAATATTCCTCCCATTGCACAATTAAAACATTCATTATTTGTTTTATATAACGCCCAAGTAGATCCTTGTCATCCTATTACAAATTATTCAGGCTTACCCTTCGAATTTATTTCATCGTCAGTCATAAAGTACAAACCCGCCATATCGCTTGTGAGTTGTAGAAAAATGTATTTGTGTCGGGGGCCGGTCGCATTATACATTCGACGCGCATAGTGCAATGGAAAAAACGTATGGAACAAAATTGCACGGTATAGTGACGTAGCATTAAATGGATTAAATATTGAACGACACGTGACCTGCTATCATCCAATCAGATAACAAGGATCTACTTGGGCGTTATATAATCATCATTAGTTAATGAAGTGTCCGTTCACATTAGGCGACTGCTAACGAAGATCGAATGAAGCTGTGGGATGCCACTATGCCTGGTCGCACATGCGCGTCAAGTGTCTGACGTGCTGTGTGGTTTTCCAGTGGTGCGTCAAAAACCGATTGCTGGACGCACGACGCGCTTGTGCAGTTCGGCCTTCCAAATCGCTTCGGGAGCATTCACAGTACAAAATTGCTTCGTCGAATTAAGAGGCGTGCGTTCACATCAGAAAATCTCGTCGTCAAATCAAGGGATTTCCTTAATGAGAACGTTGTCTTTGACAGGTTAGAATGATCCATTACTATGGCTACACCCTCATCAATTTTTTTTACAATTAAATGAAAAACAATGCTACTGGTCTTCTGCAGTCAACGAATGAGCATTGCGATTTACATGTAAATGCCATCACTTTACTTTTTCTTTTAGATGGCTTTTTAGTTTGAAGCATTTATCTTTGATTCAATTGGCTTCAAGAATGTGTATATGTACATTGCATTAAAGCCTTTGCATTATTTTAGCCAATATTTTGTAATTGAGCAGTTAATAAATTCATGCAATGAACTCGGTATATTTTTGTTGGTGCAACTATTCTTGCGGCTTATTAACCCTAACTCCCTTGGGTGTATAGTAAAATCATATTGATTGAGGTTAAAACAATGATTTAGTGGAATTCCCCCTCTCCCCAGAAAATGGGCTTTAACAAGTTTTATGCATTACAAAAATTATTTATTAAACACCTCAAAATCTTGTAGAAAAATACAAATATACCTGTTTAATACGCTAATGTACAATATGCATAAGTAGTACTTTATCTTTGATAATCTGAATAACATTCATTCTCCCCGACGCAAGGTAAATCAATTACTAAATCTGAATAACGTAAAGAATTTGATACATGTATTAAGCCAACTTTCGCATCAATGATGCGAAAGAGAAAGGTACAGTTGCTTCAAAAATAGAGTATTTCTTCAGAGTATAAATTTGCCATGAAATAGTACAATGCATTACTCGCATTACAAAATAACATGAGCCTTAAATGTTAAGTACAATAGACCTTTATCACGGTGCGGCCATCTTCCTTTCATCCCTATTCAAATGAACGTAACCAAAGTGAGGCTTGCAGGAAAATTAGTTTGGTCCTATGTTGAAATTGTTCATTGTGTGCATCACAATGACACGCGCGGACAACGGTAGATTGCACTGATCGTGCCGACATGTACTATGGGAACAAGACAAAGATGGATGCACCATGATAAGGATAATACACACTGAACATAGATAATTAGGAACACTAAGACTTGGACTATTTCAATGTTAAGCGGGCCTCCCACTGTGCGATTTTTTGCGACGAATTTCCTACGATTGTGTGTAGAGTCTATAGAGAGTCTCTAGCAATCGTACCATTTCGTAGGAAATTCGTGACAAAAATCGCACAGTGGGAGGCCCGCTTTACACGACTGTTTGAGCTTTTAGTTTTGCACTTGGGGAGCGAAGTCCCCAAAGCAACCACAAAAGACGGACCTTTTTCGTTCTTTATGATATGGTGTCTGAACTCGAGTCATGGCTTGAAATACCATCCCAAGGATGGAGCTAATGTGGTTAAGAGCAAATAAACATTTAAATTATGAAATGTATAAACAAATTACAAAAGTATCGTATATTCTTCACAAAGTTGCATATATAGCACCTTTAAGTACGTAATTTTGCCAGAAAAGAAACGTGAATAATTTCTCCAAACGCTATACTGGCTATGCCATACTGAAGTAGTGTTTGAAGAATTTGATTAGTTTCAACGTCAACTTTATTAGAAAAAATATATGATTTCTTTTCTCTACAAGAGTAAATTACTCTGGGACTATTGAAATAGTCTTAAAATATTGCATACTTTCTACAGTCCAAACTTGAGGTATGCGATTACACCCTTAAAACCCTCCCTACAAGTGTAATAACACACCTGAATTTATCTGAAGACTTGGCATATTTACTTGTAGTTTGGAATTGGCTTCACTGAAAAAACAAAACAAAGCAAGTCTCTCTTACACTACTCACAAAGGTTAGGGATATTGTGGGGTGTACGCAGATATTTTATATGATTAGACAATTGTATCTGCATGACAGACACACCTTGTCACAGGAATAGGTGAAAACAGTCATTTGAAGAAAATACAAATTCAAAAATTTACAACATACCAATATCCCTAACTTATTGTGAGTAGTGTATTATTTTCTAAACTGATGAACCTTTACTATGGGATTCCATATAAACAAAAAAAATCGCACAGAGCATTGTGGGTCACTTGCTGTCGGGTGCATAATAAAACACTATGATAATTATGATTATATACAGTGTCAAAATGGTAATTGTCTGCTGGAAAAACTTGTTTTATATGTCATATGTTGCATAAAATTCCCAGCACCCAGGGCACTGGATTACAAGCGAATATACAAAATAACTGCCCTTATCATAAACACCAATTTGTTTTCTTCTGTCTAAGTCAAGCTTAAAACACTAAAATGGCAGAAAATGTGATTACGACTGCCTCCTCCGTTGTATTGACTTTACTTGGACCGCGGTTTGATTTCGGCCATGTATAGATCTTTTTCCCCCTTTCCATCAGAAAATATAAACTTCATGCTTTTCTGGGTTGCCTCCACGTAAGCAAAACCGCCGAGGCTTGCTGGATCTGCCGAGTGGAACTTGAGGGACTGTGGAGGGACTTCGTCCTTGTGTTTCTCAGAGGTGCTGACATCGTGACCTGCGCCAACCACGAAGTACTCCACCGTTGAGTTTTGTTCACGCAAATGCTTTATTGTAATTGAGGGGGAAAATGAAAATAATCGTTAATCATGCAGGAGCAATTTTCAGTTGTGTCCCCTTGAAGGAGCGTGTTCAGATTTTTCCAGAAAATGGATTTCGTTTTAAACAATCATATAAAATACTATCGTGTGTTGGTAAGGATTGAAACAATGCGGTTTACTCGCGCAAAAATCTTCGCAATGTTCACGTCGCCATTTTAGATCTAGCGCTGAACCACTGCGAAGTGAACGAGTTCACCTTAGATCTGGATTCGTCTGAAACAAACACGCCCTTAGAAAAAGAAACCAACCTGAAGATTGTGATCGTGTCCACAGAAGTACGCATTGACCTTGTATTTGATGAGCATCGGTCGGAGTCGAGATACCAGACACGATGTGGGGCCATGCTCTGCAATGGACCACACTGGGTAGTGGCCGGCTACGATCACGTAGTCCAAACTGGATCAAGCAGAAATGAGCATTGGAAAAGACAGTTAAGTTTTCCCAACAGTATTTGCCGGTTAATCAATTAAGGTAACTTTTTAACCACTTCTGGCAGTGTATAGTCACAGGGGCAGTTGACGAGTTAAAATGTCAGCTTTGCCGCTGTCTTCCACGGTTGACGTGTAAACACGTCCATTGTCCACCATTCATTTGTACACACCGTGTTTTAAACTTGACGGCTGTGGACGGCCTGTCAGTGCAGCAAATCTCGCTCCGTGGCTGTCGCCTCGGAGTGTTGCAAAGTATGATCTTTTGGTGAGAAGATTCATACAATGAATGTGGTGCTTGACCTGGGGCCAATTTCATAAAGCTGTTTAGCAAAACAATTTGCTTAATCCAACATTTTTTTGCTTTATATAAATAGGTTAATCGTCAAAATTGTATATCAACTTATCTTTTTAGCAAGAATAGCAGAACACTAGTCAATTGTAATTTACATTACATAAGATTTTGCTGAAAACCCATTTTTATGAAGCAAACAAATTTTGGATTAAGCATATTTGTTTGCTAAACAGCTTTATGAAATTGGCTACTGGTCTTAACTTTTGGCCAATCACAATTGGCTTTTTTATAAAATTTGTACTTTTTGCCAAAAATAATCCTGGCATTAATTGGTTAAAAAATTAAGTCCAATGTGAACGCAGATTTCGAGAACTTACTCCTTGGTGTTCTGAAGTTGGCGTTCAATCCATTTCCACTGCTTTTCCGCTGCGCTTTTATCGGCGGGTTCTACAACTTCGTCATCACCATTGGTGTAATCGTCAAAAATGCCGCACAGCACCACCGTGTCGATCATGATGTATGCGATTGTTGTCTTGGTCACTGGGATGGTTTGATTAAATGAATAGTACAAGGACGGAAAAGTCCTGCGAAAAAAATAATGGCAAAATTATACAGTGAATTTGTAGGAAGTGACGTCATTTGATTGTGATCAATTTGAGACCGGTCTGCGCATTTCTGGGTTTGATACTGCCGACTTGACACGAAGAGCCTCGGTTTCAATGCGGAAGTGCGCAGACCGGCTAATGTGAAATTCGTCTATTTACCATCTAGTAGAGATCTTTGTATATTCCATTTCTGCCGTGATATTGCCAATCCAGTCATGGTTGCCTGCTACAACGTACCAAGGTGTCTGCAAAGACTGGGCAGTGAAGACGTTCTCAAAGGTTGTCTGTACGTGTATGCAAAAACAGGGAAAAGCTGACAGTTAAAGGCCCATTGTATCATTTACAATGACCCAATTTTGTTTTTCATAAGTTGACAAGAAAAACCTTACTCAAAGTGTTGATAGCAATGGTAACAAACACCACATGAATTTATTTCCGCGGAACCAATTGACTAACCAAAGGCGTTCGCACTTACACGCTAATGCACATGTGTGTTAAATGCCAGGATGATGTCCGGCCAGTGGTTGAATCTTGTCGTGAATCGAGGCATGCATTCATTCCCCCTAACAGCTCCCCAAATATCACTTGGGTTGACAGGGAAATTGAGATTAAGTGTCTTGCTCACGGACACAAACATGTGGCACAAGTGGGGCTCGAACTGATAACCCTTCAATCACGAGTACAGCTGTGTACCCACTAGACCACATGTGCAGGCCTACTGTACCTTGAATCTTGTATCATGGGCATCTGTTTGGATCCCATACTCATAAAAGTTGTCTCCGAGGGCTAACACAAATGACGAGTCGATTCCTTGGGCGATTATTCCCATCTGTTTGGCACATGCCAATTCGTCGGTGGTTGTGAATGGCGGTCTTGTCTGGCCACCCCAGTCTGCAAGAACAAGGAAGGATAAAACGCCATCTGCAGGGGGAAAAAATGGAAATTATATGAAAACAATTAAGACAAAATGCCTAAGAGAAAGCAGGGCACCACATCTGCAGCCATGACAAAGTCTTTAGGCGGTGGGGGCATGGGGATGATGAGGGTGAGGTGGCAATTGGGGCGAAGTGGCGATGCAGTAGGGTGAAGTGGCGACGGGGGCAAAGTGGCGACGGGGGCAAAGTGGGGCTATGGGGCAAAGTGGGGTGATGGGGTGAAGCGGCAGGGTTGTAACGAGTCTACCTCTGCTCGAGTTCCAAGTCAATTGAGTCGAGTCAAGTCAAGCTGCCTCTGAGTCTCAAGTCAAGTCAAGTCAAGTCAAACTGCCCTTGAGTCCCAAGTCAAGTCGAGTCAGGCATATTGGTCAAGTTGGGTCAAGTCAAGTAGTCACGACAGTAAAATTGTTCAGGCTAATTTCAAAATGAGTCTAAACACTGAAACTCAGTGTAATTTAGACTCTTTTTTTTAAGTGCTGAAATACAATTTGGTCAAAATGACCAAAAGAAATGCATAAAAGATCTATTTTATTTTTGGCAGACTCGAGTCAAAAAGTCTAAGTTAATTCAAGTCATTTGAGGTTCGAGGCTCAAGTCAAGTCAGGTCACTGAAAATTGGGACTTGAGTCGACTCGAGTCTCGAGTCCGAGTCGTTACAACCCTGCGATGGGGCGGAGTGGCGATGGGGTGAAGTGGCGGTGGGGCGAAGCTATAGTGGCATGAGGGGCGAAGTGGCAGTGGGGCGATGGGCCTGGGGCGATGGGGCAAAGTGGCGACAGGGTGAAGTGGTGATGGGGTGAGGGCGAGGCAGCATGGGGAGGTGTATTGGTTGCTGTAAAAATAGACTCAATTTAAATACCGGACATGCCAGGACCGGCTCGTTGCCATTTGTTGTACAGCTCTCGTCCAACATGTCCAAACCCAAACACACCCCCATTTCTCAACGTCAACACAAACAGACAAAATAGATGCTTCATTGACATGGTGAACATTTTTCTGGCAGCAAAATTTATACTCAATACAGGGCCCAGGAGGTGTAAGCATGGAGGAAATGGAATGGTCTAAGTTATACT
The DNA here is from genome assembly GCA_037783545.1 of Henricia sp. BOLD:AAB3569. Taxonomy (NCBI): domain Eukaryota; kingdom Metazoa; phylum Echinodermata; class Asteroidea; order Spinulosida; family Echinasteridae; genus Henricia; species Henricia sp. BOLD:AAB3569. The sequence continues at coordinate 104,527 of JBBELK010000239.1, forward strand.
AGTCATAATTCAAAACCGAACCCGGAAAAAAATTAACAAAGTTTGTTAGTCTGGTACCCACAACTTTTGCATTCTTGCTACACGTGCAGTGTACGTTGTTTACGCACGCACACGTGCACATTAAAGTCGTTCATTTTGCTCGTCGTCTCGCCGGCCGCACAAAATTTGATTTCTCAAACTCTCAAATAAATATGGCAAAACGCAAGGCTCAAGAAATCTTAATGAAACACAAAAGGCGCAGGAAGTCGCCGTCTATCAACGTGGTGAAAAGAACTGGAAATGATCAAATGCCTGTAAGTACAAAACAACTTGGCCTAGTTTCAAAATTCAAGCATGAGATTTGAGAAGCGGGGGATCTTTTTTCGGGTGCAGGTCAACTCGATCGTTTGCCAACTCGACTCATACCAACTCGACCGTCTTACCAACTCGACCGTCTTACCAACTCGACCGTCTTACCAACTCGACCGTCTTACCAACTCGACCGTTGTCCAACTCGACCGTTGTCCAACTCGACCGTTGTCCAACTCGACCGTTGTCCAACTCGACCGTTGTCCAACTCGACCGTTGTATGTTTAATTGCAGAATTATAAAATGAAATTCTAATAATTCAAATTCAATTTCTCACCTTTAAAGATCGAATATAATTTGTAAATAATAAGAAACTGTTACAATTATGTTATTTCCGCGTGTGATTGAGGATTATGTTTGAACCCAACTGGTGTGATTTTCGCGTGCCACCAACCGTGCGGACACGCACTGGTTTCAGGCAGCCGCCGGCCTGGGAAACGGTCGAGTTGACTCGACTGTGAAGTCGAGTTGGTCAACTGTCGAGTTGGCCAGGTACGACGGTCGATTTTTTTTGAAAATGAGTTGATAATGTTGTAACCTTTGGCTTTGATATAGACACCTTTCTTGATGTATTTCTCTTCACCAGAAATCTTGGACTAACAAGCAGAGGGTGCTTGTGTTTTCAGCCAGAGGCGTCTCATTTCGAGGCCGTCACCTGATGCTAGACTTGCGTACCCTTATGCCACATTCTAAAGAAGGCGAGTATTATTGTTTAATTTCAGAAAGTCAATCATCATATTTCTAATGAACACCTCACCTTACCTCCTGTTAATTTTAGTGGATAGTGTGCCAATTTGGTAATTTTTACCGACCTGAAAAAGCCGGGTAATGCAAGTGTTTGGTGGATGGGCAGAATACTCGTTGTCATTTACGGTATACTGGTGGTATATGTATATTGCCCTGGTCATTGGGAAAAACTCCTAGGGGAGTATGTAGCAACAGCAGCCTGACACGATCGCTTATTTTGGTAGAGAATGGGAACGTGTGGCAAAGTACATTGTCTAAGGACACATGCACATAGCATTGTTGTTTGGTAACTACTGTAGCTCAACTTACTTTTAGAAGGCTAAAAGTGTTTATTTGACGTTTATATTGGGACGTTATCATTTTTATATAACACTTTTAGCCCTTTAACATTTTAACCCCATTCGCCGTGTGGAACATTCCTGCACGCCCTTAATAGTCCAAAAACCTGTGTCAAAAATCTTACCGTACATTCCAAATCAGACATTGTAATCTCAAGACTTTTGCACCCTAGTCGTTCTTTTTCCATGATGACTCAAACATCAGAAAAGGATAAAAGGGAGCAAAATTTGGAGTAAAATCGACAAATCTCAAACAGATTGGTACCACGGATTCGTCTAGACCGCGTCAAAAAGGCTTTTAAATGTCTGATTAGGAATGTACGGTAAGATTTTTGACACAGGTTTTTGGACCATTAAGGGCGTGCAGGAATGTTCCACACGGCGAATGGGGTTAAAATGTTAAAGGGCTAAAAGTGTTATATAAAAAATGATAACGTCCCAATATAAACGTCAAATAAACACTTTTAGCCTTCTAAAAGTAAGCTCAACTGTACTGGGCATGAGGCAAGACAAGCCAATTGGCACACAGAAATACAATCTATGTAAGGCCTTTAAGGGGTTTTAACTTTGTTTTTAAATTCTTGTGTAAAGTTCCTTTTATTTGTTTCCCCTTTTTTTCTTCAGATGTAAAGATGAACAACCGAGCTGGAATGTTTCAAATTAATGAGGTACTCTTGGATTTTATTTTCCTTTCTCAGCAGTCGGGACATAAAAGTTCAGCATGATATTATTTTGAGTTATTATTATTATTATTTCTTTCTGGTACTGAAACCAAGGATTCCTCAAAAGTGCTCTTTGCACTGTCGCTCGCAAGCGTGAAGAAACCCATGATGAATTAGAAATGGCCAGAGACACCGGGAATCCCCTTGCTCTTCATGAAAGAATGCTCTGGAATCTTTAAAGTGTGTTACCTAACACACTAGACCAACGGCTTTACATCCCTTCCGAAGGATGGAGCAAGTGTGTTTAAGTGCCTTGCTCAAGGGCACAGGTACCCCAGCTGGGTATCGAACCTGCAACCCCATGTTTTCGCCCGAGTATTGCGAGTCAGTGACCCAAACCACTCGGCCACGGTACCCTACTATAATACAATTATCAATCCTATCGTATATACCTTCAATATATAATAATGACATAGTTAATGGGTTGGCATGGATTTGCTCCCCCTCCCCCTATATAAGACCTCTCTTCACGATGGCCATCAGTGTAGCCAATTGGTTGGCACGGATTTGCCCCACTGCATTGTGGGAAAAAGAGAGGCAAACACGAGATTGTTGTGGTGCTCTGGCGGGATGCCCAGATAGCTCAGTTGGTAGAGCAATTGGCTATGTAAGCCAAGGACCTGGGTTCGAATCCCATTGCAATTTTCTCGTAATTCTATATTCATCTTTCAATTATTAATTCTGTCATATGTCTACCTTCAATATTATGAATTAGGTCTACACAATTTAGGAATATTGCTATTTACAATTTTGGCTCACCAGATCTGTGAAATGAAAAACTGCAACAAGTGCGTCTACTTCGAGTGTCGAAAGAAGAGAGACCTTTTCATGTGGTGAGTGTGATATTTACATTTCTGTCAATAGAGCCTTTGCACGGCAGCCATGACAGGGGGCAGTCACATTGTTACCAAGTGTCATGCATGAGTAGGTGCTTTGTGATTCTATTGTTACATAATTTAAATAAGAAAACCTGCCCCCTGTCATGGCCGCCGGTGCAGAAGCTCTATATGATTTAAAAATCATAGGCAGGCTTTTTTAAAAACTTCATTGTACCGAATTTTAGATTGCATGTTTTAAAGAGAAAAAAACCCGAACAACATATCAATTAATGTTTTGTAAGCCATTTTTAATCATTGCTTCCTTTAAAAATTCCATGTATTTGGCAATTTGCAATCCCCAATTTTGTTGTGGAAGCAAATAGGTTGGTGTAATCACTGCACTGCTTTATGTAAACCAGATAAATTAGTTTACAAAACATCGGTGGTTTTTTTTTACGATTTCGTTTAAAATATAGTACCGATTGAGAGCGCAAAATTTCAGAATGGTAATGAGAAAAATATGACACATATTCAGGGTAGGAATTTAATTACCGAAGAGGCACTGCCATCTTTGTGTTTAGAAAGGGCACTTCCATTGGAAAATCAAAAAGTCTATGAGAGTATTGCAAAAGGGCACCAAGGCAAGACCAGGGGCAACGGCCTCCGTGAAATTCCCACACTGCATATTATGGTATACAAATCTCAAAATCCTCGGGGGAAAATACGGGGGTCGAAAATGTGATCTGGTCATGCTCCTTTAAATGCCTTCTTCCGATCCACTGGGTGTAATTTTTCAAATGACAAATCTTTTGTTTTGTTGCAGGTTTTGTAATGTGCCACATGGACCCTCCGCCAAGTTTTTGATTGAAAATTGTAAGTTGTGGTATTGCTAAGGCTTGACTTAGTCCGGACAAAAAGATTGTGCTCGATTGTCGACCAGTGGGGAGAACACTTTGTACATGTAGAAACACAAGGTGGCAACGCCCAATTGCACATCTGAAAGTCGGGCAGAGGCTTCAGTTTACCAAATTTAATTAGCCTGAAGGTTTCCTGTTTAAACAGGGTCTGTGACATGGGACACTAAATAAAAATTATAACACGCCTCTTTAAGATTCTTTATTCTGACTGGCTGAAATGCAGTCACATGAGGTTCACTAAAATGGGCTAGTGCATGAAATTTGCGCCAGCGTGAACTAGACGTGCATATCAAGCTTAGAGCGCACGTGTTAAGACTTCGCACGCGTTTAATTTACTGACTAGTGTTCCTGACCGGGCACTAGTCTAAAAAACTAGTGACCGGTTCCTGCACCCTCCGGAGGTTGCCGACTGTGTCAGTAAACAGCGACTCATCCTTCAACTGATGAACTGCCTCTTGTTAAGCTGCTTATTGTTGAACTGCTTATTGTTAAAGGCACAGGCTCGTCGGCAATGCGCGCCTGCCAAATTCGTGCCGCGAAATACGCAGCTCCGTGCCTTTGCTATGAAGCTGCGTATTTCGTGGCACGAATCTGGCGCGCGCACAATGCTGACGAGCTTGTGCTTTTAAATGCTCAATGTTTAAAATCCTGTTATTTAAAAACCTACAGGTATTGTTCAAATGCCTATTGTTGGATTGCTTCTTATTAAAATTTATTGCGTATATATTTTGGCCAGAGACGTGTTATAAATCAAATATGGACTGGCATAATTCGGTCACCAGTGCATGTCTATATGCCCCTCGGGACTGTGAGTGGGCCACAAGACGGTCCTATATCCCTCGGACTTCAGCCTGGGGGGAAATAGGACCGTGAGGTCAATCACAGGCCCTCGGGGCGGTTAGACGTGCACTAATGACCTCATTACCAGTTTTATATGTGTGTAATATACTATGTATGTCCAAACATACAATAGCAAATGTTTCATAAAATTGGGCCCTGGCCATTTTCTCCACGCAGTGCATACCATGAGCGAGCTGAAGCTAACAGGAAACTGTCTACGGGGTTCCAGACCGCTACTCTCATTTGGGAAGGAGTTTGAGGAGTCGCCACACTATCGGCTGCTGAAGGAACTATTTATTCAGGTGAGCTCTCTGGGAAAGAGGGCATTTATTTGCTACATTTTTTTCAAATTATCAGTTGGCTTGGAGGAGTTTGTTAAAATCTTGTTTCATATAAACCGCTTTCCGGTGACGTCATGCCTTACGCCATTTTGGGTGTCATTTGATGATCATGACCCACGTGACGCAGGTGATAAGAGGCAAAATTAGTGAGAAAAGCGTATTGGTTGCACTTATATTGGTTGAAATCCTGGTTCGGTCCATCCATACACAAGTATGTGTTTGATTAGCCATTGAGCACCTAAGGCAGCCGGGGCTGTATACTCCCCAGGGAGCTGAGATGGTATATGGAGTGATTTAATGGAGCCCTATGATCAGGGGTAATGATAGTGTAGGCGCCTTGATCCGGGTTCCCCCGGATAAGTGCGCGGTATAAATCCATATTATCACTATCATACCTTGCTTTTGGTTGTCGCGCCGTGGCGGTTGTGCTACATGTACAGTTGAAGTCAGAAGTTTACATACATGTACACCACTACCATCATCACCCAAAATGGTAAACAGACTACCCGAACCATTGCAAGGTGTACAAGCTATGTTTGTACTGCAAGCACGTGAGGAATTCCACAAAATCACGACTTTAGTCAAGACTGTTCGAAAAATGGTGGCAACGCAAGTTTAAGCACACCAGTTTTAACACAGTTGTATGTAAACTTCTGACTTCAACTGTAAATAAGATAAAATGTTTTTTTTTCAGGCTCCATTGTGAATCAAGTAAAACAAACTTTTAATTCTTTTACATCTGCTTTTTTATTACAGACTTTTAGCACTCCCTGCCTGCACCCCAAGAGCCAGCCATTCTTTGACCACGTCTACACCTTCTCTCTGCTGGACAACAGGATATGGTTTAGAAATTACCAGGTAATGTTTTAATAAAGGAGCTTGACTTTTTTGACACCCCCACTTTATACCTCATGGGTGTTGAGATTTTGATGCCATATTATGTCATATTTTCCCATTATCATTTTAAAAATTCGCACTCTCAGTCTGTATATTTTTAACAAACAAAAAAATTTACCAATATTTTGTAAACTAATTTATTTGGTTCCATAAAGCAGTGCAGTGATTACACCAACCCTTTTTGCTTCCACATCCAAATTGGAGTTTGCAAATTTCCAGTTTTATACCCATGGATAGTATTTTGTGGAGGTGTTTTATATGATTGTTAGGTTAGAACGAAATATATTTTCTGAAAAAATCTGAACAAGCTCTTTTTACTCAGAATACAAACATAGGCAGCCCGTGTTATTTTGGGGTTTTTTTTGGCCAAAACATTAATTATTTTTAACATCGCATTACCAACAGACTCGTTTGGTCTAAATCCTATCTCATATTCATATATTGTAAATATGTTTATTAATTAAAAATTAAACAGTAAATTATGTTTTTATACATTTTGGTTTGAATTAGTTTTTTAAATTTTGTTATCTGAATTTGACACATTGAGATTTCATTGTACAAATGTACCTTTAGTGCAGTTGCTGATTTCTTTCTGCCTTCCAGTTTTCCATATTATGTAATATTTTTATTCATCATAACTCTTTTATATTAAACGTATTTCATGGTCTCCCTAAATTTCATCCACAGATCTTGGAAGAAGACGGTTCCTTGGTGGAGGTTGGACCCCGTTTTTGCCTCAATCTCATCCGGATTTTCAAGGGCAGCACAGGCGGGCCAACGCTGTATGAAAACCCAGGCTACGTTTCACCAAATGAGGTGAGATTTCAGCGAATGTGGGGTGTTTGAAAATAACACGCAACTTCAAATTTGTGCCCTTTAAAGGAGCTTGTCCAGATCACATTTTTGAGCCTTCCATTTTTCCCACATGGTGTTGATATTTCGGAACCATATCGTTTGTCATATTTTTCTCATATTTTTCTCATTACCATTCTGAAATTTCGCATTCTCAATACGTATATTTTCAAGGATATCATCAAAAACCACTGATGTTTTGTAAACTAATTTATCCGGTTTCATAAAGCAGTGCAGTAATTTTCTACATCCAAATTTGGAGATTCCAATTTTTTGTATTTCTTCCCATGGACAGTATTTTTGGGAGGTATTTTATGCTGAAGTAAAACCATTTCTTTTTCAGCAAAGACGTATTTTGAAGAAGCAGCTGTCGTTGAAGTTCCAGTCGCGCAAGGAGGCCATCCAGGGCCGCGATGAACGACGACCGACAACAGACACCTACAAGATGGAAACCTTAGACGAAGTGTTCCACACCATCCGCCCCGAGGACGCCAAGGGGGCAGAGAAAATGGCGTTCTTCAGAAAGTCTGCCAAGACCGGCAGCCGTGGTCGGAAAATGAAGACAACAAAAATACAAGGGAAAAAGGTAGATTAGGGGGAGTGTCCGGTGTGAAAAACAAAACGTGATTACAGTGGGATAGTTTCAAGTGCTGTTGGTAATAGGGTCATTCCATGAAGTTGGGATACGGTGTCCCCTGTTACGTCGGAGACCTTTTTAGGGAATTTCATTAGTCCATAGTACTCAGGAATACCAGCGGTTTAATGAGATAAAATAAAATACCTCAATTCTTTGTAACAAAACATTAGGAGCAACTAAATGGAATTTTGTGCAAATGCAGGTGTGACAATTAGTGTTTTTTAACATATTTTTTTGAACCACGTGAAAATTCAAGTTTGAATTTTTTCCAAATTTAGATTACAAATGATTGTTTAGATCGAGAACTGTGTGCTTATGTCAAAATCAACAAGATTACTTTCGGGGTCGGAGTGAATTGAGATAAATTGGCGGGACGTTCCCGTCACATCGGTAACCACTATTTCTTTTTCAAATAATTCAAAATTGCTAAACTCCATCAAGACTGAAGACTCAAAAATTATCACAGAACAGGCAAAGCAATCATTATTATGCAACGTCATTATAGAGAACATGACTCTGTGCTCACCACAAACAAAAAATATAATTTGTATTATTAAGAAAGTACATTTACTCTGGACGTCGAATCACTTGTATTACGATCTGTCGTAATTTTATTACAATATATTTTCAAAAAATGTAAAAAGTTCACACCAGACTTACAATAACTACAATGGTGAAAATCACAGAAACAATACAATCAAATTTTGAGAGAGAGAAAAACAAATAAAACAAAGGAAAAATGAAATGCCAAGTGTTACTTACAATGATGTCTCATTTATATCTAATCACTGGAAGCAGCAACGCCCTCTAAATTTGAAGCCACTGTCCTCCATCTTAGTACTCCCAATGCCTAGACTGGTTATACTGTGGACTGGGAGTACTAAGATGGCCAGCACATGGCTTGTCTAGACGAATCCCAGATTAACCGATCTGCGCACTTCTGTTGCTTAACATGAAGAGCCTCAAACCCACAAGTGAACTAATGCAAGCATGTGAATGCACAATCAGTCTACATGCCACGCAGAACAACAGACGTACACACTGGTTTTTTTGTAGTGCATGCATACTGCCGACTCGACACGTAGACCTAGGTTTCAATGCGAAGTGCGCAGAACAGGCTAATTCAGGATTCGTCTATAGACCGTATCGAATAGCCGCCATTTCGTGGGGCAGTTTCATTGTTCCTTGAGGACATGCATGGTTGCACATATTGTGCTTCCATTGTTGGACGGTTTAAATAACAAAAGGTGCCCCACGAAATGGCAGCTATTCGATACGGTCTATAGCCAGCTGCTGTTGCATACTGAATCCAGTGTACTGTATATAGATCATTGTAATAACTACTATCAGACTCGTATTTATAAATAAACTCAACATTTCAGCCAATGTTTGAAAGGGAAGAGGAGAGAATAGGCTTAGCAAAAATTGTTAGAGTACCCATCAAAAGTAATATAGATTGCACAACATTTTGGCTAGTTACCTGTTTTTACGAAGCAATATTTTTTCTGCTAATAAACAGTGACATGAAATTGGGCCCTTGTCAAAACTTACAAGGGTTTAGACTACATGTAGTTTTCAAATTGGCTTGACTTTCATTCCAACACTGATTTTAACCCCGGGTGATAACCACTTTTATTGATATAAATTACTCTAAAACAAAAACAGTACTAAAGCTATACGTTATACATAATTTATCTTGGGAAACGTTTTTTAACCGACTGCCGAGATTACTCTGGCAAAATGTTGGTTTTAAGCTGCATGGGACTGTATAGACAAAATGAAACCGAGGCTCTTCGTGTCAAGTACAATATTGTACAGTGACTGAATGAGTGCTTTTCTGCGTGGCATATTAGTTGCTTAACACGAGGAGCCCCGTTAAAGGCAGTATACATCATTGTTAATCTCGAAAATCAGAAATGTTCACAGATTTACGCCGAACTTACACAATATAAACATGATGACCATAGAAAACTTCACCTGAAATGGTTTTGTCTGAAGTGCTATAGTCTTTGAGAAATGAGTAAAACAATTAGTTTTCGTCTCATGACAATATAGTATATTTAGTAGCCGCATAACACCTTGAAGGGGGAAAGATTACAGCTACATTTCGCTACATTTTTCTTTTTAAATGATGAAAAAAAGTCGTCGGAAAATGTGTGTACTGTTTGTATTACACAATTAGTCTTGAGCATCGACGACTGCAGAGAAAACCTAATGCACATACAGCCAGTTTGCTGCAAACATATGTGTGAGTTTTGCAATCCAATTAGGAATGGTACATGTACATGCTTAAATTAATTACTATAAAATTCAAGATTGAACAGTAGGCCTTACTACTCAATTTGAAAACACCCGGTACATGTATATGTATGTCTTAGTATAAAAAATAATGAAATTTCCTATAGTGTTGGTGATGCGGAACCTCAAAATCCTGCAACAAAAGAAAAATACAGTCTGTTATTAGGAAAACATTGCGACTTGAAAAGGAGAACTTTTGGTATTAATTCAAACAAATTTCTTAGGCGGACCAAAAAAGTGTTGTGTCATAGGCTGTGCGTCTACACTTGCCTACAATGGGTAGGCCATTTTTAAATGACGTCGCCAAAATTGTGTAACTATTTGTTTTTCAAACTTTTATTTTTTTCAATCAATATCTACGGCGAGTTACCACTTTTATTATTTATTTTTCCAATATGAAATCAGCCAAAAGAGTACACACTATAATAAAGACAGACTACACACATTTCAAAACCAACCTTCTTTTTGGAACAATTTCTTGACCTCTTCAAAAACCTGGGGGGAAAGCAGACAAGATAAAAACGGTCAGATTTATTGCAAGTCTTTGACTTTTTCAGGATTTCTGAAAGGAAATACATACAGAATTTGCTTTTGACATCATCAAATTCCATCTTTAGTCCAAAAAGTGTTTCATAATGATTTGGTAGTTTTGATGTTTGCAAATCCTGATCCTGCATACAGAGTTTAACCAAACAGATACTGATATGTTGGTTCAAACGATTGTAGGTCGAGTCGCCCCCTGACCAATTGCAAAAAGTGGCCGAGTGCGAACGCGCAAAGTTTTTGTTTGCGCGGCTCGAATTCGCAGGCTCCAATAGTAACAAACGTTAAAAGACGAAGGTAACGGGAATGTGTTTACAACGCTAGATCTGCATGGCATAAGGCTTTATTTTGTTTTGTTTTATTCTATTTATTTATTTTAAACATTTTGTTATGGGCGAAAAATGTTTCCAAGGTTGGAATCGGAAAATGTTTATACAATTATAGGGAAATACGGCAGTCAAAAACCCACACTGTATTCAGCCGTGTGTGTACTATTAACATATCGCAATCACAATCACGATGGCTTGCAGCGCCACTTCGCCAAACACTTTATAATTGGCCACTTTACATAATTGGGTCCAGGGGGTGAGTCGGTCAGGGGGCGACTTGACCTGATTCAGTTCCAACTGTTTTTCCCCCGTTGCATGCCTTACAATTTACAGTCCTTCACATTATAGATTCAGTGCAATAGAAAAACGGCAGCTGCTTAATTGTACAGATGTGTCTGCATGAATATTGATTTTTAAGCCAGTGCTGAGTATCCCAGATATCTGCCTGTTCTATTTTGTCTGTTCTGGAAAAGTGTATCCCACTTTGAAGCATATTCCGGAGATAATGCAGGGCTTTATACAGAAACGAGTATTAAAAACATGCTCAGAAATACACTGTATGTAAGGTCTAGTAGGTATGAAGCGGGGCCACGATTGAACCACCCTCCTTTTAGGATAGCAGAAAAGTCAATGTCCGGTTTTGAACTGCCGTGACACAAACGTTCAATCCGCTACATGTACCGGTACATCAAGAAGCAGAGAGGTAGAAAATGCACTTCACAAAACCGTTCAATCTGCTTTTCTGCAATTCTCAGAGCAGAAATACAGAAGTCCACTTTTGAACCACCAATGTACGATGAAAACTAAAACCTGCTTTTTTAAGTAGGAAATTGCGTTTTGCAAAAACGTTCAATCCACTTTTCTGCTATTCTGCGTATTAAACGCCATAAAGTACGCATGATGCACGTGGCAATTTGTAGGAAGTGACGTCATTTGAACGTGATCAATACAGTTGTTATATGTTTTGGGGATTCTCTTTACTTTTTATTTCATTTTACACATTCACATTCGGTACACTTGGGGCATTTTTATCCTTCAGAAAAAAATTAAATAAAGCCTTTCCGCCTGGTGAAAGGGAAACACGATGAATAGGTACCCTCACTTCTGGGTTCGAAAATCTACATGTAACATTGTTAGTTTTACTGGTATCTAAAAATCACACTGTTGTGGATACCCGGTTCCACTCAAACCAGCCTGTGCACATGCTTATTGATTTTCCATGGTACACTGTGAATACGTGTACGAGTTGACCTACAGAACCATGTGAAATAGGCTTCGATTGCTCAGCTGTTACCACATTTTATATTTGCATAATCCTGTTTCGACAATTTACCTTAAACTACATGTGCCTCTACATGTTACTTTGCACACTGTATTTTGAAAAAAAATGTGGAACATCAAATTGCAGCTTATTGCGTCCTAAATAATTACACGATTGGAAAACTTTTAAAAACAGATACAACAGCATTACATAACTAAAGAATAATGTTGATAATTATTTATTTATTTATTATTTCTTTCTGGTATTCATACCAAGGATTCCTCAATAGTGCTCATTGCACTGTCACTCGCAAGCGTGAGGAAACCCATGAAGAATTAGAATTAGAAATGGCCAGAGACACCGGGGAATCCCCTTGCTCTTTACGAAAGAATGCTCTCGGATCTTTAGAGTGCGTTACCATTACCTAACACACTGGACCAACAGCTGTACATCCCTTCCGAAGGATGGAGCAAGTGTGGTTGAGTGCCTTGCCCAAGGGCACAGGTACCGCAGCCGGATTCGAACCCGCAACCCCAAGTTTTCACCTATAATTGCGAGTCAATGACCCAAACCGATCGGCCACGATACCCCACTGCCTTGTAGAAATTTCAGCCACATAGATGCAGTAATACTTCAGAAAACATGAAAAATCCATGCATGGTTTTTGTGTTGAATGGATGGTAAAAAAATCGTCTGCAGACATAAAACATGTGACATAAAACTCACCTCATCCACAGCTGGAATTGCATTGATTGTTCGTACCATTCCTTCTGCAGCGTAATAGTCAATGATTGGTTTTGTGTGTTCAACGTAGGTTACAAACCTGTTAACAGCAGAATGTGGGGAAAACATTTCAGACAGTTAACGACTTGCACCGGAGGACGTGTAAACACGTTCTGGCAATGTATAGTCACAGGGGCAGTTGATGACTTAAAACGTCCCATTAAAAGGCCCTGTAGATTATCTGTTTTTGAGCGATTCTGCGAATAAAACCATTATAAATCAAAAGAAAGACAACAAACTCATCCGAAGAAATTTTAGCTTTGTCAAATGTACCACGTTTAAAAAAAACATGAAAATCCATATGCGTTTTCCTGGTCTTGGCGGGGTGTTTCAAATATTCGTTCTCGGTTGATCGGGTACTATGTGGCTTGCGTCATGCACTCTGTGGCGCACATTATATACTGCGTGTGCACGCGATCCATAAAAATGCATCGCGTTGGAACATGCACACGCAGTACACAGCGCCCATGCATTTTGGACCGCGTAGATGCGAACCAAAAATAAGTAAATCGTTTGCAAACCATCTAAATAATTTCATCTTTACGGATTATTTTCTGGTAAAATTATATCATTTTGAGCGAAAACCTTTCATTGGATAGTTGCTATTAATTCAATCTTTACTTTCAGAACTTTTCCCCTGTAAACTCGTCGATTACTTTTTGGGGTTATTGCAAATGATACACTGGGCCTTTAAGCATCTTAAGGCAACTCTCTAGAAAAGTTCCCATAAAGCCCACTTTCCACAGAGATTCTGATCATAGCACAAGAGACAGGAACAGTTAAAAAGCCTAGTACCTTTTTTCTAAACTTGCTACATTGTCGTCTGCCCTGCCGCCAGTCTTCCCTCTCTCCAGACACCTTGATACACAAGCCTGTATGAAGATCATACATGTAGTTATTATCTAGGGTCGGTATTGATATGTTTAAAGGCAGAACACATGATTGGTAAACCGTTGCAAAAATGGTTTAATCTCCTGGTGTGATTGAAGATATGCGTGACTAAAACCAACCTGAGTAAAAGTCAGCTTCGTACTTCGTCTAACTTTTGAGAAAACAGTCAAAACGGTCACTTCGCCCCAAAACCATTTCGCCCTGAACCACTTCGCCCTGAACCATGGCCTGTGCACGAAGTATTTTGGGGCGAAGTGGCATTCGGACAAAGTGGTGTAAAGACGAAGTGGCTTTTGGGGTGAAGTGGTTCAGGGCGAAGTGGTGCAGGGCGAAATGGTTTTGGGGCGAAATTAATTTACGTCTCATGAGACGAAAAATAATTGTTTTACTCATTTTTCAAAAACTATAGCACTTTAGACAAAACCATTTAGGGGATGTTTACTACATGTACCGTCGTCATGTTTATATTGTGTAAGTTATGTGTAAATCTGTGAAAATTTCTGATTTTCGAGATTACCAATGATGTGTCCTAACTTTAACATGTTTAAGGACAGATTACATGATTGGAAAACTTTTAAAAACGGGAACAACAGCATTACATAACTAAAGAATATTGTTGATAAACTGCCTTGTATAAATTTCACCCACATACATGTAGATACAGTAATACTAATAAAACCTGAATAACCCATGCATATTTTTTGTATTGGATGAAAGGTAAAAAAGAATTGTCTGCACACAATTTTATTTTTTAAAAAGCACCTTCAGTTGGCAATTTCTCCCACAAAGGTACCATTTTACACAGAAAAAAAAACAGTCATGTAGTGTTTGTTACCATTGCTATCAACACTTTTAGTCGGATTTGTTTTGTCAACTCGTGGAGTAAAATTTTGAGTAACTACAGAGATGCTAACATTGCAATTTAAATAAGAGTAATTTGCCACGGGGCACCTGCTTTGGACAAAACATTTTTTAACGTACACCCAAGCCCTATTTAAACCCCACATTTGAAGCTATGCATTCTAGAATTATGTCACAATACTGATTGTCATTGGCTAAAACCATTGTACAAATTAGGGATGGGAATTTACGGTCAATTCAGAAACCGGTTGCAATTCTTCAAGTGTCGGTTAACCGGTCAGCCGACACTAAAGATTGTTGCTGGTGTTTATTGCATGTGCAGTGTATACAATACTCCTAGGCCCCCAAAATAATCAATGAACCTTTATATGGTCAAAATTTCATGAAGTAATTACAAATAACCCTCTGAAAACTATTGTAAATTCTTTAAAATTGGGTTTCGTTTAAACATTCGGCAAAACCAGTTTTTCAATCTTTTTCGGTTAAACGTCCGTCCCTAGTACAAATCAATGTACATGTATTGGGGCTTCAACCGTTGCATATCCAAACATGTACATGTTGATAATTCAAGCCCAGTCATAGCATTTGAGCATGTGGAGTCTTGCCCGATCCTTCGTTGGTTACTCCAAATTCACAAAAAAGAGTACAACATTTGTGAAATCGAAACAGATATTAACAGACACATACCTCTTCGGTGCACTCGAAGAACAAGACAAATCTGACATCCGTTTTGTCATCCATCTTTTTCTGCCAACCCGACAGATTGTCTGCATTGCGCGGAAAACCATCTATCAGAAATTTATTTTCGCTGCGTGCGTTCATTGCCTTGAATAAAAGATAGAGAAATAATGTAACACTGTAACAATGCCATTGCCCCATTCCCAGGACCTTTGTGGATCAGTTGACGTCAGTATTATTTTTGGCGAAAAACGACAATCTTTTAAAAAGGCAAATGTGATTGGCCAAAAGTTACGACCAGGGTCCAATTTTTATGGAGCTGTTTAGCAGCTGATATTGTGCTGACCGAAGCCCCGGCTATTTCATGGAGACCGTAACCTTAAGCACTGGCAAACGTTTGCTAGCTTCAGAGGCAAATTCCCCCGTGGGTACCCGGGTTTAGAATAGGTACCCTGCATCCCCCTTGCATTTCGTAAGAGGCGAAAAGATGGAGGCAACTTGTTTGCCGTGAGTTGCGACTCGTGTCGATGGAAGACGGGATCCTGGAGGTTGAGGATTCTGGGGGCTGCGGCTCCCATGATATCCAACACACCTCTTTGGCCCTTATTTCATCTAGACGAGCGGTCTGAATGGCCCGTTCAGATCAATCGGCTGGTCGTGTCAAGCCCTATGTGCTGAGGTCCAACATTCGATGTATCGATATTTTCTGTACATTCCTTGTACTTTACTTTTTTCTAGACATCAGAATTAGTCAATGTTTTCATTACCTCAGCCATAGTAAGCGACGGCTCATGGGTCAATCAAGTATGATTCTTATCATATCTGAGTATATCATTCCTGTAACTCTGGTGTGTAACTACAGTTTTAACGTAGCTCTGCGCATTCCCGTTGTTGGGCTCCATGGTGGGTGGAGAACAGGTATGATGAATTTTAAACTACAATAACATGGCCTCCCACAAAAAAAAAAAAAGAAATCTTCAAGAATCAGACTCAGAACCAGATAACCCAGACATTGTATCTCAAACAAATACTTGGAACAAGTTCTTTGAAATAATTTCTACTGATGATAACTTCCCTATTACAAAACTATCACCATTTGCTATTGACAAAGCTCTCTGTGGCATGGTGGGTACTGTAAAATCTGCTAAAAAGCTAAGAAAACCCCCTACCGGCAGCCTGCTTGTTGAAGTAACTACGGAAATCCAAAGTCAGAACATGATGAAAATCAAAAAATTTGCAGATATACCCGTCATTGTACGTCCTCATAAAACACTAAACAGCAGTAAAGGTGTGTTGAAGACACGTGAACTAAATGACTTAACAGAAGCTGAAATACTTGACCACCTGATCACTCAAAATGTCACCTATGTCAAAAGAATAACAATCAGGAAAAATGACTTAACCATCGCCACTGGCACCTACATACTGACTTTTGGTACAACCAAACCTCCTGACTTCATTAAACTTGGATATCTCAGGCTAAAAATTGATAAGTTTATCCCTAACCCTCTTCGATTCTTCCAGTGCCAAAAATTTGGCCATGGTGCACAAGCATGTAGGGGAAGACTTTTCTGTTCACGTTGTGGTGAACCTGATCATAACGGACAAGACTGTCACAATAATCCCAACTGTAAGAATTGCCAAGGTGACCACATGGCCTCGTCAAGAGACTGCCCAGTATGGAAATATGAAAAACAAGTCCAATATCTTAAGGCAATGAATGACATCAGCTACCCGGAAGCTAAGGAAATGGCTAAAGCACAATACCCAAATAAATCTACATATGCCAAGGCTGCTGCACATACAAAACAAATACGACACACTGAATGCCAAACTACTCTGACATGGATTACGACCGAAAAACCAACGCATTACATTGAAACTACAAAACCAAACCCACCTCTAACTAAATCAATCAGCTGTCAAACAGATCCACTTAAAGAAACAACTCACCAGGAAAACAATCATACCAGAACTCGCTCTACTACTAGTAAGACAGAACAACCATCCACTAGTGGCTACTCAAAGGAAAAACCATCAGGAAAAGATCCAACAGATCCACTTAAAGAAACAACTCACCAGGAAAACAATCATACCAGAACTCGCTCTACTACAGTGTGTACTAGTAAGACAGAACAACCATCCACTAGTGGCTACTCAAAGGAAAAACCATCAGGAAAAGATCCAACAGATCCACTTAAAGAAACAACTCACCAGGAAAACAATCATACCAGAACTCGCTCTACTACTAGTAAGACAGAACAACCATCCACTAGTGGCTACTCAAAGGAAAAACCATCAGGAAAAGATCCAAATAAAAAATCAAATCATGATCAGAGTGAGCGTAACAAAAAAGCAAACAAAAATCCAACCAAGATCCAAAACAAATACAGTAGTTTAGACGATGAAGCTGAAGATATGGAAGTATACTACACAGAATTACAAAATGCATCAACCAACGTAAAACAAAGAACAAGAAGTAGATCACCCAAATCAAAAATGAAATGACACAATGTTCAATGTAATTAACCTATTTAATTTAAAGTAACTAACTTAATTAATTTACGTAGTTAACTTAATTTTCCAAATTAACTTAACTATTTACATTTATGAACAAAGCTAAAATTATTCAATGGAACTGTAGAGGATTCAAAGGTAACTTTAATGAGATTAAGCTCTTAACAAATTATCAGTGTGGCTTTAGGAAAAACCGCAGTACCATGGATCACTTAGTAAGACTTGAAACCTTCGTCCGAGATGCCTTTATCAAAAAAGAACATGCCGTAGCAATATTTTTTGATCTAGAAAAGGCATACGACACAACATGGAAGTATGGTACAATGAAAGACCTCCATGAAATGGGACTAAGAGGTAAATTACCTCTCTTTATCGCAGATTTTCTAATAGACAGACAATTTAAAGTTAAAATAGGTTCTACGTTTTCTGAATCACATGAACAGGATATGGGTGTTCCACAGGGAAGTATACTGTCAGTCACCCTATTTAGTATCAAAATTAACAATATTGTGAAAACTATACAGAATGGAGTTTTCACATCACTTTATGTAGATGATTTACTTATTTGTTATAGAGCTAGCCGTATGCAAACAATTGAACGCCAACTCCAATTATCCCTGAATAAACTTCAAAAATGGGCCACTGAAAATGGTTTTAAATTTTCTAAACCAAAAACTATGTGTATGCATTTCTGTAGGATTAGAAATGCTCACTTTGATCCTGATCTCTTTCTTGGAGGGGACAGGATTAAGGTTGTTAATGAAACCAAATTTTTAGGTGTAATTTTTGACTCAAAACTATCTTTTTTACCACACATCAAATCCCTTAAAATTAAAAGTTTAAAAGCCATGGATATTATTAAAGCTGTTGCGAATAAAGACTGGGGAGCAGAATGTTCAGTCTTATTACAGTTGTACAGATCACTCATCCGATCAAAATTAGACTATGGAAGCATTGTCTATGGTTCTGCACCCAAATCCTATTTAAAACAGCTAAATACTGTCCACCACCAGGGATTACGTTTATCTTTTGGAGCCTTTAGAACATCACCGGTTGAAAGTCTATATGTCACTGCAGATGAACCACCACTTGAAAATAGACGTATTAAACTTTCCTTGCAATATATTACTAAATTAGCAGCCAACCCATCAAACCCAGCTTACCTATGTGTTTTTAACCCAAAGTATCAACACATTTACTCTGCTAAACCCAAAACAATTAAGCCACTTGGCTTACGCCTACGACCCCATATACAGGCCTTAAATCTTAATTTAAAAGATATTGCTCATGCAGAATACTGTATATTCTCACCTTGGGAAATTTGTAAACCCCAAGTCTTTCTTCATATGACTAAACACAAAAAATCAGAAACTGATGCTTCAGTATTTAAAAATGATTTCCATGAATTTAAAACTCAGTTTCCTAACCACAGCTGTATTTATACAGATGGTTCTAAAGATGAAGGAAGAGTTGCCTCTGCTGCTATTTACAAACATCATAAACGAAGTGTTCGCCTGCCGAACCATAGCTCCATTTATACAGCTGAAATCAAAGCAATATTGTTAGCCCTGGACATGATTGAAATCTCAAGAAAAAATAAATTCATCATCTTTAGTGATTCACTGTCAGTTTTACAATCACTAAGCGGACAAAACAAAAATCATCCTTCTCTTATAGATACTCTTAATAGATTAACTGTACTATATTCGAATAAGTATGATATTATTTTTTGCTGGATCCCAAGCCACATAGGTCTAGCAGGCAATGAGCAAGCAGACTCTCTTGCAAATAAAGCTTTAAATCTCCCAGTGGAACCATGTCCTCTTCCTTATACAGATATGAGGAGTTCTATCCGCTCATATACAAAACAAATATGGCAGGAATTATGGACAACTCTTGCATTAAATAAACTCCATTCTATTCAACCTAACCTTGGATTTTGGATTCCTTATAGAAATTTAACTCGACAAGACCAAGTCATCCTAACTAGATGCCGCATAGGACATTCTCACTTGACCCATTCCTTTTTACTAAAAGGAGAACCCCAACCTTATTGTATCCCATGCGATAGTCCATTGACTATGCATCACTTATTAATAGAATGTGTTGAACTAATGGATATTAGACATCGATATTTTCATGTCACCACACTAAAAGATTTATTCAATATAGATCCCAGTACCATAATTTTATTCCTTAAATTAGCTGAACTTTACCATATCTTATAATCACCATCAATCTCAATATCTTTGTAGCCCCTTTAACTAATTAGATTACTCATTTTTATATTAGGTAGGCTATTAGTTAGGATAATTGGCAGCTACACGTCCCCCGGAATGGTCGTAACTTCAATGATGCTGTAGCGGTTACTGTATGGAACTTCTGCAGCGGGACAGTAGCTGTCTCCTATACTGCGGTATGGGATCATACAAATAAATTTAATCTCATTAATCCATATTTAATATTGTTATTGATTTCCTCAAATCATCCCAACTTTATCACATTTTGTAAAATTCTGCTCCATTATCTACTCTTCACTCTTCCAAATAAGACTAATTAGGGACTCATCCCGGGGTTTGCTCGCCTCGGCGAGACAAGGTGTTACCCTGCCCCGTGGTTGATCTCCCTATAATAAAGTTCACTCATATTACAATGTCAATTTAGACCTTTTGAATAAAACTCGCATTTCACACGGGACGGTGGAACAAGAACCCCTACTTATCCTGGGAGGCGGGGTGTGGGGGATTGACCAGACACTCGGTGCCATTGTCCCTTCATCACCCGGAGGTAAGCGGACCTGTAAAAATACCGGCGGGGCCCGGGCCCTTAAACTGCAAGGGAAACGGCCGACCTTGCGGGATTATTTAGACGCGGTGCCGTGTGTCTGGGGGATCCACTATGACCGGCCTCCTCGGGGTTGCCTTGGAAAACTACCCAGATTCCACGTAGTACTTATATACAACGTTTCTTCAATTTTATTGAAATATACCACTTGTTATCTATACAACTAATTCCAAGATCATATATTTTCCACAACTTACATGATTTTATTAATTTTAATCAAAACCAAACATTTTTATATATTAACATAATCCCGCCATGAATATGGCCTCTGATGCCGGCATGGCGTTAAACCACAAACTAACTCACTCACTCACTCACTTACTCACTCACTCAGAGGCAAATTTGCTAAACACTAGTGATGCAACAATGCCCGCTTCCAAGCACGCGCACGGCTGTGAAATAGCCTTAAAGTTAGCACAACTTTTCTGCTACAGTAAGCACACGTTTTTAGCTGGCGATTAAGCAGCGCCATGAAATTGGCCCCAGGTCAAGCACCACAAAGGACTCTTGAGTCATTTATACATTCATTGTATAAATCTTCTCACTAGACACCCTAGAAGATCA
This sequence comes from Henricia sp. BOLD:AAB3569, assembly GCA_037783545.1. Taxonomy (NCBI): domain Eukaryota; kingdom Metazoa; phylum Echinodermata; class Asteroidea; order Spinulosida; family Echinasteridae; genus Henricia; species Henricia sp. BOLD:AAB3569. The sequence continues at coordinate 125,553 of JBBELK010000239.1, forward strand.
TACTTTGCAACACTCCGAGGCGGCCGCCATGGAGCGAGATTTGCTACACTGACAGGCCATCAACAGCCGTCAAGTTCAAAACAGTGTGTACGAACAAATGGTGGACAGTGAACATGTTCAGACATGTAAGACAGCAGCAAAGCTGACATTTTACATGTAACTCGTCAACCGCCCGAACGTGTTTTCACGTCCTCCAGGGTCAAGTGGTTAATTTTTGTATTTTATGTGTATACATTGAACAAAGATTTGAAGGAAATTACCTCCTAGAATCAACAGATAATTTAATTGCAGGATACACTCCCCACTTGCACTTTTGTCGCAAATGTTGCTTTTCTACAGAAAAACATTCGTAAAAAAATCATAAGATGGAAGACCAAAAGCAAAAGACTTAAAAATACAGTATTTTTTTGCAGAAAAAAATTATAAACTAACCTTTTCAAGCAAGGACACGGTGATTTCAACAGGAACTATCTGACCATCTTTGATGTACTTTTCTATAATGGCGCTGAAATCCGACCCTGTAGCTCTCTCCGCACGTAGGAGTTCACCAGCGGAGAGATGTACAAATCCAAATTCCTGGTAAGATTGAGGAATTAAAGCACAAATTCCAGGATTTTGTGCTGAATTTCAGGAGTTTAATATGTATTACATTGTCACAACAATTTGTCTCATTTTGTCTATCAAAACGGGTCAAATTGACAACCTACATTAATAATGGTGAATTCTTATGGAGAGCACATGTCTACCCTTCAGGGTACTCTTAGTGCTGTTGCCATTATTACCGCTGCCATCTGGAAATCACCAGAACCATTTCACTTCAACTAGTTGGCTGTTTGACCAAGGCGCACAACCCTGTCAGTACTTAGTTTGTGGCATTCCCTCTAACTGCTCTCCAAATATCGCTTGGGTTGATGAAGTAATTCAGATTAAGTGTCTTGCCCAAGGACACAAACACTTTGGCACATGGGTCTTTCTATAAATTAGGGGTCCAATGTTGGTGTCCCCCGTTACATTTTACATCTCGTTTTTGTAAATTCAGGACACATTCTTTAAATACTTTCCATCTCAAAGAGTGAGTACATAAAGTACAATTCATAAAAAAAATGGTTTAAAATCAAATTGAATGATTTTTGTACGAAAAATAACACATATCAGCTGTAACGGGGGACACCAAATGTCACACTTTTGGACCCCTAATTTATAGAAAGACCCACATGTGGAGCTAGAACCCATAAGTCACGAGCTCCCTAAATATCGCTTGGGATGACGAGGCAATTGAGATTAAGTGTCTTGCCCATGGACACAAACACATTGACACAAGTGGGGCTAGAACCCATTTATAAAACACGAGCACAGCATGTCTTAAAAATTGTTTACCTTTTCAATTTTTTCACTCTGTGTTCCTTTGCCGGAGCCTGGCGCTCCTAAAATGAAGATAACTACCGGTTTTTCCGCCATTGCAACGATCCTAGCACTTGCTCTTCCCGCCTGCAAATGAAACGAGAATTCCAGACACAATTGTGGGATTATCAGGTTATTGGAATGAACTGGCTTATGCCCCTGGTCACACGGGCCGAGTGGTTTGGGTCACTGACTCGCAACACTCGGGTGAAAAATTGGGGTTGCGGGTTTGATACCCGGCTGTTGGTACCTGTGCCCTTGAGCAAGGCACTTAAACACACTTGCTCCATCCTTCAGAAGGGATGTAAAGCTGTTGGTCCAGTGTGTTGTGTAATGCACTTAAAAGATCCCGGAGCACTCTTTCGTGAAGAGTAAGGGGATTCCCCGTTATCTCTGGCCGTTGGCTGTCAATGGCACCACCCACCTATGTATCTCGATGTTTAGGTGGAACATACTTTTCAGCCTAAATGCTGTGATTTCAAGTTCATTTTAAAACCCATTAAATATGTATGAGTTGAGTGTCCCCCGACTTCCTGCACTGCAGTTTCAACTTCTTGTGTATTGTCAAGATACAATGCAGATTGCTCGAACAGCAATTAGGCCATCAGAATGAAAGTCATAGAATACCGCCTATATCGTCAGACCCCCTAAATCCACGCGGTCCTATTTCTACGCACTCACGTACATGTTTGCCGGCCAATGCGCGCGCGTGCATAAGCGTTAGGTGCGCAGAATATGGAGGATCGAGGATACCAATATACGTATTGCGCTATTGAACGCGCCCCGGGACTTCAGTCGGATTTGCAGTCTCGCGCGGCTACACCAAAACACGAACAGTGGAATTGTGTGTCAGCACTTGGATCTCGCGCTCAAGACTATCGTCTGCCGTCTGATTTCGAAAAATCTGGTTGATTGGTCGTAATTTCTCGGTTTGGCGCCATATATATCGATTTCTTTCATGAACAAGTATTAAAAGTACGTTGAAGTTCCAAATTTTTTGAAATAATGAAATTTTTTTTAATAATGAAAAATTTCGGCGGCAGCCATTTGGTCATGCGGGCGGAGGACGTCATTCCGATGGCCTTAGCCTCTGTCACCTACCTCCATAGACCATATCGCATATCGTTTTTCACCAACAGAGGACGCCCTATGCAATGCATTATGGGATCGAAAAAGGGTCAAATTTGACCCATTTTCGATCCCATAATGCATTGCAAAGGGCGTCCTCTGTTGGTGAAAAACGATATGCGATATGGTCTATGGATATGGTCACACACTCAAGCGTGACCGACTAAAGCGGACAACATGGCGGCCGAACACAAAAGCTCAACCCTTTGTTCCATTCGCCATGTTAACATTTGTCTGCTCTCGGTCCTCATACCCCCTCCGCCCCCCTCGCCCTCGCCCACCGCCCCCGGCCCCGCCCTCGGAAAAAATCCTGGATCCGCCCCTGGCCCTGCGTCACCACGTCACTGAGCGTACAACGCAACGGTCAAGATTCTCGGCCTCATCCTACTTACCTTGGTTGATATTCCTAACTTTACACAAGCACGTAACGCCCTAAACATGCAGGTAGATGAAAACGTACGCCTATGCTTACTTTTCCTTGATGATTCAAAGTACAAACGCAAACATTACACGTAAACACTGAAAAAACAATCCTTGCCTTGCAATCGAAAAGTTCGCAACAACGGTGTCATGGTGTAGCGCCCTCATGTGGTGTCAACTTGCCATGCTTGGCCTAAATCGAGAATAGAAAGACAGTCAAGTTCAAACTACCGCGCGCGGAATTTGAAAAATTAGGAGTTGCAAGTTTGATCTGTGTAATATTTTCAGCTGATTTTGACCAATCAACGTATCAGGTAACGTCATAAAGAAGTCTACCAAGTGTTACTTGGAGGAGTTGCGGGGCGAATTTCGTTGTCTCATTCATTGCCTTCGAAATTCGGCGCGGTGCGTGGTTTTACAAATGTTTTAACTACAACTGTCACTGTAAGTCAACTCGACCGTTTGCCAACTCGACACTTGTACAAACTCGACCGTTGTGCCAACTCGGCCATTCATGAACTATAAGGCAAATGAAATTAGATCACTAGTTTCTCGTCAACCATTTATCAAATTTTAGTGAGGTTTTTTTTCATATTCATTATAGGCCTACAACCTTTAGCTTTACACATACACGAACTGTCATTTTATAGAAACCGGTGTGAAGTTGGTTACTTATTCGACGTTCGACGTTCAACATTCAATGAGGAGCTGTTACTTATTCAACATTCAATAAGGAGCTGTTACTTATTCGACATACAAATGCACAGAATTTTTGGTATTTTTTTCGTATACATTGAACAAAGATTTTAAGGAAATTACCTCCTGGAATCAACAGATAATGTTTTTTTAAGATATACTTCCCACTTGCACTTTTGTCGCAAATGTTGCTTTTCTGTAGAAAAATCACGTTTTCTTCTTCAAAAATTGCCTTCAGTTAGTGCACAAGATAACCATTTACGCACGCGCGCAGCGCCCTCTGTTGTCGCGCTTACGCACAGACCGCTCGCCGCGTCATTTTGTGCATTACTTTATGCAGTCATTTTATCATTTATTTATCTCAGAAATGCAACATTTGCGACGGAAGTGTCAGTGGGAAGTATATCTTAGAATTGAATAAGCTATCGATTCCAATATATAAATTTACCCAAATCCGTGTTCAATGTATATGAAAAAAATACCGAATTATTTTTTGAAAGGGTCAAATGCCCCACCTTGGGGCATGAAAAACGTGACCAAACCCCCACCTAGGGGATGGGGCAGCGCAGGGGAAGGAGGAGGGGGGACCAATTGATAGGTGCATAAGTAACAGCTCCGGTCCTTACTGAATGTCGAATAAGTAACGGCTCCTTATTGAATGTCAAATAAGTAACAGCTCCTTATTGAATATTGAACGTCGAATGTCGAATAAGTAACCAACTTCACACCGGTCATTTACAAACTGATTATTAAGGCTCTATAAAACTCGCCCAGAAATGGTTTAGTACCAGGGCCCAATTTCATAGAGCTGTTTATAACAGCCCATTTTCCCGTTAACCGAGCGTCAGGCTATTTCATAGACATTGTTAACGGTAAGCAACTGAAAACTTGCCTTAACCGCCATGACCGCAGAGCCAAATTTTGCGGCCGTGAAATAGCCTTAACGTTAGCACAACTTTTCTGCTACAGTAAGCACACGTTTTCAGCTAGCGCTTAAGCAGCTCTATGAAATTGGGCCCAGGTAGGGTAAGCATGGTAAAGCGTGGGTAAATTCGACCACGAGGGGAATTCGACCAGCCTTAAATAAAAATGTACTCGATCAATATCCAACAACTATGATGCAATAAAGACTATTTTTCATGTAAAGAAGATTCCCTATCAGGATCTAGGGAAACAGAGTCTGACTCGGAGGTTGAATGGTTTAATCTGGGGTTAATTTTATAAAACATGTTACGTTTAATAAAAAAATTTGGATTTTAAAAAGCATAGCACGAATTTTCACTTTTTATAAGCAAGGGCCTATTTTATAAAGCTTGTTGTTCTAAGCGCGCAAAGAGAGTGTGCGCCAATGCTGTCTTCTGTTTTGTTCGAACCCGTTCGTCGTCTGCTTTACTTGTATCAACGTCAAAATTTTCAGGTACAGTCATCGGTAATGTTTCCATTTTCGGATGATTATCACTACCACTGAAGACCCTTGCCCGTCACTGACTGGGATATTTCAACAACAGCTGAAAGTGGTGTATCTGTTGGAATATGTGTCTCGAATTTTGCCAAGTATGGCGAAGAAAACATATGGCGTCGCGTTAGCAAAAAATTGGTAGGCTAGCATGCCGTTTGGTTTGCTAGTGCTTAAACAGTTTTATGAAGTGGAGAGATGTTTTATTAAATTGGTCTCTGGAAATTTTTTTGGGGCACCCTGTATACCCCCATAGTTCTAGGAATACACCCATGCCACACGAGACCCTTGTAATTTTACTGTTTAACTTCTATCGTTTCTCTCTGAATAGAGCTAGTGTTTTGAGCATGCCCAGTTATCTGCACGTGCACCAACGATGAGCGCAAATTTGGTCTCTATGCGGCCATCACATGGCATCAAGGGGTCAGCGTACTTCCCGATGTATCCAGGTCAAAGGTCAACAGAATTCTCCAACCAGCAGAGACCAAACGTTGTGCCGCTAGACTTCCCAGCAACCAAGGACGTACTATGGTATGTAGATTCACAAGTTGCAATAATGAGGGCGCTTTTTTTGTCCATTTTTGTGCCTCCAAATCGTGACCAGTTTTTAAACCTACCATTTCTTTGCGATGCATAAACAATTTGAAGATGTATTGTCCATGTGCTTTGGGTGTGGCAGCTCGAAAAATATACATATTTTTTTAAATTGATATTTTTCTAGCAACTTAAAGATAGTATACATGATTGGTAAACTGTTACAAATAGTTTTATCCCCCTGTGTGATTGAAGATATGCATGATTAAAACCAACCTGAGCAAAAACCAGCTCCGTACTTTGTCTAACTTTTGAGAAAACAGTAAAAAAAGGGTTTGCAGTCATTTCGCCCCAAAACCACTTCGCCCTGAACCATTTCGCCCTGAACCACGGCCTGTGCACGAAGTGGTTTTGGGGTGAAGTAGCATTTGGGCGATGTAGTGTTTGGACGAAGTAATTTGGGGCAAAATGGCACTCGGTCGAAGTGGTTTGGGGGCGAAATGGCACTTGGGCGAAATGGTTTTGGGGCGAATTGAATTTTCGTCTCGTGAGACGAAAACTAATTGTTTTACTTTTTATTTCTCAAAGACTATAGCACTTGAAACCATTTCAGGGGAAGTTTTCTACGGTTATCATGTTTATATTGTGTAAGTTACCGGTAGGCGTAAATCTATGAACATTTTTGATTTTCAAGATTACCAATGATGTATACTGCCTTTAAAAGTTATTCACTTTCAAATGAGACATCATTATTATTTTCTTTTTACATTAACGATAATGTAACTATAAATCAGTTTTATCGTTTATCTTGTTTGCATTCTTTATTGTAATAATGACAAGAGTCTTAATGACATTGTACATGTACAAGTAGTTTTAACAAAGAGCTGGGCAATGTTTTGATCTGGTTTCAAGCCAATGGACTCTCTATTAACCAAACCAAAAGTAACTATTATTTTTAACCATAAACGAAGCTCGTTACGACCCAGTAATTGCCAAATTCAAATCAACAACAAACCTATTCAGCAAGTTTCACACACAAAATTTCTCGGTAGTGACATTGACGAACATCTGTCCTGGCAGTTTCCCATAAAGGCAATAGAAAGCAAAATCTTTAAAAATATTGGCATTATAAGTAGACTTAAACACACTTTGCCTCCTAGTGTATTGCGTACATTATATTGTTCACTAGTTTTACCATATTTCTCATATTGTAATGTTGTTTGGGCTAATACTTATAAATCCAGATTAGCGGGGCTGGTCAAACTACAAAAGAAGGCTGTACGAATAATAAGTAAGGTGCCTTACAGAGAACACACCGACCCCTTGAACCTCCTTACTCTTGAGAACATTAATAAGTTCCAACAAAATGTAGTGATGTTTAGATTTTTAAATAATCAACTTCCATCAGTACTGCAAAGTCTTTTCTGTACTAATACTCAATTCATGTAAGTTATATGGGTCATTCCATAAATACGGGATCCAGTGTCCATCTTTACGTCGTGACACTTCCGGAATTGATTTGTATACATACCGGGCTTCAGAGAACGGTTACCCTCAGCATATGAACAATATATGGCCTCGTAAATCGAACAACACCTTTGCCTGTTAATATTACCCAAAACATGACGAGAACGATTCAATAAACTGGTGCGATCTTCTAAATGCAAGTTTGACACTTTGAAATTTATATTGAAGAATTATTGAAATTTCGCTCATAATATAATTTGAATTTATAAGGTACAAGTTCTACAGGTGGGTAAAACCAGAAGCTACCTTTTCCAGAAAGAACCTGGTCAAAAAGAATTTTAAAATGACTTGGTGTCCCCACTTACGTCGTTAAACAATTTTCAAAACTATGACACCAACTATTATCAAAACTATGACACCAAGACCTGTCTAAATGTTTGGAAATTAATTCTACACTATTCAGAAATTTTTCAAAATATTTTGGTAACTTGAAAAGGCCATTTTTACAAATGCATCAAAATGTCACACTTTGGCCCCCATATTTATGGAATGACCCATATACACACGATCCATCTCAAAGGTCCATATACCATTCTCTAGAACAACAATATTTCAACATATGGTTTCCTTTACAGGGCCAAAACATTGGAACAGCCTCCCGCCCTGTTTAAGTAGCTGTCGTTCAATAAACACGTTCAAATATAAACTGAAAATGCTCCTTATAGAAAGCCAACTGATAACCTGATTTAAGCAAGATAATTTTTCAACAATTTTGGCTGCTACATAGTACACCTGATCGTGAAATGGCCGTCAGTATATTTAATGTTTTTCTGTGAAAATAGAATCGATTCCGAATGGAATCGCGATTCTATTTTTGGAATCATAGTCAACTCCGAAAATGCTTGAGTCGCTCAAGCCTAATTGAGACTATTCCATCCACATGCATGCGAGTTCATTTTGGTGGATGTGATTTTGACGTGCGTTTGTTCTCGAGGTACTCTTCCAAGCACTGCATAGCCACAGGGTCAAATTTGTTATCAAACTTATTGGCGAACAGTTGTGGCTGTTTCACGAGATATTGTACATATCCCAGATTGAATATGCACATGCCTCTTCTAGTTAGGCCACGACATCGGGGTAATGAAGATGGACCTCGCCAGCGGATAAAACGTATGGCATGGCCGCCTGGCGGCTCCCATCGCCCGCCACCAGGTGTACCACGAGCCGCTTGCAGTGTTACCCAGTAGTTCTCGTCCGGACTATACGTATCACTTGTCCACTCGAGCAGTTCCTTCGCTGTTTGATTGGTCAAAACGAATTCAACAAACTTTCGGCTAGCTATATAGTACGCCAATCCAGCATACACTGTCAGATTGTGGGGAGCGGGCTTTTTTAGAACATTAGTCCTGGTAATGCGCCCCGAAGATCCAACCACAAAGTGGTATTTCGTACGCCGTTTTTTATATTCGGAAACTTCCTCCACTTTGATGTCATTTCGACCATTAAAAGACTCCAGTTTCTGCACGATCTCAAGATTGGACTTGAGTGGGAAGTCTTCTCCGCAGAGGTTGATGACATATTTCCAGGGGTACGCCAAGGTTTTTGGACTAGTCAAGTCCCTCATACAGTTGATATCGGCCATAAGCCGCGAGAAACCTGCATAATGTACCCTCTCGAGTTTGGAGGCGATGAATACATTCGGGAAACAGCTGGCCAGTCCAGAGATGGCAGACTTGAAATTGTTGTTCGATTTGTTATCCGGATGAATACAATAAATGTTTTGGGGCTCATATATCGCTCTCAAGAGACGCTCCACCTGGGCCGATTTCTTGTGGACCACTAATATATAAGCGATTGGGAAAGTTGCCTCCTCGTTGGAGAGGGGAAGCCTTGGGTACTCTCTTGTACGCTTGAATAACTCACAGTTTTGCGTCCAATTTCGAACAGCGTTATCGGAAGCCAAGAAAGATTTGCCCGAGCGTATGCGAGTAACATATCGCAGATTGACCGCTCGCCGTACCTCAGTCTTGTTTCCGGCTATGATTCCGGAGCAATTGACATCCAGTTTTACATGCAGTGGCGCCAGATCGTAAGCTTGAGTTAAATTACGCCGAATTCCAGATCCTTGGACTTTGCGGACGGACAACTTGTGGCTGTCGTTTCTCCTAAATGTCTCTCGCAGTCCAGACACATTTAATCCGTTCAAAGCTTTTAGTTTTCTCAAAGTTACGTACTGTAAGCAAACAAACACTAAAAGCAACCCCAGCACCAGAGTTATAGTTCGACACTTCATGCAACTCGCGACGAACGACGTCGCAACTACATGTGTCCCTGCTTGTGCTGCCATTTTTCATAAATTTTTTCTTTTTTCGAAATTAGAGTTATAAATATGCATTGAATACGTGTGCTAGTCCAGCCCAAAACATACTTTCGTGTATGGCCAAACTGTTTACACAGTGTGTACATGTAGTTGTTTCCTCCCTCTATGGTAACATATGGATATTGAATGTTTTCATCCCAAACAATGGGAAGTACTAGCATCTGTTCTGCCTCTGCCTTATGCTTGGCCACTATCCTTTTATTGATCATTTAAAAGATATGTGTAATGTTGTTTATTGATTAGTGACGCGCGACACTTACATGTACTGGTATTCAATATTGGTACTGATGGCCATGGATCAAATATCTTTCAGCCCATGGTTGGCGCTTTCAGCCTCTCTTTTAAAGGGATCAGAATGCTAAAATGTCTTATTTTCCACAATTAACGGCCCACAATAGGCCTATATTTGCAAATGATTTTTTTTTACCATTCAGTCAACATAAATACCATGCACAGATTTTTCAGGTTTTCTGAAGTATCACTGCATCTATGTAGCTGAAATTTCTTCAAGGCAGTTTATCAACATACTTACATGTATGTAATGTGGTTGTTCCTGTTTTTAAAAGTTTCCCATCTTTTATATGGTATTTCTTTGTCTTAAATTTCGTAACAGGGACAAAACTCCCACTGGTGAATCAACAGTCCTGCATATAACTAAATACAGGTTAGTGATTTGTAAAATGGAAGTCATTAGTCAACGGGTTTTCTTCTATTCGGTGCACTACATTCATTTTGCCCCTATCCTCCAGCCTTTTCTGAAACCCTTTCGCAACCTATCAAATTTAAACATCTTGCTGGTCCTTTCCATGAATTTTTCACACAATAGTACACAAACGTGTACCATTAAAATTCCGTACTATTATAATTTGAGTACATACTCTTGAACTGGCAAAGGTGGATAACAGAACCAGCATTTTTATTGCGACCGCAAAACTGAACATTGCCGCGTTTATGACACTACATGTACACCGGTCTCGATTTGGCTTCAACCCACCTTCAGAAACTGCAAAAGTCACTGCTAATTGTGACCACAGCGCATGCATGGGCTATTAAGTGATGGGCACAGCCCCAAGAACACTCAAATTGCTGAATCTGTACAGTATCTTGGTAGCGTTTACACTACAAGCGACCTTGACAATTGCAGGGTTTACCAAAAAGCGAATTCAACTTTTGCATTTACACTTAGCGCAAAATGATCAGTGTGTAAATTGGCCTGCAGTTTAAAACAAAGTACAGAGTGTGTGGCAGTACCCAGCCCCTTAAACTCCAACAGCTCAGCTTTTCACATCGTACACTCCTCAAAATAAAATAAGGGTCAAAAGCATTTTTGTGAAAAATGTTGACTAAGTCAGGACATAGAAACAATTTTAGTAAGGGTAATGGGCTAAAGGTTGCTCTGCAACATTTTAAGCACTTTTCACATGGTTTGCATGTCTATTGGCTTAGAAACTGACAGATCATGTGACAAGACACAAAAATGCTGATAACAGGTTCATGATGTCGCAATCAAGTTTGGCACATCTGCTTTATTTTTCTTCAAGACTTAATGAGATTCCCCACACATAATCATTAGGATTCTGCACTTGACAGAGTACAGTCTGAAAACATACAGAAATAATGTTGATTTGCCAAAGTTTATGACAGGGAGAGAATATCAACTGGTGGGAAAGCCTTATAAATACTAATAGGAAGGGGGCTCAAGAGGTCCCCTTATCACTACAGCTTCTGTGCTAGTTAACCCACTGTTTATCTTTACTCTATCAAGTGCAGAATCCTATTAATTATGTGTGGGGAATCTCATTAAGTCTTGAAGAAAAATAAAGCAGATGTGCCAAACTTGATTGCACATGAACCTGTTATCAGCATTTTTGTGTCTTGTCACACATGTCACATGATCTGTCAGTTTCTAAGCCAATAGACATGCAAACCATGTGAAAAGTCCTTAAAATGCTGCAGAGCAACCGTTAGCCCATTACCCTTACTAAAATTGTTTCTATGTCCTGACGTGGTCAACATTTTTCACAAAAATACTTTTGACCCTCATTTTATTTTGAGGAGTGTACTATACTAGTCACAACTAGTAACCACTTTATTTTTAATTTTGGATAAGCAATATTGTACAAGAATCATTTTTGAGATTGTGTCAAAGTACTTTTGACATTAAATGGTTTTCGTTCGTTCAGAAATATTGGGCTACACGTTCTTGAAAAGTCGGTGCAGCTAGCCTACCGCCATGCCCTGCAATCTGACATGCGACCGTACAAGTGCTTTCTGATTGGTTCGGTAATCAGCGATAAAGGTAAGTGAAGATTGCCATATTTTGTAAATATTTTCAGAAATTGCCATTTGTCCCAGCATGAAATTCTTGGAGTAACTAGGGAATACAGGGGTCAAAATTAACACTGGTCCCGTGGTCCAAGACCAGTAAAAAATCAGAAGGACCACTAGATCTGTCAAAAGCACTGGTCCGATGGACCAGTGAAAACATTTCATGACTCATGGAAACATTCCCTGATGCCTAATCCACAGTAAACATTTATGTGAAGAATTCCTAGTTACCACAAACAATTCCTGATCGCTTTAGACATTTTCAGATAACTACATTTCTTTCTCCGATCTCTCCAGACATGCCCCTAGTGTTAGATCAAAAAGCAATCCCATCCATCCTGCACTTAATGACCTTCAACCACAAAGTGTTGCAGTATCTCGGTGCCATTTTGAAAAGCACCAGTGGACCACCAAATTTTCAGCTGGACCAGTAGAGTTCTCTAATCTACTGGTCCTTCTGACCAGCATGAAATTCAGGTTAATTTCGACCCCTGTGAGAATATAACACAACATTGTAATTCGCGCCCGAAGTTTTGTTCACGATCGGAGCCTCTTTGTTTGATCAAATGATCAGAGCCATGTCACACATACATATGTAGGGGCCGTCGATAAAGTATGTACCCACGGAGGGGGGAGGGGGGGTTGGAGCCAATGCATACAGCCAATGTTAAAGCATATGGATGACGTCACGAATTTTGCGTACGGTGGGGAGGGGGGCTCCAAAAAGTTGGTGTTTTGTACGTACGTACTTTATGGATAGCCCCATAGCGCGTGTGGCAAAAGTTAAATTACATGTTTGCTGTGGTGCCCCTTTAAGTTGCCCCGATGTCCTTCAAATTTTGTGAAATTAAAAGCACGGCAATACGTGCCTTTATGGTTTACAGATAATAGTCCGAAACGTCGGCATTTGCCTGTTTTCCGATCTTGAGGACATCGCTTTCTGCCCACATTCATTTCATTCATATTTTGTTTCCCCCCATAGATGAGGAAGGTATGACCTTAGCTATCGATCGGTTTGATCCTGGTCGGGATATCCCCGGTCGTGGGGGTCGCATGCCCACAGCCAGACTGCCTGGAGATCAAGTCATACCCCTGACGGTGTCCGTCAACGACCAGGAAGCATCCACCACACACACTGTTGATGATTTCTCAGCTGCATTTAAGGTAAAAATCCTGCCGATGAGTTATTGCTGGAAATATACCCGAGCAACAACAGAAACGCAAATTTTCAGGGGGGAGGGGTGTTGAGATTTTGATACCGTACCATTTGTAATATTTTTCTCATTACCATTCTGAAATTTCCTGCCCTCAATCTGTATATTTCCAGGGATATCATCAAAATCCACCGAAGTTTAGTGAACTAATTTATCTGGTTCCGTAAAGCAGTGCAGTGATTACACGAACCATTTTGCTTCCACATCCAAATTGGAGATTGCAAATTGTTTGTTTTATCAATGAGGAACAACTGCACTACCGTGATTCGAGACCACCAGTTGGCTTCATAGCTCAATTTGTAGGGCATCTGCACATTAAGCAGAAGGTCCGCGGTTGGAATCCCAGTGGAGCCAAGTTGTTTTTCACTGCATCCAGATTTCCCAAACTCATGGACATTTGTCCACATTTGTAGGGGATGTATTTTATATGATTGTTAGGTTAAAACGAAATCCATTATCTGGAAAAATCTGAATAAGCTCTTTCAATCACTGTATTACTATTAACTCGTTACAGGTGATCGATCATGCCTTCAGCAGCACGGAACCTCTCGACCTTGGCCATGCCCTCTCCTCCCGCATACACTGCTGTTGCTACGATGGTACCGATGACGTGACCCTTAACCTTCACATGGGTGCGGTCACCATGGGCAACGCCCTAGAAGCCACGCCCATCAGCCCTATCCCCATCATACCCACTGCCCTGGCCAGGAATCTGACTGGACCGCTGAACCTGAGTGAGATTCAGGGAGCACCAAAAGTGGGGTAGGTCTTAATATCCCTTTCAAATATACACTCGACCAAAAAAGTTCTGTCACCAGTAAGACATTTATAGATATTTATTATTAAATTGGATTTAAAGGAGTGTGACCAGATCACTTTTTTTTACCCATAACTCCCCGGGACTTACCTTATGGGTCATGAGATTTTTATATCATAACATCCGTTATATTTTTCTGATTACGAAACTGAAACTCCCGCGCTTCTAGGCCACATATTTCCGAGGATATCGTCGAAAATCCACCGATTATTTGTAAACTAATTTTCCAGTATCAACGTTTATCCGCTGAAAGCATACTCGATAGTTTTGTTCAATTTTTTACTGGAAATTGCGAATGTTTTCGGGTTTTTGGGACATGGGAGGTGTGTATGGGAGTTACTTGATAATATTGGTAAGTTACATCGAAAACTATTTTCCAGAAACTCTGGTCACGCTCCTTTAATGTAGGAAAATAATATATCAGATTTTAGCTGAACATATCCCTCAAAGGAATAGAGCTCAAGAGAGATTTTATGATGACAAGCTTCACTGAACAGGAATGCAACAAAGGAGTGTGGGGTCAGAATGAAAAACACCAAAGAACAATGCAACTTGTGATTTGGGCAATTTGTGTGTAGACAATTAGGACATTTTTAAGTGAGTTTGGATTTATCAATGTCTTGTCAAAAACATCAAAATCAAAATGGTTAAATTGTCCAATCTGAATCGTGCCATTGCATTAGGTATGGTGGAAGCAAAATACTCAACTGTAACTCCCCTTGCTTGAGTGCAATAAAGTTGACATCATGGACTCCGTTGAGCTCTATTCCTTTGAGTGATATGTTCAGCTAAAATTTGATATATTATTTTCCTACATTAAATCCAATTTCATCTACAAATGTCTTACTGGTGACAGAACTTTTTTAGTCGAGTGTAGATTTACAAGATTGGGAAACTGTAACTGCTTTTTTGTTTATTGTTATTGATAGCTTTACGGTGACGTCACACCTTCCACCATTTTGGGTGTCGCTTGACAAACATGACACACGTGGCCTGAGTGCTAACTAGCAAAAAGAGCAAGAAAAGCGCATTGGTTGCACTTACCTCTGTTGCTTAACCTTGCTTTATGTTGTTGCGCCACGGCTGTTGTATCGAGAAAGATAAAACTGTCTTTCTTTAGGCTAAATCGTGATCAAGTAAAACATGCACGCATGCGGCATTTTCAAGCATTTTCAAAATACACTGGTGTGGATTTTTTACGCATGTTCATTTATTTCTTTATTTATTAATACATGAACAACAGGAAATACATTTTTTGGGGGTGGGGGGCGGGAGAACACGCTGTACATCTACTACAATAATTACATCTGCCCATTCTTATCACTTTAGAACATAATGTCACTTTCTCCCATTGCAGGTTCATGACAATGGATCAGACTCGCAAGTTACTACTGGTATTGGAATCTGACCCCAAAGCGTGTACCCTGCCACTGGTTGGCATGTAAGTCAGAGCACATATTTTAAAGGCAGTATACATCATTGGTAATCTCGAAAATCAGAAATGTTCACAGATTTATGCCTAACTTACACAATATAAACATGATGACCGTAGAAAACTTCCCCTGAAATGGTTTTGTCTGAAGTGCTATAGTCTTCGAGAAATTAGTAAAACGTCTCATGAGACGAAAATTCAATTCGCCCCAAAACCATTTCGCCCAAGTGCCATTTTGCCACAAACCACTTCGCCCGAGTTCCATTTCGCCCCAAATTACTTCGTCCAAACACTACATCGCCCAAATGCCACTTCGCCCCAAAACCACTTCGTGCACAGGCCATGGTTCAGGGCGAAGTGGTTTTGGGGCGAAATGACTGCAAACCCTTTTTTGACTGTTTTCTCAAAAGTAACACGAAGTACGGAGTTGGTTTTTACTCAGGTTGGTTTTAATCATGCATATCTTCAATCACACGGGGGATAAAACTATTTGTAACAGTTTACCAATCATGTATACTATCTTTAATGTTTATCTGAAGGTGTACCAAGTTTTCAGCATGCCATGCCAAAGAATAACCCTATATTATCTTTTTCATACCCCACTGAAACAAGAGCGGTAACTGCAGTAATTTCTTTTATTTTGTCGTAGATGGCTGAGCGGCATAAGCAACCTATGCAGCCCTTTTGTGTGGGCAAGCTGTCTGCGGTACATGTTCAATAATGGCATACATGAAAGGTGAGTTTTACTCAGAAAATGTCAGTTACTCAGTAAGTGATGCCGTGGGTGTGACTTATGCAAAGTTTCTTCTGCCTCTCTCATGAAGTCATCGCTCAACCATCATCTTCACAATTCATGACAGTTTTTCATAGGCAAATCTTTTCAACCTTAGTCTTCTCACGTCTGCACGGTATCGACTCAAAAAAGGTTTGGAAAGTCAAGTTTGACTGACGATTTTTCTCTTGTTACTAAACCATTTCCCTTGAATTTGGTATCATTGGAAAGCCCTGTTATTCCTCTTTACAGTGATGTGTCATTTATTATGATTAATCAATTGGGGGGTATGCAGTATAGCGGAATACAAGGGTGAATGGAAAGTGAAATGTCACAAAATTCACTGCTATTGTCATGCAGTGCATTCCCCGTTTGCTTGGAGGATGGGAATGTATCCATGCACTTTTTGACAATAGCAATGCATTTTGTGAAATTTCATTTTACACCCGCCTCCGTATTCAGCTGTGCTGCACATCCCCCAATTGATTAATCATAACAAATGACACATCACTGTAAAACGAAATAACAGGGCTTTCCAATGATACCAAATTCAAGGGAAATGATTCAGTAACAAGAGAGAAATCGTCAGTCAAACGTGACTTTCCGAACTTTTTTTGAGGAGTGTACGAACTTGCTCAAAGCTGTCAGCCAAAGCAAAATGTTTTTTTGAGGAGTTTATATTCTCTTTTAAAGGGTATGCACTGCAGACCGTGGTTTTCTGCTTGTCATGTTTTCACCAACGAGTCGCCAGCCTGCATTCTATGAATGTCGCAGTCTCAACGGGACTACACCCTGTTTTGAGTTGGTTGGTTGCAGGGACAACATTCATTTGTATAAGGTAAAGAAATGAACTAACAACCATTCATAAATACCTTAGACAGTTTACGCATCCCTATTGGCCGAGAGCACATCACGTGGGTCATTTTAAACAGACGATAAAGGCCCAGTCAGTCTTAAACACTTTTGAGCCTATGGCTCGCCGCTGCACCCATACCCGCGCTCTGGTCGGCGCGTATGGAACACGCACACAGAAACAGCACGCTCCCGAAAGCAAATTGTGCACTGTGACAAGTAGACGCTTGCATTACGCATAACGCGCGCGATAGAACAAAAACAACTCACGCACAGCTAGCAGTTCATACGAACGCGGTGTAGGGAAAGTGAATGCAAAACGACAAGCTAATTTTTGTGAGTTTTACTGATTTACACAAAAAAGGTATTTATGAATGGGATTATAAGTGGGTTTGGCATGTCTTAAACAATCAGTTTTAAATCGGACAGGGGCCTTGACGCTGATAATGGCCCGCGCCTTCAGCTTGGGCCATTATGAGCGTCCAGGCCCATATCCGGCTTAAAACATATGTTTAAGATCATTCAAACCCACTTTTAATCCCTAAGTAGCCCAGGCATTGAAGATATATTAACCCTCAGAGCAGGTTACAAAAAAAAAAAAAAAAAAAACCACGTGGTTGATCCTGGGAACAGTATTCCATCCTAGAAGCGGAACTCCCAGTCAGAGGTTGTGGGTTCAAGCTCCACTTCGACCAACGTGTCTGTGTCCCTGGGCAAGGCACTTAATCCCAGTTGCCTCGTCAACCCAAGCGATATTTGGGAAGCTGTTAAGGGGAATGCCACAATCTAACTGCTGATAGGGTTGAGCGCCTGGCCAGCAGCCACCTAGTTAGAGCGAAATGGTTCTGGTGATTTCCTGATGGCAGCGATAATAATAATGGCAGGAGCACCCCGCAGGGTGGACATGTGCGCTATATAAGAATTCACTATTATTATTATTATCATCCAAACGGAAACTTAGACTTATCCAGCCCCCAAAACCTCCGCCCACTCCAAATCCCGAGCTTTTAAACAGTCTCAATATGGATTCCCAGGAGGCGCACTTTTCTCAGGATAGGTGTGCTTGCTGGGTGAACCCCAAGATACAGGCTCAAAATAGAAGGTTTGATTGAGCAATACCTAGGGTTTGAGTGTGAAAGATTTTTTAGTAATTAAAAAACAAACTGCAAATTTGTACTACGTTAACATTACCAGGTTTTTTTTGCGCCGATGGTTAATGGATCGTGTCTAGATCACATTTTTGACCCCCTGTTTTTCCCACGGGTGTTGAGATTTTAATACCATATTTTGTGATTCTCACAGCATTCTGACCAGACGTCCCGTGCCCCGGTTCAGCTGGAGCTGACTACGGCCAGGGATGGGCCCAACAGAGCAATGTTCCTGGAAGCTGCCAAGCAGTACACACCAATCAGGTAAACTAGGGTTTCGACTTAACCAAATTTTGAAAATTCGGTTTCTATTTCACTATCTGGTGGGGGAGGGGGCGGGGCGGAAGTGGTAGGGGAGGGGGTGGGGCGAGGGTGGGGGCCAGGGGTGCTGGGTGCCCTATCCCCTAACCCCTAATTTTTGTTTAAATTTCGGGGGGGGGGGGGGGGGGGGGGTGGGGGGTGAGGGTGTTGCCACTCATTTTCACATTGGCTTCTTGTGGATAGGAGGACATGGAGAAAATGCATTACATGTTTTGTTTTTAGTCAGAGCAGGGATCCAGGCCTGTAGACAGCTAATACGCTGTTGTTTTGAAGTTGAGAAACCTCTCTAATGTACAGTTGAAGTCTGAAGTATATATATATATGTACACCACTACCATCATCACACAAACAGGACTACCCGAACCATTGCAAGGTGTACAAGCTATGTTTTAAGTACTGCAAGCACATGAGGAAATCCACAAAATCACGACTTTAGTAAAGACTGTTACAAAAATGGTGACAACGCAAGTTTAAGCACACTTAGTTTTAACACAGTTGTATGTAAACTTCTGACTACAACTGTATGTCTTTACCAAAAAAAATGCATAGACACTGCTCCTTTAAAAACAAAATCACTGGTTAATAATTTGACATCCAATCTTTTTAGTCCAAGTCTACAGGTTGCAAAACAGAGTCGCAAGCTTCCTAAACCAGGCCCACCACCTCACCCCACAACAGCATCAGAAGATGGACAGATCGTGCCAAGGCCAAGCCCCAAACCAATGATCGATAAGGTAAATTAATAATAAGTCATATATAGCTCATTCCATGTCTCCCAACATTAATACACTTTCATACAACTATCATGAACCACCAAAACATCAAGACACATTGACGTGATGCACGTCAAGGCAGCCAAGCCACAAACAGAAACACTAACCAAATTTCCTGTATCTATAGATCACGTTCACAGACGCCATATTCGTAGGAAGAAATGCTACTGCGTATTAAACGCTATCAAGTACGCGCACGCACACGCTGTAACATGTTCTGAACTCGCGCGCGTGTTGCTCGAAATTTGTTCGAAATACGGCGCAGCCGATGCGCGTCACAAAAAAATACGCTCAAAATTCTGATGCACGTGGCGATTTGTAGGAAGTGACGTCATTTGAACGTGATCAATTCTATTGTTCTCAATTCTTAAATACCTTAGACAGGTTTACGCATCCCTATTGGCTAAGAGCACATCACGTGGCCAGTCTTAAAACGGACGATAAAGGTCCAAGCTGGATTTAAACACTTTCTAGGCTGGCCCAAGGCACCCTAGTCGGTTTCAGCGCATATGGAACACGCGTACACAAACACACAAAATGCACATGCCAGAAATCAAATTTGACACAGTGCGACAAAAAAAAAGGTAAAGTTTACCCAGCCGTGTGTGCGCTTTAACAAAATAGCCGGAGCTTCCGTTCTGAAATTCTGAAATTAAGCCCCTGGTTGAATTTTGCATGATTGTCTGATTTACAGAGTCCGACCGTGAAGCCCAGCGTTCCCGAATTGTCCCTGATATTTGACAGTTCTGATGATGAGTTTGGCCAGCCTGTCCAAACATTGGACTCGGGCCTGTCCACGCAACCTCGAGATCCGCCACAGTCTGCTGTAGTTAGTCAATGGGAGTCGACACAGTATAATCAACCCAGGCAACAACTGCCAAGCCACTTTATACAGG
Organism: Henricia sp. BOLD:AAB3569; assembly: GCA_037783545.1. NCBI lineage: Eukaryota > Metazoa > Echinodermata > Asteroidea > Spinulosida > Echinasteridae > Henricia > Henricia sp. BOLD:AAB3569. The sequence goes on from JBBELK010000239.1 coordinate 145,588, forward strand.
AGGGCCAAGAGAACCCAACCTTGAGTTCAGGACAGAATGGTCGAACGGAATTTGTCACCCGTAGTGCGACCAGGGCACACGGTCACGTGGAGACTCCACGCGGCAGACCAGGTCCCTTGAAATCCGTCAACATGAATCTGCCTCATGCTATGCAGAATTTCCAAAAATCTATTCATGAAGATGCCCAAATGAAGCACAATCATAACCTGCAGCGAGGAATTAAGACTGGACCGGTCATCAAGCGGTCGTCCCTTGGCTCAGTGCCAACTAAGACTCCCTCTTCGCATGGGAAAAGCGGAAATCACCAATGGCCTGCTGACGGCCGTACGGGACCAGAAATTCCGCGGATGAACCGGACACCCGAGAGCGATTGCACACCACGTCAAAAGCCTCCAAGACCTGTCGCCCACGACATGGATATCGCCGTGCCTGCGAATGCTGCCAATCCAAAGAGTGCTCCCTGCCACGAAAAAAGACGAGCTCCCCCAAGAAGAATGTCCTATCCCGTCCCAGCAAAAACCCGCCAACAGATGGCGCACATTACCAACAGTCGGACACACATTCACAAGATCGAGAATCCCGCTGCCCCCCACAATCACAAAAGCTTGCCCAAACATAACTCCTCAAAGCAGTCTTCGAGAGATTCTGGAGTGTTCATGAACACGATGAACTCAACAATGTCTCCCAGTTACGGAGAAGCTACTACAAATGCGAGTACTCCCCAGACAGGCTCGGTAATCCAGACTACTTCATTATTAACCCAAACCCCTCACGCGTCACCTTTTCGCGAAATTCCAAAAACGCTGTCTTTTACGCCTGGCCATCCACCCACACCCTCTTCGCTGTCAAATTTCCAGCCAGTAGAGAATCCCGCAGTTACCCCTACTGCCTCTCGACCACCTCATCAAATTCTTGGGGCTCCTGAAAGCAGATGCCCTGTCACTTACTCTGACGTGCAAAACGCACAGTCAGATGATAGCTGCTATCCAAATTCTACACCGAGGAATCGTCCGACTTCATTATCCACCCCAGAAGTTGAGACAGTACTCCTTGAAACATGGCCATCAGTAGCTGAGCATCAGGTCCCAAGCAACACCAGGGTAACAGCCCTTGAGACTAATGAAGCTATGGTCCAACTAAAGCATCAGGAGCAGTTAATACAACAGCTTCAAGCACAGGTAAATCTTGGCTAAAAAAAAACTTTCTTACCAAAATTTTACTTCACAAGTTGACAAGAAAAATCTGACTAAAAGTGTTGATAGCAATGGTAACAAACACCACATGATTGTTTTTTCCCTGTGTAAAATGGTATTTTTGTGGAAAAAATTGTCAACTGAAGGTGCTTTTTTCTAAAAATTGTCTGCAGACAATTTTGTTACCATTCAGTCCACACAAAAAATCATGCATGGTTTTTTCAGGTTTTCTGAAGTATTACTGCATCTATGTGGCTGAAATTTCTACAAGGCAGTTTATCAACATTATTCTTTAGTTATGTAATGATGCTGTTCCTGTTTTGTTTTTTTAAATTAAAAGTTTTTTTTTTTAAGTTTTCAAATCATGTAATATGTCTTTAACTTGATCAGGACTGTAGTATACTCGGTGCTTCCATGGGACACTATGAGAAAAACTTTATTGTGTGCTCGGGTGGGATTCAAACCCACTACCTCCTGCACACTAGGAAGATGGCTTAACCACTCGACTACCAAGCAGGCCCGTGTTGAATGGCCGTTTAGAATATTTTTTTTGCTCTAAACCTAAAGGCCGGTATAGACAATAATCAAGAACCAAATTAGAGTACACCATTTTTCTGTAATTGACTTAAGTGGTCTGCGAGCTTTGTACGGGGCGACTTACATAAAAAAATAAACCCAACTCAAAGAACTTGCTTTTTTTCTTATAGATTCAAATGTTGCTACAGGCTCAGACTTCACAATCCACCCCTCCATTACCGAGCGGGCTGATAACGCCCCCAGCCACACCCACTTCCCAAGAGATGAACAATCAAAAGTTCATACAGAGGCCCGCTCCAAAAACCACACCCTCCACCACCACCCATGTACAGACGCACTCGCCAAACACTGGACAAAACACACCCCCTTTGAAAACAACATGCAACATGGCAGTCATGACCGGTAAAAGCCTGCTGTGGCCGGATGAAACCGGTTCTCCAGTCCAGATCTCCAAGGGTCACACATCAATTGGCACCAGCATGACACCGCGAGTTAGCCCCTCAAAGGAGCCCCCACTGCCGCCTCCGGCCACCGCCAAGGCAGCCCCTGACAGTGACCCTGAATTGACCCTGCCTCTGCAGCATACAAGAGAAGACACTCGGAGTTCGGCATTCAACGTCAGTACCATGGATTTTCAGAGCTTCTCTGAGGGTAGTTCAGCTAGAAATGCTTCATCTCCGGCACGGTGAGTCAGCAATATTGGTGTGGTTAAATTTGGGAAATTGTTTTTTAATGACTGTTTTCCGAATTCCGTTTCGGGTCAATTTCAACCCATCAAAGCCGTTATCGTGTTCATTATGACATATAAACCGTGTAAAATAATGCTTTATAAAGAAAGTTAGCCGCACGTTGCCGTGGGCGTGATCACTTTCAACCAACACCGCCGGTAATATTTGTCGAACCCGAACCAAACAAATGTTCGGGAAGACATTTTCGTTCGAACTTTTGCTGAACCGAACCGAACCCGAAATTGCAGACTTCGTGACAGCGCTTTTTATATGATTGTTAGGTTAGAGCGAAATCCATTTTCTGGAGAAAAAAAAAGCTGATGAGACTTGTTTGATGTTGTTTGACTTTGTCTGAAGATTTCGTCCACACTATCAGACAAGTCACATGTTATCAAACTGTCCACTGATTGGCTGCCGACTGTCAAGACTTCAGACTTTTGTCTGCATGTTCAATCTTTTGGCAGACAAGTTTGATCATGTCTGACAGTGTCTGATGGTGTTTGATGTGCAGTCCACACTATCAGATTTTTGTCGGACAGACAAATGTGTGTCGGACAAAAATCTGATAGTGTAGACGTGACATTATATATTGAACTCGGCCTGCTGAGGATTCGATGGTGTGCTGGACTTGGACACCAAAGACTCGGAAAGTGTGGACTCGAGAACAACATGGTTAATCTTTCTGTATTGATGAATTATTCATAGCATCCCAGAAGAAAAGTCACCCAAAGAGAATAATGTCTACCATGACACCGATGAAGAGACCTCTCCGTCGCAAGGAACGTACCTCATGGACAGTTTCCAGAGCCCTGTCTTGGGGGAAAGTGCCAGTACGTGTGCACCTCCTAGGAGGAGAGCACACTACTCTGGGGATAGCGACACCTCTTCAGACGATGACAGTGAAAGCTCAGTGGAAAGTGAAGCGGATGGAGGGCCTGGGATGGACAGTTTGTTGCAGAAAGACGAACAGAAATTCTACCAAAATATCTTAGTGAGTAGCCCTAAAGACGGATTCATAAATACCTTAGACAGTTTACGCATCGCTATTGGCTGAGAGCACGTCACATGGCCAGTCTTAAAACGGACGATAAAGACCAGCCAGTCTTAAACACTTTTTAGCCTGGCCCGCTGCAGCGCCCGCGCTTTAGTCAGTTCCAGCGCCCATGGAACACGCACACGCGAACAGGAACTGCACGCGCCCAAAAGCAACTTAGACGTTCTGTGACAAAAATTAAGTACCCGGTCATGTGCTTGCGCGTACAATACGCATTACCCGCGCGATCGTACAAAAACAACTCGACGCACAGCATTTTGAACGATCACGATGCATGTGGGAAAGTACAAAGCAAAACATGACAAAACTGCAAGCTTACTGTCCAGTAAGTTTTACCGATTTACACAAAAGGGTATTTATGAATGGAAATAAGTGTGTTTTGCCAGTCTTAAACAACTGGCTAGGGGCCTGGAGGCCAATAATGGCCCTCACCTTGCATCCCTTGCCATTATCGGCGTCCAGGCTCCTAGCCAGTTTTAAACGCATGTTTAAAGATAGTATATGTGATTGGTAAACTGTTACAAATAGTTTTATCCCCCTGTGTGATTGAAGATATGCATGATTAAAACCAACCTGAGCAAAAACCAGCTCTGTACTTCGTCTAACTTTTGAGAAAACAGTCAAAAAGGGTTTGCAGTCATTTCACCCCCTGAACCACTTCGCCCTGAACCACGGCCTGTGCATGAAGTGGTTTTGGGGCGAAGTGGCATTTGGGCGAGGTAGTGTTTGGACGAAGTGATTTGGGGTGAAATGGCACTTGGGCGAAGTGGTTTGGGGGCGAAATGGCTCATTTCTCAAAGACTATAGCACTTCAGACAAAACCATTTCAGGGGAAGTTTTCTGCCGTCATCATGTTTATATTGTGTAAGTTACGTGTCAATCTGTGAATATTTCTGATTCTTCGAGATACCAATCATGTGTACTGCCTTTAAGACCTAAATAAATGATTGGAAAACTGTCCAAACAGTATTATCTCCACGTATGATTAAAACCAACCTGTGTGTATGGCAGCTCAGTTTCTCATCCATGTTCCGAGAAAACAATCAAAATTGAAATAAACTTTTTTGTTGTTCTCGTAATTCCAGGGAAAAGTGGAGAAAATGCTGGCCGATCAATTCTCTACCATTGAGAATGACCAGCAGGGCAACGGCAGGATGCATGTAGCTCACCAGGAACTGATGGGATTGACCTCCCCAATGGATCACGGTGACCTGGCCGCAGACAGCTCCCTTGTGTATAGGTGAGTTTATATCATGGAAAGACGTAGAAGGTACATCTCGAGATGTTTAGATATCGAGATAATTCATCTCACCAATTTGACTTATGACGTGGATTAAGTTGACTTGGCGAGATAATTTATGTTGCCAAGTTGACTTCCTAGATTTAATAAGTCGACTTGGCGAGGTAATTTGTTGCCAAGTCGACTTCCAAAATCTACTAAGTCAACCTGGCGATATATTTTATGTTGTCAAGTCGCCTTGAATTCAATAAATTGACTTGGCGAGATATTTTATGTTATTTTATAATTATCTCATTAAGTTAACTTTTCACCAAGCACCATTTTGGGCTGCATTAATTTTAATTACACGTTCTAGCTTTAAAACGGTCTTCTAAACTCCTCAAAAAAAGTTCGGAAAGTCAAGCTTGACGGACGATTTCTCTCTTGTTACTTAATCATTTACCTTGAATTTGGTATCATTGGAAAGCCCTGTTATTCCTCTTTACAGTGATGTGTCATTTGTTATGATTAATCAATTGGGCGATGTGCAGTATAGCGGAATACAGGGGTGGGTGGAAAGTGAAATGTCACAAAATTCACTGCTATTGTCATGCAGTGCATTCCCCTTTTGCTTGGCGGATGGGAATGTGTCAATGCACTTTTTGACAATAGCAATGCATTTTGTGACATTTCACTTTACACCCGCCCCCGTATTCGGCTGTGCTGCACATCTCCCAATTGCTTAATCATAACAAATGACACATCATCGTAAAGAGGAATAACGGGGCTTTCCACTGATATAAAATTCAAGGAAAATTATTTTGCAACAAGAGAGAAATCGTCAGTCAAACTTGACTTTCCAAACTTTTTTTGAGGAGTTTATTTGAATAAGTTCTTTCCAGTCAAATTTACCAGTTGATTAAAATTTTGTATACAGACTTTAAGGGATAAAACCTGACTTAATTTTGTTGGTTTCTCAAACTGGAAAACCATTGTAATGTTTGTTTCTTTCTCCAGGTCCATGTGCATGGTGAACTCCGATTTCTATCCTCGCATTAACTACGTGTCTCTCATGGACGTGCACCTAGACTCCCCCAACCTGAGCTACGAGGCTAACGCCATCGCCATGAAGTACCTGACCGAAGACGAACTGACCCAGCTGTCGGCAGGGTTCAAAGGTCAAGCGACTCCCCAACCCAAGGTCAACCCGCTGCTTCGCACCGCCTTGACAGGGATGGGTGATGTCAGCATGGCCGCGGGCCTGTCTGCCGTAGATTTGTCTATGGCAAGCCGCAAGTACATGGAAAAATACGGCCTTTTAGAAACGAGGAAAAAACCAGACCGTGCGCGAGCACTTGGATTTGAATCCATCAATGAGACGCCTACTCAAACCAAAAAATCAACACGCAAGGGGTCAAATAAATCAAAGGAACACAAGAATCGTCGCAAAAAGGACGATTTAAAAGGCAGTGAGATCATTCAAACTCAACCAGCGATTTTTGAGGCCAAGACACATGGTGCCAGTCCAAATGCACGACCTCTTGCAGAACTCTCACCCGAGCAAGAAACGGTGGCAAAGGACGTCCGGAAAAATTCGGAAATGGTTCCAAGACGAAAAATGCCCTACCAGGGAGATCTCCAGGCAGCTCCAACAACAGTCAAGAAGCAACTGAAGAACAAAAAACATGATGCAGATGCTAACAGGGGTGAAGAAATTAAAAAGATAAATAATGAAAATAAACGGGGCAGTAATATTTTGGACATTGAGCGGTTAAAGCAGCTTCCAAAATTGTTTTGATTCCTCTTACGTGTATTCAAAGAAGAGAATGGACATTTTCATGAAATACCGAATTCCGTCGTCGACTCCGAATAAAAAATAAAATAATAAATTGCCTCTGGTCTTGGCCTTGCTGCCTTTATGCAGTCCTCCCATGCAGGCCAGAAGGCAATTGCCTCCATTGTCCCTTGTCTTCAACTCTTGGCCTTGCTGCCTTAGGGAGGCCAGAAAGCAAATGCCTCCGTTGCCCCTGGTCTTGGCCTTGCTGCCCTTTTGCAGTCTTCCCATAGACGTTTGGATTTTAGGGAGACCAGAAGGCAATTGCCTCCATTGCCCCTGGTCTTGGCCTTGCTGCCCTTTTGCAGTCTTCCCATAGACTTTTGGATTTTAGGGAGGCCAGAAGGCAATTGCCTCCATCGCCCCTACTCTTGGCCGTGCTCCCCTTTTGCAGTCTTTCCAAAGACCTTTGGATTTTAGGGAGGCCAGAAGGCAAATCCCTCCGTTGCCCCTGGTCTTAGCCTTGCTGCCCTTTTGCAGTCTTCCCATAGACGTTTGGATTTTAGGGAGGTCAGAAGGCAATTTCCTCCGTTGCCCCTGGTCTTGGCCTTGCTGCCCTTTTGCAGTCTTCCCATAGACTTTGGGATTTTAGGGAGGTCAGAAGGCAATTGCCTCCATTGCCCCTAGTCTTGGCCTTGCTGCCCTTTTGCAGTCTTCCCATAGACGTTTGGATTTTAGGGAGGCCAGAAGGCAATTGCCTCCATCGCCCCTACTCTTGGCCGTGCTCCCCTTTTGCAGTCTTTCCAAAGACCTTTGGATTTTAGGGAGGCCAGAAGGCAAATCCCTCCGTTGCCCCTGGTCTTAGCCTTGCTGCCCTTTTGCAGTCTTCCCATAGACGTTTGGATTTTAGGGAGGTCAGAAGGCAATTGCCTCCGTTGCCCCTGGTCTTGGCCTTGCTGCCCTTTTGCAGTCTTCCCATAGACTTTGGGATTTTAGGGAGGTCAGAAGGCAATTGCCTCCATTGCCCCTAGTCTTGGCCTTGCTGCCCTTTTGCAGTCTTCCCATAGACGTTTGGATTTTAGGGAGGTCAGAAGGCAATTGCCTCCGTTGCCCCTGGTCTTGGCCTTGCTGCCCTTTTGCAGTGTTCCCATAGACCTTTGGATTTTAGGGAGACCAGAAGGCAATTGCCTCCGTTGCCCCTGGTCTTGGCCTTGCTGCCCTTTTGCAGTCTTCCCATAGACTTTAGGGAGGCCAGAAGGCAATTGCCTCCATTGCCCCTAGTCTTGGCCTTGCTGCCCTTTTGCAGTCTTCACATAGACTTTTGGATTTTAGGGAGGCCAGAAGGCAATTGCCTCCACTGCCCCTGGTCTTGGCCTTGCTGCCCTTTTGCAGTCTTCCCATAGACTTTAGGGAGGCCAGAAGGCAATTGCCTCCACTGCCCCTGGTCTTGGCCTTGCTGCCCTTTTGCAGTCTTCACATAGACTTTTGGATTTTAGGGATGCCAGAAGGCAATTGCCTCCATCGCCCCTACTCTTGGCCGTGCTCCCCTTTTGCAGTCTTTCCAAAGACCTTTGGATTTTAGGGAGGCCAGAAAGCAAATGCCTCCGTTGCCCCTGGTCTTGGCCTTGCTGCCCTTTTGCAGTCTTCCCATAGACGTTTGGATTTTAGGGATGCCACAAGACAATTGCCTCCATTGCCCCTAGTCTTGGCCTTGCTGCCCTTTTGCAGTCTTCCCATAGACTTTGGATTTTAGGGATGCCACAAGACAATTGCCTCCATCGCCCCTACTCTTGGCCTTGCTGCCCTTTTGCAGTCTTCCCATAGACGTTTGGATTTTAGGGAGGCCAGAAGGCAATTGCCTCCATTGCCCCTACTCTTGGCCTTGCTGCCCTTTTGCAGTCTTCCCACAGACTTTTGGATTTTAGGAGGCCAGAAGGCAATTTGCCCCTGGTCTTGGCCTTGCTGCCTTTTTGCAGTCTTTCCATAGACTGTTTGATTTTCTGACCAAATAAAATCTTTGCAATCACCACATGTGCTTTTTCAGTGCCAAAATTGTAAAATGAAAAATAGCAGAATTTAGAAAATGCTTTGGCAAATGTTTAAGAAATGTCATATTTTGTGTCCCATGTTTATGGTTAGACAAAGCCATTCTGGTATCCTGAATATTGTAACTGCCTGATGTACATGTACAGCCGTTTTATGGTTTTTGTTGCTGGTGTTTTTGTAAGTATTTGTGATTTAATGCTGTGATTTTTACACCGTTACATTTTTGTTTGTGGTAATAGCTTGTGTATTTAGTAAATATATATATTTAGAATTAAAATAAGTTTCTTAAATTTTTGAAATGTCTATAAAATATTGAGATAATGAGTGGCCATTTTATATCAAATGTATTAAATATTGAAGTTTATGTATCTTTACATAGTGTCTGTCATTGTTTATGTCCGCTGCGCTCGTCTGTCTTGTAGACCTCGATGAACATTTTGCATAGTAATTTATGCAAAGAGCCTAACAAAACGAGATAAAAATGTATTTTAAAGTTGGCAGCAACACGCTTCCGTACTAATTTTCCGGTCGTGACGAAATGAGAAAATCATTTCCAACTGCAAGAGGATAATCTATATGGGTAATTCTCAAAATTAGGGCTCCAAAATGTTTGGTGTCGCAGTTACGTACGACACTCTCTGCTTCAAAAATCACCACTTATGACCACAAATTCTCAGTAATGGACTGTGGCCTTTGATTATAGGGGGCAGCATCATTTTCTTCAATATTTTGTTTTGTGATTTCTGAAAAATATTTAAAACAAAAGACCATAAAGGCTTTTAATTTGTTTCATGGTATTGGATAGGAGTTTGGTGTCCCGAGTTACCTATACCAATAACAATTTGCTGTAGAATGAGTTTGCATTAACCTTGGTGCCATATCTACACACAAACATTAAATTTGAGTGGCATTTGTTCAAATAAAAATTATTTTCTACTGGGAAACCACTTTCAATCATTAAAAACACTTGGAAATCTTAAAAAGCATGTCACACTTTTGGACCCCTAATTTTGGGAACTACCTATATACCATTTTTATTGGTGTGCGATCTGGGTAAACGTACACATTATATTTTAGTAACTGAGGAAAATTTAGGGGAGCGCCCATTTTAGCCGTGATTTACAAGTCGTGGGGGCGCAGTGGCGGATCCAGCTTCATTAAAATACAGAAGTACAATGTATTTCAGGGGATCGTAGCCCCGCTTTCCTGTATTTTAATGAGGCTGGATCCGCCACAGGGCCGGCGTTGTGAGCAAAATATTTTTTTCATGTGGGATCGGAATCCGTGACTTCGAACACAAGTTCTGTTCTATTTTTTTTATTGCACAGTGGGAGAAAAATTGTTGTACAGATTCTCATAAAACACGTGCCCGTAATTCAGACGTTCGCAAATTAAACAAATATCCAAAATTGCACGGTGACGCGTAGCAACGGGCGATGGATTGAACGAAATGGCCTCGTCGGCGTTATGAACGAGGAGTCGGTTTGTTAATTTACAGAAGAGATACTAATAAACTCTTCAAGAAGTGTGACGTCTTGCCATGGTAATTGGCTAAATATTGAGCTGCCCGTCGACTAGTAATAATACCCAGCACGATATGTGAGAGAGACTCCCCCTATAGACCGTATCGAATAGCTGCCATCTTGTGGGGCACCTTTTGTTACTTAAACTGTTCAACAATGTAAGCACAAAAGTGCAACCATGCATGTCCTCAAGGAACAAAGAAACTGCCCCACAAGATGGCGGCTATTCGATACGGTCTATACGCCTCTCTACCTCAACACACTCTTCCCTTTTGTTAACGCACCCACCCCAACCCACCTCCCCCACTCAACCCCCCTCAATCCCCCTCCCCTTATACCCAGCACGACATGTGGCAAAGGGACTTCCCCCCTAACACCCCTATACATCACCACACTCTTCCCTTTTGTTAACGCACCCACCCCTCCCCCTAAAAACTGAAAGGAATTCCTCAGATGTTTGAGACACAATGGGGGAACAATGGTAGGGGTGAGGATACCCTCTGCCACATATCGTGCTGCATAGGCCTAGGCTCTGCGGGTTGGCGTAGTGGTTCTTCCTCCGCCTTTCACTTTGTCTGCCGTCCAGGGTTCGATTCCCCCCCCCCCCCCCCCCCCCCCCGCCCCCCAGGAGATTTCTCAGGGGTTTTTCTTCCCACTTCTAAAACTATTTTTTCTTATCTCAAATTGATAATAAAGTATTAACACCGGCGTGTAGGTACAATTTTTGATGGCATAAAGGAGCTTTTAGTTGCCGAAGATGCCATCTTTTGTGCAAAACATACGAGACGGGCTGAAAAAGTAGCACGCGCATCATAGGCCTATTTTACAACGATTCATGCCGTACGCGCGGTACACGATTCTACAGTTAAACTAATGCATAGTTCCGAGATTGCCCAGTTAACCCCGCCCCTTAGATACTGTTGCTATGTGCTCACAAGCCATCGCAAAAAAATGGCGACACACAACGTACAAAACAACGGGACTCGGCATGGAAAGCACAGATTCATTGGAGAAAACTCAAAGGTATTTATGTTTTAGGGTCGACAGTTACCGTAGCACACACTGAGCGAAGGGCTAGTAATGCAGGGATGACATATATTCATAAAAATGCGCTTTCTTACCTTTGAACAGCGAATCGCCCGACATTGAAACCAAAATTCACCCGGTCACTGACGCATACAACATACAAACTGTATGGGCAGAAAATCGCGTGATTGTTTGTGATGATTGCATCACTTTGACCTATGTGGGCGCCGTCTGCTAGCACTGTTGTGATTGGTCGGCGGGTTCGGCTTGATTGACAGGTCGGAACTATGCATTGTTTGGCCGCGTGGACCGTAAAGAAAATGGCCATTATAAACAGGTGGGCCCTGGCCCTTTATAAAGGCTGCATAATAGCATTATGATACACAAGACAGGTGGCCACTATAACCAGGTGGCCACTATAACCAGGGGGCCACTATAACCAGGTTGCCTCAATAGTAGGCTTTACTGTCAAATGCAGTTTTCTAACTCATTCAACTGACATGTTTAAAATGCTTCCCCGTGGTAATAATAGTGTACTAAAAATAAGCAGTGTGAAGCCGTCCATAATTTGCAGAGTTTTGTGATAGGCCTATGCCGTCCAGTGACATATACGAAACACGGTATGCAATCGATACATCACGGTCTACAATTTGGACCAGTTGCACAATTATCTGCATGGTAACCTTGGTTATTTTGGTTCCGATAGCCAAAGTCGTCTATCCAGCTTGTAGATAGATGCCTCGCCGAGCGTCACGAACAGGGTGGAGATTTTTTTCGCTCCTGAAGGGAAATGGCGAATTTTACAAATTTCGTCAAACACTGTTTGATTTTTGTCGGCATAACTCAAATCCTGGGATGTTACCTTGTGACCTGGAGCTTGGAGATGGCCCGTGAGTATAATCCTTGCCAAAATAACTTGCTGTTTGGTTTTAGTTCTCGAATCATTTCCCCATTATTTTGTGCGACTTAGATTTTTCGCGCGTAATTTTCAGGAAAAGCGCATTATGTGGATGGAATTTTTGGGGGGGGGGGGGGGGAAACGAGACACTTACCTGAAAACCACAATCAATTTGAGCGGAAAGTGTTTGTCATTCTGTGATTTTTAGTGCGTCGTTTCACTCCAAATTCCCTCCACACCGCTTTTTTTTCTCAAAGTGCCGGGGACATATTTACGCACGAAAAGGCTCAGTGTTTTGAGGGTTAAAATTCAAAGTTTTGGGTATACATATGTTTTTATGGTAATGCTAAGCTCCTTTTAAGCATTTCTACTTAAAGTTGCACTGCCCGTGTTTCGGTGAAAAGATTTAAAAAAATTAATTTACACAAGCGAACGAATTTAGAAAGCTTACGTGTCTCTGTAACGAAAAATATCAAAAACTTGAAATTCCGACGTCGAGAACTGGAGATTATTGGTCTAGCCTTTTTCCTAAAACGTCAAAACATAATACGTCAACACTCTCTCGATTAAATGACCTGCCAGCCATTTAATCATTTCTTGTTTTTAATCGACTGGCATTAATCCTTGACGGATTTTTGCGTTCTTGGTACCAAATGAAAGCTGATAACTTTTTCTATTCTAGAAAAATACCTATTTATCTTTAAACAAAAAATTGACGCCCAAATCGGCCAAAACACGGGCAGTCAACTTTAATATACGATTTATATCCTGCCGTAATGTCGGCTCGTCATTTAGACTGGTTTCGCTCAATATATTCCACATATTATACAACGAATGAATATGAGATTCATTCGTTGTATGTGGAATATGTGGAGCGGGAACCAGTCTACTCACGATTGGGTACGAGCATGCGGCACGAGTTCGTTCAATGCCAGTTCAAAAATTATGGGTCAATAAAAGTCTTTTTCTAGTCGAAATACTGATCCTGTGCATTTGGATATTTTGCATGGAGGTTCCAATGCGAGTAGAAATTATGCTACAGCTATTAGCACTATAAAATATAGTCGAAAAAGCCAACTTTAGTCATGTCGGTCCGATATCGATTCGTGTCACTAGTTACAATCAAGACGTTAACTTGCTCTCAAATTTTCACCTTAATATGTTTTTATATATAATTTTTTCTTGTCATTATTATTATATTATTTTCGGGAAGTATTCTATATGATTGTTAAGTTAGATCGAGATCAAATTACCAGAAAACCTAGACACGCTCCTTTAATAAGCAATTAAATGCAACCCACTTCAAGTTATAGACACAAACGTTGGTCTTCTATACAGAACGGCCAACCCTTTTGCAACATATTTCCTGGCTGATCTTGTAACTTCTGAAAAATTTAAAACCCTCCTGGATTGTCAATTATATAACAACCTCAGATATTTTGTCTGTAGATGTGTCTAAAGTCAGGAAATCAAGCTATTTTCCGGGTGTCTTCTCCAAAATCAGGGAGGGCACACATTGGCAGGTAGCTCTGCTCCTCTGGCCGGTCTTCCAAAGAAAGTAGTCCTATATACAATAATGAAGAATTTTGAAGTTGCTTAATTGATTCAATCTACAGATTTACATATTCACTTGTACATGCACTTTTAAAATTTCTTTCGTAGGCCTATTTCCGTGTGTTTTCAATTACAAAATTGCCCTTTTTTAATTGTCTTATGGGCCATTCAGTTGCTATTAAACACATTTAATTGCATGAAATTCGAACCTAGATGGGAATGAATGGAAAAGGGGCACCAGAAAGTCACACACTTCAAGTCTGCTTCCCAAAACGTACAATTAAAGTAAATGGTTGTCAACTGGGGCCAGTTCATATAAAGCTGTTTAGCATCCAGACAAATTTGCTTTAATCCAAAATTTCTTTGTTTTATAAAAATGGGTTAATTGTTTGTCAACTTCCGTGCTTAGCAAGAATAGCAGAACACTAGTCAGTAATACACATCACATAAGATTTTGACTGCTAACCCATTTTATAAACCAAACAAATTTTGCGTTAAAGAAGCGTGACCAGATCACATTTTTGACCACCTAATCTTTCCCATGATTATTAGGGGGTTGATATATTGACACCCTATATCATGTGTCAGATTTTCTCATTACCATTCTGAATTTCGCGCCCTCAATCCGTATATTTCCAGGGATATCGTCAAAAATCCACCGAGAAATGCAGCGATTAACCTTTTTGTTTTCACATCCAAATTTGGGATTGCAAATTTCCCGTTTTCTTCCCATATAATAGTACACATTTATTTTATATGATCGTTGGGTTAGAACAGAATCCAGTTTTTGAAACAAATCTGGTCACGCTTCTAAACGGCTTTATAAAATTGGCCCCTGGCCGTGATTATTTTACATGCATTCTGAACAATGCCTGCGTTTTTCACAGCCCTGTCACTGTTAGATAAGACGGCCACCAAGTCGTCAGTATTCTATGGCTTTTTGGCCAGTTACGCCATTGACGGAGATACAACGACGGAACTTGAGAATGCTCAGGGGTTTCACTGCGCACACACAAGTAAGTATGATCACTGTATAGGGTGCATTCTGCGTTACGCGTGTAAATTTGATGCACACGCGCGTCGCTTCAGAAGAAGAAAATGGGCACAGAGAGAATTCGGAGAGAAACAATGCAGTGAAAACAGCAAAATTTACCTACCAAGGCATGCATCAATTAGGGGCAAGTTCAATTTATTGTCTATATAGAAATATTGACTGCTTATGAGGGTGATGATAAAAACTAATGACCCGAGGTGATCTTGAGACGGTATGCCTGCTATTTCCCTACAGGCCGAGGGGAAATAGCACACGGCGTATGGTTGATGCAAACTCGGCAGCGCGCGCCGCGCTGCATCAAGCAATGCAATCGTATAACGGAAAGTAACGGTCTCAGAATCGGACGGAAAATTCCACTTTCTGTAAGAATGTATAAGTCATTGTACCCCATCTTAAACTTCAATATGTACGTGTACCTCAGATGGGGCGTTAAAGGCACAGGCTCGTCAGCAATGTGCGCGCGCCAAATTCGTGCCACGAAATACGCAGCTCCATGCCTTTGCTATGGAGCTGCGTATTTTGTGGCACGAATTTGGCGCGCGCGCATTGCTGACGAGCCTGTGCCTTTAAAGGGCCCTTATTTAGGATTTTTATCAATGAAATCTATGCTTTAAAACCAGTTAAAGTCATAAAAAGCCTATTTGGAGCTTGCTTTAGGGGTTAAAACAAAGGTTTTTAGTTTTTATGCTAATGAAAATATGCATATTCATGACCAAGGTCACGACGTCACAAGAGGCAAACACAGGAAAATCACATTGAACTGTGCACAAAAGATTCCACTTTTTTCTCAATTTTCCTGAAACTTTTGTAATCCATGGCTGTTTGAGTTTGTTTTACATGTTGCCTGCTGTAAGCCATGACAAAACTGGGGGTAGAAACTGCAGCAATTTGCCACAAGTCCAACTTGAAGTCTTATGTTTTTTCTTAACTTTTCCCTTCTGTCTTCCTTATGTGATGCACCCAAAACAGCGCCCTCTGTCTGTGATTTATTGCAATGAAATCTTCAAAGTTGAAAAATGCCACCTTTTATTGATTTTAGATCCAAACGAACAATATTATGTCTTGCTGAACAAGTAATCCGTCATCATGAAGCAAAGCTTAGGCACAAAGTTGTTTAGGATGTCACAGGCCCTTTAAGTGGATTTGTAGCCACTTTGAGGGTGAAAACTGTTGCGATTGTTGGGCGGGTACCAATGGATATCTGTGGCGGGTACCTGCTAACCGCTTGGACCCTATAGCCCGGCACGTCCTTATAGGGTCCAAGTTGCTCGGATCACTATCCAAGTATTTATAGTACATGTATTATAATAGTACTCAGTAGAGCGTTCTACGTTTGGACCATTATTTCAAATCTTGCACGGTTTCCGGGACGCCTTTTATCGTCTCCACATTGGCCACCCGGCCTTCAAGTTGTTATGGCCAACTTGTAGCGATCTCGTGAAAACATCTGGGGAAATATTTCGGGAATCTGGCTTAGTTCGTAAAATATGAAATCAGTATCCAACAAGTAAAGAAATTGTGTTACTGATCGAGCTTTTCTTCGTTGCAGATATTGAGGACACGCCGTGGTGGAAAGTGGACCTTGGAGATATACACATCATTGGCAGGGTCAAGTTGCTCAACAGAGATGTAGTTCGTAAGTATGTATAAGGCGCATCTCCACGGGTATATGGCGCAGGCGTACCCATTTATAAGGCCCATGGTGAAAAAAGTGCGCCGTATACACGGGATTTTACAGTACACACGGTTGATTTCCTCAAAAGATAACCACAAATGTGCACAGGATGCGGACGCAATAACAGACTGAAAATGCGCATAAATTATGTCCCTGGTTCATAATCCCTAAAAATAATCATTTATTCTTACTTAATAATTGGGGCAAGCCGGGCAGGGGGTTTGGGGCGTATCTTAATGCATAGTTCCGATTTTGCCCAGTTAACCCCGCCCCCTTGGACACTTGCTATGGCTCACACGCTATCGTCCAAAATGGCGACACGCAACGCACAAAGCAATGGGACTTTCAACGGAAAGCACAGATTCATTGAAGAAAACTCAAAGGTATTCATGTTTCAGGGTCAACAGTTACCTTAGAACACACTGAGTAAAGGGCCAGTAATACAGGGATGTCATATTATTACGAAATATAGCTTTCGTACCTTTGAACAACGAAACGACCGGCCTTGAAACCAAAAATTCACCCGGATCGTCGCATACAACACTGTACAAATTGTATGGGGCCGGCAGAACATATCGCGTGATCATGTTGTTGTGAGCGTACAGTGCACTTTGACCTATGTGGGTGACATCTGCTAGCTCTGTTGTGATTGGTCGGCGGGTTCGGTTGATTGACAGGTCGGAACTATGCATTGATCTCTGGGAGGGGTGGTTATTTCTCTGTATGGCTTGCTAAGCTGACGTGATAGCCAATCCCAATCAGTGAGAAACAACTGCACTATACCGTGATTCGAGACCACCACTTGGCTTCATATCTCAATATGTAGGGCGTCTGCGCGTTAAGCGGAAGGTCTGCGATTCGAATCCTTCGAGCCAAGTTGCTTTTCACTGCATCCAGATTTCCCAAACTCGTATGGACATTTGTCCACATTTTTATCGAATTCATTCGACCCGGCGGTCCCTTATTCACTTATTCAGATTTAGGCTATGACTTACACAATATAAACATAATGAAGGTAGAAAACTTCCCCTGAAATGATTTTGTCTGAAGTGCTATAGTCTTTGAGAAATGAGTAAGACAGTTAATTTTCGTCTCATGAGACGAAAATTCACTTTGCCCCAAAATCACTTAGCCTTGGATCACTTAGCCCTTAACTACTTTACCCAAAATCCACTTCGCTCCAAAACTACTTCACCCAAACACCACTTCGTGTGCAAGCCGTGCATGGTTCAGGGCAAAGTGGTTCCAGGGCGAAGTGGTTTGGGGCGAAGTGGTAACGACACAGTTTTTGACTATTTTATAGTATTGACTCGGGCTGGTTTTAAAAACGCATATCTTCAATTACACAGGGAGATGAAACTATTTGTAACGGTTTACCAATCATGTGTTCTACCTTTAATCATCCTACCGGATTATTTTGTCGTCTGTCGTATCATCAGTACTGAAAATTATTATTTGAGGAAGAAATGACGCAAGATTTTGCTCACGAAGCTTTTCTAACTCAATATTTCAGTACTGAAGAAACGACAGTGTGGCGATTAAAAAGTGTAAGCACCACGCGTTTTGAAGAGAAATTATGCATTTTTTTATTTTTATGATGAGGTGTATCTTAGCTACAACAATTATGGAGATCTAATTCATTTTACTCTCGCGTTGGTAGCGCTACAAGACTGCACATTTTTAAATAATAATCTAATTTTTTGCATTTTTATGACGAGACATTCGTGTCTATTTTTCAGCGGAGCGACTGGAAGGCGCTGTGGTGCGAGTAGGCAATGACGCGGACATCTTCAAGAATGCACCCTGCGGCTCAGTTAGTCGTGCAGACGCATCGGTGCCAAGTGGCTGGACTACGATCTCTTGTAACCCAAATGAAGGTTTAAGCGGTCGTTATGTCAGCGTAAACAACGTTTTCAACGACTTCTCTCCCCTCAGCGATTGCGTAAAAGCTGGAGATTGCGTCATAACCCTGTGCGAGGTGACGGTGGATGAGTATCTCCCTGCGGCCATCGAATCAAGCACCCAGCTGACAAGTAAAGGGAGGATTCCCGCACTGAGACTTTTTGCTCGTAAATGCGACACGTGTCGCGGTGTGGAGGAAATTTGAAGTGAAACGATGCACTGACTCAATGAATAAACTTGTTCAGAAAGTGTTTTTTGTGTGATTGTGTGATATTTCAGTGCGTCTTTTTACTCTAAATTCCCTCTAAACCGCTTTTTCTAAAAGCGACGCGCGTCAAATTTTCTCGCGAAAAAGCCTAGTGTAAATTCTCCCCGAGGGTTTTTTGTTTTTCATCAGCCTCCAAAGTTAGACTGGTTCCCGTCCACATATTCCACACAGGAGCATATAAGGACGGGTAAAGGGCGCTTCATCTTGATCTGTAATTAGTCGTCTTTGCGCGTGCGCATTGTGTTTTTTATATTTAAAAATTGGTCAAGCCCTTTGCTTTAGGCAATGTACTTTATTTACATAATTGGATATGTTCGACACGCACGGCCAAGTTACAAATGTCAATGCACAATCTGCGCACTTACAAAAAAATTAAAAATCATAATAACCACGTGACGGGCAGAATTCTGCCCGTCATGGCTGCCCTTTACCGATCCCTATATTTTCGCAATAAGCGAACCAATCTATAGGGATCGGGAACCAATCTACCTCCAAAGTCCGAAATAAATCATAACCCATTAACCATTAGTAACTGCAAATTTAATGGGGAAAACCTAAATTGAGGATTGAGAAAAATGTGAGATGTGTGAGAAAAATGTGGTACATGTATGAAAAAAATGTGTGGCCTGTCTAATATGTTTTGTACAAAAGGTCTGAAGCCATAGTCAACTTTTCAATTTTCATTTGCGCGTATACACATTGGCATCAGCAACACGCAAAGCTTTCTAATTCACTCGTACTTAAAATTTATTTCGTATTTGTGTGTTTTCAATAACAAAATTGCACTTTTTTAATGTCTTAACGGGCCTTTACGGGCCGTTGCAATTAAACACATTTGTATTTGTATTAGAACATGAAATTCGAACCTGAATGGAAATAAATGGGAAAAGGGCACAAGAAATTCACGCACTTCAAGACGTCCAAATTCACGCACTTTGGCTTCCCAAAACGTACAATTAAAGTAAATGTTGTCAACTGGGTCCAATTCCATAAAGCTGTTTAGCAGAAGAAATGTGCTTAATCCAAAATGTCTTTGCTTTACAAAATAGGTTAAAGGGCCCCTGAAATGCTCAATAACTTTATGCACATTTTTGCTGCATATGAAGGATTACTTGCGTAGAAAGACAATACTACTGTTCATTTTGATGCCCCATGAATAAAAAGTGACATTTTTCAACTTTGAAAATTTCTTCACATAAACTCACAGAAAGAGGGCGCTGTTTGGGGCGTGTCACTTTAGGAACACACATCAGAAAAGCAAAGAAAAATGCTCCAGTTTCCAGCCTTAGTTTTTTCATGGTTTGCAACAGGCAACATGTAAAACAAACCTAAACTGTCATGGGTTAGGCCTACAAAAGTTCCAGCAAGTTGGAGAAAATTGTGGAAACATTTGTGCACAGTTGAATGAGATTTTCCTGTGTTTACTTAATGTGACATCACCACCTTGCTGATGCATATGTAAATTCTCATTAGCATACAAATCAAAAACCCTGATTTAACCCCTCAAACAACTTCCAAGTAGGGTTTTTATGATTGTAAATTAATGGACTAGTTGAGCACAGATTTCATTGATAAAAACACCATTTCAGGCCCTTTAATTGTATGTCAACTTCTGGGCTTAGCAAGAATAGCAGAACACTATAGTCAGTAATACACATCGCATACTATTTTGACTGCTAACCATTTTTATAAAGCAAACAAATTTTGCGTTAAAGGAACGTGACCAGATCACATTTTTAACCCCCTCATTTTTCCCATGGGTGTTGAGATTTTGGCGCCATATCATGTGTCAGATTTTTCTCATTACCATTCTGAAATTTCGTGCCCTCACAATCCATATATTTCCAGGATATTGTAAAAAAAAATCGATGTTTTGTAAACTAATTTATCCGGTTACATAAAGCAGTGCAGTGATTACACCAACCTTTTTGCTTCCACATCCAAATTGGGGATTGCAAACTCCTGTTTTCTTCCCATATGGATAGTATTTTTGGGGAGGTATATTTATATGATCGTTGGGTTAGAACAGAATCCAGTTTTTGAAACAAATCTGGTCACGCTTCTAAACGGCTTTATGAAATTGGCCCCTGGCCGTGAGTATTTTACATGCATTCTGAACAATGCCTGCGTTTTTCACAGCCCTGTCACTGTTAGATAAGACTGCCACCAAGTCGTCAGTATTGTGGCGCGGTACGGTGGTACTGCGGTTGGTTTAGTCTCTAGCTCACAAATATATTTATTAACCTCGCACAGAGATGAGCGGTTATCTCTGCACGAGAGGGGATAATCTACTGAACAGTGGACCTAACCTAGGGGCTGTTCGTTTGGTGGAAATATACCACCACCTTGCGAAAGGGAGACGAATTATTCAGTTACTAAGCAACCATCAACCTCACGGAACCTACGGGGTCTAATAATTAGGCTTACGGGGCAATGCAATAAATCCTCTACAGTCAATAATTACAGAGACAACAATCAATATGGTTTAATCCAGAATCACTGTTGTAATCAATAAATGTACACAGGCTTGATTTAATGATAATGCAGGGTAATGCAGCGTGATAAACCTCACGCATAAATTAACGTAAATGCAGTACAAGTAACCCTCACACGTGGCAGGTGGCTCTAGGTAACCCTCACACGTAGCAGGTGGCTCTAGTACGCCTCACACGTGAGAGGTGGCTTAGGTAACCCTCACACGTGGCAGGTGGCTTAGGTAACCCTCACACGTGGCAGGTGGCTCTAGTAAGCCTCACACGTGAGAGGTGGCTTAGGTAATCCTCACTGGGGTACCGTAAACCTCGTTACATGTACTCAACGTGCCAATAATCCTCATGGGCACGGTAATCCTCGTTACATGTACTCAATGTGCCAATAATCCTCATGGGCACGGTAATGCAGTAATCTTCAAGCTACTAGAGAAGTGAGCAGCCAACGATACAGTTCGGACAGTTAGCCCCGGGCCAATAATTGACCCTCACGGGACCACAAAGAGAAAGGGCAAAATTACGAGAGCTCTGCAGGCAATGCGACAGCGATTCGTCTCGGCCGTCCTGACAGACAGGCCAAAGACAACCTCAATATCGCCCGTAGCCTACACCCAACCTACAAATTACCTCCTTTCTGAATCCGAGTCCCCAAAACTAACAATCCCAAACCCAACAATCGGCTACTCACTTGCTCCAGAACAACAAGCACAAAATCACGAATGTTTCGTATAGCTACACCCTTACTCGTAGTCACCCGGTGTCGGTCTGTCCTCACACGACACAGCGTCTCCGCAGAACACGGGATCTACACTGCAAAATAATATAACTGTACCGCGCCACGTCAACCACTATGAGATCTAACTGCACAGGTCCTTACAGAACGACGCCATACTGCACAACTGACAAAATCACATGGCCAGCGCCCAGACATAGAGCGATGCGCTCTCCTGATTGGCCGCCGCGTGCCATGCATGAATATTCATGATTTAGATTGGTATCCTGTCTACCCTGTTTCGTTACACAGGACCCAGCTAAGCTTGAGCCGTCCCGGATCAAATAGCTTAATTAATACAACAATAAGAAACAGGGTAGTACTATAATACACATTAGTATAAACACTTGAGGTTTACCTTGACCTCACTTAATATAACTTTACAACGAGGTTTACTAAATAACTTATCACTGATAATAAACCTCATTATGACCAACTTGTCATTTCTGATTTGACTATACCTCAAATTTAAAGCCACACACACTGTCGAGTCGTTTTATACACGACTATACTTTTTGTTAGATCGGAAGTAATTTATGATAATTAAAATGTCCCTGGAG
This sequence comes from Henricia sp. BOLD:AAB3569, assembly GCA_037783545.1. Lineage (NCBI taxonomy): Eukaryota > Metazoa > Echinodermata > Asteroidea > Spinulosida > Echinasteridae > Henricia > Henricia sp. BOLD:AAB3569. The sequence goes on from JBBELK010000239.1 coordinate 167,860, forward strand.
GTAATCTTTTTAAATATAACTATAAACATGTTTTCAAACTTTTTAAATAAACTTTAAAATATATAAAAATACAGATATAAACTTTGCTTAAAAAAATAGACTTCACTCGAGCCTAGAAAACTATAGCTACACTTGCACGTTTATAATCAAGGATAATTAATTATAATCACACAATATAGTACAATAATCAGAGTGATATGCAATAAATTAGAGTTTAGCATGCAAGTGCCGGTAGATCGCGTTCATTCTCTACCCGTCCAGAGCGTATTTGTCAGCATCAACCGATTTGTGGTACTTTTGGCGGCAGACTTCCTCATGAACCAGCTTCCCTTCGATAAAGGTGTTTCTGAAGATTTCCTCTTCGATGGTGGCTACCTTCATCTTCTTGGCTGGTGGTTCATCGCTCACTGATGGGCTGAGGCTTACGGGCACTTGGGGACTTAATGGCGGCGTTGCCCTTGGTGAACCGTCTGGGGGCTTCTTCCGGTCCTTTCTCGTCATCCGGAAGAAGGAGCGTGGTTTCCCACTCACGCGAATTGTGGGCGATGACCGGCGCACCAGTGGCGAGATGGGGGTGGGTGACAGTGAGATTACTGCTTCTCGTACAGGACTCTCTGGAGGTCTATCTTCAGCAGCTGGTGCTGGGGACTTCTCTCCTGAAGTGCTGGTGTTGATTGCCCACATCCCTTTCAATAGATGTCGACCTATGGATACGGGCATTTGAACGCCTTCCCGAGGTTCTGCGATGCTCTTAGGTGACACCCCAAGGTACTCATCCATGTGATCTCGATGACAAACTTTGTAGTGGCGTCTAAGATTGTCTCGGCGCTTGTCACGGTAATTGCAGTGCCCACAGCAGAAGTAGAGCGGGGGTCCGTGCATCAGTTTCAGGTGACGCCAAAGGCCCTGCTTCTTGGTAAAGGTGGCTTTGCACTGGTAGCACGTGATGACCATCGTTCTGCACAACAGAACAACAAACAAAATAACTTAGTTAGTTATCTGTACCGCACAGGAAGTCTATGCTCCCTTTGTGGGTACCTTCTGGGGGCTTTATCTGAACTATCCTTAGCTCCCCCCTCGTCACAACTACTTCCAGGACCAGTAGTTAGAGCCTGAGGAGGTTGTTCACTTCCTCCCGGCCCTTTAACCGTGCTATCGCTGACACTACCAGGAACTACTGTCACCTCCTCAACCAATGGTTCCTCAACTATCTTAGGTATAGGTTCGTATGTCCATGATGTTAGGCTTTCCCCAGTGTAAGGCTTGAGCCTATCCCCATGAACCACAAAAGCTCTACTACCAGGCTTTCGTTGAATCCTGTAAGTTACGTCAGAAAGTCTCTTGACCACTAGAAATGGCCCTTCCCAACGACACTCCAACTTCGGGGATCTCCCCTTCTTCCTGGACTTGTTGAAAAGCCAAGCAAATTGGCCTTCCCGCAGTCCTTCACCATGTACTCTGCGGTCATAATTACGCTTTTGATGCTTTGCACTTCGTTTAAGGCACTCTCTGGCTCTGTCATGAGCCTCCTGTAAATTATGCCTCAGTCTTTGTGCAAAATCTGTCGTCGCCGTGTCCTCTACTGTAGGACCTTCCACTACCAAATCTACTGGCAATCTCAACTCTCTTCCCAACATCATCATGTTCGGAGTTTCGCCAGTGGATTCCTGGGGCGTGCACCTGTAAGCAAAACATGCGTACGGGAGGCACTCATCCCAGTCACGCTGTTTTCTCTTTGGCTCGATCATCATGGCCACCATATTGACCAACGTCTTGTTGAAACGTTCAACGAGCCCATCGGACTTCGGGTTGTAGGCTGTCGTTCTCGTCTTGGAGATACCCAAGACTCTGCACATTTCGGCAAACACAGTGGACTCAAAGTTTGTCCCCTGATCGGAATGCAATTCCAGTGGCATGCCAAACCGACAGACAAACTCACTGACAAACTTATTTGCCACCGTCTCAGCCTTAGCATCGGGTAGAGCGTAAGCTTCAACCCACTTGGAACAGTAGTCTCCGACTACCATGATCCACTTGTTTCCACTGTCACTCAGGGGCAGTGGACCCAGCAAGTCCATAGCCACTCTTTCCATGGGCTCGCCTACCAAGTACTGTTGTAGAGGGGAAACTCTCCTTTTGGTAGGAGATTTCCTCCTCCCACACGGATTACACTGCCTTATGAATGACCTAACATCTGCGGTCATTCCAGGCCAGTAATACCTCAACTTGACTTTTGCCAAAGTCTTCTTGACACCTAAATGACCACTAGTCTGGCCACCATGTAACTCTTGAAGTACTATTTTCCGAAACTGCTTTGGAAGTATAAGTCGCCACCTGACTGACTTTCCGTCGTTTGATTCCCAACGACGACACAGGACACTATCTCGCACTTCCAACTGTTCCCACAAGGACCAGAGAGTTTTGTTTGCCGAGGAGCCAGCTGATACAGCCTCCCAGCTCGGTCGACTACTCGACTCCTCCTTTGTCCTGATTATCCAACTCATATCCGAGTCATTGAGTTGAGACTCCCTCACTGCATTTCTAGGCAAGTGTGGCTTGGCAGAAATGCCCCTCACTGTAACCTCAGAGGCAGGTACAATAGAGTCAAACTCACGGCAACCATGAACAGTCTCCTCATGAGACGCTATGGCAGTTCCTGCTGCCTCAACAGCGTCTGATGGTTCATCACCCTCACGGTCGGCTCGACCACACTGTTTACAGACTTTGCGGGATAACCCGTCTGCATTCCCATGCTTGCGCCCAGGTCTGTGTTGGACGATCACATCGTACTCGCTGATTACTTCGAGCCACCTTGCAAGCTGGCCCTCGGGGTTCTTAAAGTTAAGCAACCACCGCAGAGCAGCATGATCGGTTCGAAGTGTAACTTTCCGACCATACAGGTACTGTCTAAACTGTTTTAGGTAGACTACCACCGCTAACAGTTCTCGCCGCGTAACACAGTAGTTCCTCTCGGCCCTACTGAGTTTACGGCTAGCATAGGCGATAACCTTTTCCTCGCCTTCATGGATCTGAGACAGAACTGCCCCTATTCCTTCTCCACTTGCATCTGTGTCCAAGATGTAGTCACAGTTCGGCATAGGATACGCCAAAACAGGTGCAGTTTGCAACCTCAGTTTAAGTTCTTCAAATGACTCCTGGCAGGTGTCTGTCCAAATAAACTCCCTTGACTTTTCAGTCAAAGCATGGAGTGGTGAGGCCACCTCAGCGAACCCACGGACAAACCTGCGGTAGTAGGAAGCGAGTCCTAAAAAACTCCGAACTTCCTTTACGCACTTGGGCGTCGGCCATTCGGCCACTGATCGAACCTTTCCAGGGTCGGTCGCCACGCCCTCTGGCGACACTATGTGTCCCAAATAGTTGACCTGCTTCTGAAATAAGAAGCACTTACTAGGCTTCAACTTAAGGCCAGCTTCTCTCAACCTGGAGAGAACAACTCTCAGTCGCTCAATCTCCTCTTTCACGGTTTTGCCAAACACGATGACATCATCCAGGTATATTAACAGGATGTCCCACTGAAGGCCTGCCATTACCTTGTCCATCAACCTCTCAAACGTCGCTGGGGCGTTGCAGAGACCGAAAGGCATGCACCGCCATTTGTACAAGCCATTTCGCACCACAAAGGTTGATTTCTGGCTGGCATCCTCATCCATGGCCACCTGCCAATATCCGGATGCTAAATCAAGTGTCGAAAACCACTCGGCACCTGCTAGTGCATCAAGCGTTTCATCGATCCGGGGCACAGGGTACGCATCCTTGATGGTAACCTTATTTAAGCCTCGGTAATCGATGCAAAGGCGCTTGGTCCCGTCTTTCTTCTGGACTAACACCACATTTGCAGCCCAGGGACTATCTGACGGCTCAATAATCCCTCGCTTCTGCAACTCTTTCACTTGCCTCGTTATCTCTTCCTGATTACACAAGGGATGGCGTCTGGGCCTCTCTTTGATTGGCCGTGCATCCCCCGTGTTTATGTGGTGCTTCACCACGTCTGTTCGACCTATGTCATGTTCACCCGAAGAAAATACGTCTTGAAATTCAAGCAAACAAGACTTCACTTCGGCGTGATACTCCTCACTTAGGTTGACCGTGCTCCGATCAAACAAGTCATACAAGTGAGCCGGGAGGTCTCCGTCAACCTCACTTGCACTTTTCTGACCAGTTATGGCTATGGCATCCACCTCAACCGTGCCTATCGTGCCAACAGTTGTTCCCTTCCGAACAACTCGCTTGTCCTTATTCAGATTCAAAATCCTCAAAGGAAGCACCTCAGCCCCAGGCTGGACAAGTGATCTGGCTAGCATTAAACCTCGTTCAGCCAATTCACCTCCACCTTCCAAAGGCTCAATTATCGCAGGTTTACCAACTACCTCACAGGCAGTTGCTATCGCACCAGGTACGACAGCCTCATGGCCTGCCGGTATTTCCACTGATTTGGCAACCAAAACTCTTCCAATAAACGGCTCCCCTGCACCATTGGTACACTTCAGCCGTTCCCCATTCAACCTCAACTCAAGGCTCCGGAAATCCAAGTTACCACCAGTAGGCAACAAGAAATCCATGCCCAATATGCCGTCATACTTTACGTCGGCAAATATTGCTCGTACCGGGCGAACTGTTTTGCCCAATTGTACGTCAACCCAAGCAATGCCCACTGCAGAAAGCGGACTGCCATCTACCTGTTGAATGTTGGTCTTTTCAGTTTCCAACACTGGCCTCCGTTCTTTGGCCATTTCGTGGTAAATTCGACTACCGACCAAAGTGTCAGTGGACCCCGAATCCACCAAAAACCTACATCTTACTCCTCTTACAGTCCCATTAACAAACAGCCCGTACTTAGGCCGGACCTCAGAAACTGGCTGAGTGCCTAGCGGCTCTCTGCCTTCTGACTCCCGCCTCGTCCTGGCTTCGTTTGTTCTTCTCTTGGGCCCTCGAAAATGTCCAGCCTGCCCGTGGGCCCGTCGGTCGGCTGGCTGGCGTTTCCCTGATCCCTCCTATTCTTGCGAGGCTTGGTGCATTCCCGGGAGAAATGACCAACCTCTCCGCAATTAAAACACTTCAGCACTCCAGGCTTTCTCCTTACAGTCTTTGGTGACTGCATCTGGGGAGATGTTGCCTGTTCTCTCGGACTCGGACCTTGTTCGGTGAGTCCTGTCAACAACTCAACCACTTGGTCTATCTTCTTCGATTGATGACCAAAATTTTCCTCCAGCTTCCGAAGACGCTGCTCAGTATCAGAATCGACAGCCCTTGCAAACTTTACAGGCTTTCTATCGGTTCTCCTTTCAACCTCGATTTTCTCAAAATTCTCGGTCTCTAGGGCGGCCCGTATCGCTTCGTCCAGTGTTCTCGGGCGAACGCGATGTATGCCTTCCCTAACTACCTGACTTTCAACAGCATCAACAAAGTGATTTTTTCCAAGGCGCTCACGTGCCTCCTCTGGGATTTCAGGGTAGGCCTTCACCGTTAAATCACGGATGGTCTGGCCCAACTCTTGTAGAGTTTCCTTAGGCCTCTGTCTCCTGTGCCTTAACTCTACCAAATAATTTTCGGCTTGCTGACCAGGACCGAATCTCTTCTCCAATATGTTCACAAGTTCACCATAAGCGAACTTCTTGGAACCATTGCCGAGGCTTCGTAGTGCATCACCCTGGAGACTAGCGGCCAAGAATTCAGCTGCCTGCTCCTCACACCACTGATTTACTTCCTTACAAGCCTCAAAATGACGGTAATAATCGTTCCAAAGAACTTTACCGTTATAACGGTCGGGGGTTATTGTAGGCCTGTGAGGCTTACCTCCGTGAGGTTTACCATAAACCTCACTACCCACCAACCTCGACTCCCTCTTAAGTGGCCACGGGCCCACTCTAGGTGAGTCAACCTCACTACCAGGCAATTGTGCCTCACTTCTGAGTTGCTGGCGACCCACTCCAAGCGAATCACCCTCACAATAAACCTCACTAGGTTTAGCAGTTGGACGAGTTGCAAAACTCAACAACTCGCTATGGAGAGCTCGCTCCTTCTGTGCACCATCAACCTCACGGTCCTCAAAGGGATTAGTACCAGGACTACGTGTGGGAATAAACCTCATGTGAGGTGTACTCTCGACGTGCCTCGCCCCCCTCTGGACCAACTCAGGTGATGTACCAACATAGGAGTGCTCCCGTGCCTTCAATGAGGCATACCCGGAGGTATCCTCAGGCAGCTTCCAACTAATCTCAGAATCAACCTCAAAGTGAGGTTTACCTCCTCCCTGAGGAGCAACCTCACTTACACCTTTAGGCTGTCCACCCTTCTTGACAACCTCTAACTCGGCTGAAAGCCGATCTCGCTCCCACTGTAACCACTGAACCTCCATTCTAGAGCGATTCAGCTCATCAAGGACAGACCCACGGTCAGCCTCACTGCGGAAGGCGACCTCACTGTCCTTAGTTTTACTCATACTGAGGTTTCCTCCTCGTTAGGAAACCCAGCCTCGAGCAAACTCTCTAAACTTGGCCACTGGCCACTGGGTGATAGTGGTACCTCACTAGTAAACTCAGGCTGATGAACCTCACGTTCAAAGCCTTCCGAATTTACTCTAAACCACGTATCAACCACTACACGTCGGATTCTGTGGAGAATCGACAGTTGCTGCCTTACAGCTTGACGCAAGCTCTGAAGCTCTGCTCGGTTCCTCAATAGAACCCTTACACCAACCAATACAACGACAAACCAAATGACACTGACCGTAACGAAAACCCAGGTCAGCATAACACGGTGTGACCTCGTCACAATTAAACCTCACAGCGGACCTCAATGAGGTTCACCGACAAAATTTCCCCGAATGGGTTACTCTTTAGTACGCTGAACAAATCGGCTAAACTTTCGCAAAGGATCCCACTTCTGACACCATTTGTGGCGCGGTACGGTGGTACTGCGGTTGGTTTAGTCTCTAGCTCACAAATATATTTATTAACCTCGCACAGAGATGAGCGGTTATCTCTGCACGAGAGGGGATAATCTACTGAACAGTGGACCTAACCTAGGGGCTGTTCGTTTGGTGGAAATATACCACCACCTTGCGAAAGGGAGACGAATTATTCAGTTACTAAGCAACCATCAACCTCACGGAACCTACGGGGTCTAATAATTAGGCTTACGGGGCAATGCAATAAATCCTCTACAGTCAATAATTACAGAGACAACAATCAATATGGTTTAATCCAGAATCACTGTTGTAATCAATAAATGTACACAGGCTTGATTTAATGATAATGCAGGGTAATGCAGCGTGATAAACCTCACGCATAAATTAACGTAAATGCAGTACAAGTAACCCTCACACGTGGCAGGTGGCTCTAGGTAACCCTCACACGTGGCAGGTGGCTTAGGTAACCCTCACACGTGGCAGGTGGCTCTAGTAAGCCTCACACGTGAGAGGTGGCTTAGGTAATCCTCACTGGGGTACCGTAAACCTCGTTACATGTACTCAACGTGCCAATAATCCTCATGGGCACGGTAATCCTCGTTACATGTACTCAATGTGCCAATAATCCTCATGGGCACGGTAATGCAGTAATCTTCAAGCTACTAGAGAAGTGAGCAGCCAACGATACAGTTCGGACAGTTAGCCCCGGGCCAATAATTGACCCTCACGGGACCACAAAGAGAAAGGGCAAAATTACGAGAGCTCTGCAGGCAATGCGACAGCGATTCGTCTCGGCCGTCCTGACAGACAGGCCAAAGACAACCTCAATATCGCCCGTAGCCTACACCCAACCTACAAATTACCTCCTTTCTGAATCCGAGTCCCCAAAACTAACAATCCCAAACCCAACAATCGGCTACTCACTTGCTCCAGAACAACAAGCACAAAATCACGAATGTTTCGTATAGCTACACCCTTACTCGTAGTCACCCGGTGTCGGTCTGTCCTCACACGACACAGCGTCTCCGCAGAACACGGGATCTACACTGCAAAATAATATAACTGTACCGCGCCACGTCAACCACTATGAGATCTAACTGCACAGGTCCTTACAGAACGACGCCATACTGCACAACTGACAAAATCACATGGCCAGCGCCCAGACATAGAGCGATGCGCTCTCCTGATTGGCCGCCGCGTGCCATGCATGAATATTCATGATTTAGATTGGTATCCTGTCTACCCTGTTTCGTTACAGTATTCTATGGCTTTTTGGCCAGTTACGCCATTGACGGAGATACAATAACGGAACTTGAGAATGCTCAGGGGAAGCACTGCGCACACACAAGTAAGTATGATCACTGTATAGGGTGCATTCTAGATAGTGGATTTACACCACAGATTGCCATTATTAGTGTCCTGTGATGCACACTAAACCCTTTCACTGCGCGTGTAAATTGGATGCACACGCGCGTCGCTTCAGAAAACAAAATCGGCACAGAGAATTATTCTGGAGGGAAACGACGCAGTGAAACGACGCAGTGAAAACCACAAAATCAGCCTAGCCATGCAGCAATTAGGGGCAAGTTCAATTGACTAACATGTATTAAAGAAATATTGACTGCCCATGAGGGTGATGATACAAACTAATGACCCGGGGCGATCTTGAGACGGTATGCCTGCTATTTTCCCTGCAGGCCGTGGGGGAAATAGCACCGAACTCGGCAGCGCGCGGCGTGTATCACGCATGCAATACCATTAACGGAAAGAAACGTCTCACAAATTATTGTACCCCAGCTTAAACTTTGTACTTGCACCTCAGATGGCGTGTTAAGTGTATTTGTAGCCACTTTGAGGGTGAAAACTGTTGCGATTGTTGGGCACCCACCTGCAATACCTGATAACCTGCTTGGACCGTATATAGCCCGGCTTGGACTCTATATAAGGGTCCGAGTTACTCGGACCATAGAGCAAGGAAACAGATGCTCTGTGCTCGGACTTAACTGTCCAAAGTATTTTTAAAGTGGACTCTATAGTATAGTATACTTAGTAGAGCGTTCTATACGTTTGGACCATTATTTCAAATCTTGTGCCGGTTTCCGGGACGCCTTTTATAATCCCTACATTTCGCATTCATTTGGTCTTATACCAAATCGGCCACCCGGCCTTCAAGTTGTTATGGCCGACTTGTGGCGGTCTCGTGAAAACATCTGGAGAAATATTTTGGGAATCTGGCTTAGTTCTTAAAATATGAGATCAGTATCCAACGAGTAATCTTGTGAGTGTGAGTGTGACTGATCAAGGTTTTTTTTTCTTGCAGCACTTGAGGACATGCCGTGGTGGAAAGTGGATCTTGGAGATATACACGTCATTGCCAGAGTCATGTTGCTCAACAGAAATACACGACGTAAGTTGATGTATAAAGCGCACCTCCAACTGCAGACGGCTGACACAATGTGCCTTATACCATGTAGGCCTATACAATAAAACAAAAAACAAATTAAAAAAAATGAGATTCTTTAATCGTCCTACCGGATTCTTTAGTCGTCTGTCGTATCTTCAGTACTGAAAAAAATAATTTGCGGAAGAAACGACGTACAGATGATATTTTGGTGCAAAATTGTGCTCACGATGTCTATCCATGGTTCCTTCCTCAATATATTTCAGTACTGAAGAGAAAATATGTCTTTTTTATGAGGTGTATCTTAGCTACCACAACTATGGAGATCTAATTCCTTTTACTCTCACGTATTAAATAATAGAAGATCTATTTTGTGCGTTGTCATGACGAGACATTTATGTCTATTTTTCAGCGGAGCGACTGGAAGGCGCTGTGGTGCGGGTAGGCAATGACGCGGACATCATCAACAATGCACCCTGCGGCTCAGTTAGTCGTGCAGACGCATCGGTGGCAAGTGGCTGGACTACGATCTCTTGTAACCCAAATGAAGGTTTAAGCGGTCGTTATGTCAGCGTAAACAACGACTTCACTAACCACGGCGATTGCGTAACAGCTGGAGATTGCGTCATAACCCTGTGCGAGGTGACGGTGGATGAGTATCTCACTGCGGCCATCGAATCAAGCACCCAGCTGACAAGTAATATTTTTTTTCTATCATTTCACAGCAGATGCCCAGTCTATCATTTGAAGATACTTTTGTAGTCTTAATCAGTACTCATACTCGAGTACTATACTCAAAAGAGCAAATTAGATATTTAAAGCCTATGAATATAATAGAAAAGTTGGCGTGAAATCACAATTTGTTTGATTTTGACCATTTATCAGGGGCGGATCCAGGAATTTTTCAGGAGGGGTTTTGCCCATCAGATTTTTATGTCAGCTTGTTTCGGACAGACGGACACGCAAAAAATGCATTACATTATATTTTTTGGTGTCGGAGCAGGGGGCGGTTTTGACCCCCCAAACCCCCCCCCCCCCCCCCTCCCCTCTGGATCCGCGCCTGTTTATTTGTTTAGTTGTCTAGGAAACGTTCATTTTTCAAAACATTTTGTGGCCCTAACTTGGGAACCCCTGTACCGATATTCAAAATTCAAAGGGTTTTGTAATCTACTCAACAAGGTCCTTCAGGGGAATTAGATTCAAAGAAGCACATTGTCCTGCCTACTAATAGGTAATAAGACACAGTGCTCTTCGATCGCATTCAAGAGATGTACTGTTGGACGTTCGTTCATGGGTTCTTCCTGAGTATAAGCCATATTTCCTTTTTTTGCAGGTACCGAGTTGTACCAAACTACAACTGGAACTGCACCCATAACCGCATCTGGCAACGAAGGTGTGACATCTTCTGCAATCTCTGCAAGCTCCAATAGCATCAAGTGCTTTATAGTCCCTTAAAGAGGTTTAAAGACAGATTACATGATTGGAAAACTTGTATAAACAGTAACAGCAGCATCACATAACTTGGGGTGGATTCATACTGAGCCTTTTCGCACATAAATTTGTCGCTTTCACAAAAAAGGTAGCACTTTAAAGGAAGGGTACATGCATGTGGCGTAGCCAAGGATTTTTGTTTTTACAGGGGCACTGCTTTTTAGTAGGGGGGAGGGGGAGGAGGGGGGTGCAGTGGCCTACCGAAAATTTGTACCGGCCAGACCAAGGTCGCTCGGGGGCAGGTGGTGGAGGGGGGAGGGGCCTGGCCTGGCCTGGGCTGGGCTGGGTGTCCTCTTCCCGTTCCACCACGTGCATACAACCCCAATTTTCTTTTCAGTTGGGGTGAGGGGGCGGGGTTGAGGGGGAGGGTGGGGGCGAGAGGGAGAGGGGGGTGGGTGGGGGAGCGGTGGGGTTGCCAGTAATTTTTATATCAGCTTGTTGCAGATAGGCAGACACAAATGTATTACTTTTTTCTTTTTTTTTTTAGTCGGAGCGGACACCCCCATCCCCTCCCTGGCCCTCTGGATCCGCGCCTGAGCATATGGGGTGATTTTTTTTCCCAGAAAAAAAACGCTATTCAATTGCCAGTATTTCCCTGTAACGAATTAAGGTTAATTCACATAATTGTGTGCACATGGTTTTATAATGGAATGCAATGCTTATGTGAAGTTGCTTGTAATTTGTGTGTTTAAGTTTAAAGCAAGATTATTTGTATAGTGATTGTAGTAAATTAACATAAATGAGTTTTTATGGAAGGTCTTATTTAGGGGTGCGCAATTTAGAATTTTAAAAGAGAATAAGAATTTATTTCAACACTTTTATGTAACATATAAGTTAACAAAAATATACCAGGTAAACGAATGTGCATAATTGGGTTTAAATTAAAATATAACAAAATAACAAATATCAATTTGTTATATAACAGAAGAAAATGTCAGTAATCACGGTGTTGCATAACATCTGTGCATAATTTGTCCACCGTAAAATACCATGCCATAAGTATAGGCGGGGTTGGTTTTCAATGAACAATTTTGCCTCTGAAGCTAGCAAACGTTTGGCAATGCTTAAGGTCCCCATGAAATAGCCAGAGCCTCCGTTAGCACAAAATCGGCTGATAAACAGCGCCATGAAATAGACCGATCCAGTAAGCCCCGCCCATTTAGAAATTGCCTAGCAACATGCCACACTTCGCATTATTTTGTTTAACTAAGACTTTCTAGAATTTTAAATACCGACTTTGATCTTTAAGATGTAACATTTAGAAGCAATGTGTAATGGTGCGTATACATGTATAGTGTCTAGTTTACCGTAAAAAAAAATCCCTGTATAAGACGCATTTTTTCATAGCAGCACCCTATCGAAAGTTTGGGACGCGCCTTATACACGGGATTCTCGTGAGTACTTGTGTGTATAAGGCGCACCTTTCCACTACCGTGGCAGACTTTAACAGTTAGGGGTGCGCCTTATACATGGGTGCGCTAATTATTAATTTTGACTATAGTCTTATGCAGTTATACAAGTATCTTTCAGCTGTGTTCTTTTGTTTTATGTCTACGACTTATTCTCGTCATTTGGCTAATTTCAAGAAAAATTGCTGAAAATAAAACTTCATTTTTTGTCAAAAAATGTATGATTCAGATTTTCTTCAAAATTGCAGAAAATGTTATATAGATAATATACCTTGAATTTGACCTTGACTGGTCACCCAGGGAATCAAATTTTGAAAATTTTGATAAATGCATCTCAACCGCATTGACGACATGTTGTGCGTGACAATCCGTCTGCGTTGCCGCAATATTCCTTGAATTTGACCTTGACTGGTCACCCAGGGAATACAATTTTGAAAATTTTGATAAATGCATCTCAACCGCATTGACGACATGTTGTGCGTGACAATCCGTCTGCGTTGCCGCGCGAACGTCTCACCAGATATTGACAATCGTGAGGTTGCATTCGCCGTCGTATAACGCCACCTGGCCTGGGGTCCTCGAAAACTGAGGGGCCAGGGCAGTGTCGATGTCCCGCGGTCGGTATCCGTAGAGGCTAAAATGCTTCAAAAATACAACGACAGCAAGTCGCGTCGTGTTAGGCAGTAGTTTCATTCTGCTAATAGTTCTGGGCTTACATGGGCCGGCAACAACCATTCCTTTCCCGTTTTCCCCGTGAAAGGACATCGCCATGCCTTCGCCGCTGGCGTCGGTGTCCAGTATGTGTTGGGCCTCTGGGTCAAGATCTTCAACACGGACATCTCTTGCAGATTGCTCCCCTTCGTGTCTTAAAATGACTCTTCATCACTCGTCTACTTGACCTGGCGAAGTTTCGAAAAACGGTAACAAGATGCCGTCACGACCGCCGTCTTGGGTAATGGAAAGCTTTCGAGATGGAGACAGTATATAGTAGCCTACTAACAGTGTTGTAGTATTCCACTAAGTACCACTAAGTAAACTGGGCCCGAACTCGATTTTCAGTACTCGAAAAAAAAAACTCATCAACTCGTACTTGGCACTAAGTGAACTCCGCACTCGGATTTTCGTACAGTCAGTACGTACAAACATGCTGTAGTCCCAAGATCATTTTTGGAAACCCATGCATTCTTTCAGGGGGGAGGAAATTTGTGAAAAGATTATATTCTTTTATAAAAAAATGTAACATGCGTGGAACTACATTTTTCAGGTGAAACTGTTTTTACGAATTTATACGACATTGCATATCTGTTATATAATGGCGGCCTCAAGGAGTTGTTAAATTCTACCTCGTCATCACTTCCACCTCGGACTTGACAGTAATGAGTTTGCATTCTCTATTGTGTGTAATGTCATGCTTGAAAGCCTTCGAACAGAACAGGTAAGCGGAGGGGGCCGTCCAGAGCTCCGTACTCTCAATGCATTTTATCGTGCCGGAGTGGGCGCAACGCTACACAATGGACAGCATTTTTACAGTCGACGTGCTGGAGCTGATGGCAGCCGGCCGTGTCTGACGGGGATACCGATGCTGACAAGCCTGGCTGCTCGTACCAAACCATCCTGAGATCTCAGGGAATTTCCACTATGCGAAGCGACGTAACAATACCCTGAGGAAATACACGCAAATCTGTGGAGCGAGCCGGCTGTTGTCTTGAGCCAACTCACGCCCGAGTCATTTTGATGTAATTTAATCAATTCGGTCAAGTTATGCCGAAAAGAAACAATTTCTATACTTTCCAGAAATTGTATTGGGTTCCGTTTCTTATGACTGTCCCATTCCTACCAAACTTTCAAACGACGAACCTTATTACTCCGCAGTTGTTCACATTAATAACAGGGATGCATGCTGACGAATGTATTAGTGTTCATTCGTTTTGAACGTACGTCGGACCGTGGGTTGACTGACTGGTCATCAGTGGCCAATGAAATCGTCAACACCGCAAGCTCCACCCAGCTGGACCGTAGTATACCTAAAGCTTTATTGTTCCATGAAACATGCATATGCATGTATTTGTAAAAGCCTCCTCTCATGACACATGCAATTTGCGCCTTTGTGTTGTGCGTGCCCACCTGTCTTCGCGTGTTTCACGCCAGGACAAGGGCAATGCATGGTATGTGGCAATCTAATCTGTAGATTGGTTCCCGATCCCTATAGATTGGTTCGCCTATTGCGAAAATATAGGGATCGGTAAAGGGCAGCCATGACGGGCAGAATTGCGCCCGTCACGTGGTTATTATTATTTTTATATTTTTAGTAAGTGCGCAGATTTTGAATTGACATTTGTAACTTGGCCGTGCGTGTCGAACATATCCAATTATGTAAATAAAGTACATTGCCTAAAGCAAAGGACTTGGTCAATTTTTAAATATAAAAAACACAATGCGCACGCGCAAAGACGACCAATTACAGATCAATATGAAGCGCCCTTTACCTGTTCTTATATTCTCCTGTGTGGAATATGTGGACGGGAACCAGTCTATCTAATCTGCACCTGCCTTTGAAAATATTGAATTCAGAGCGCCAGTGTGGGAGAAGATACTGTCCCCCAGAAAACTCTGTCCCCTATCCCTTCCCCGGGAAAACATTTTCTAAATGATCTATGCTATTGTTGTCTCCCGGAAAATGTCTCCTTGGATGTGCGGAGGACATAAGGTGGAAAGTCAATAAAGCTCGCCGAGGTTGAAGCATACTAGTTCACTAATGTACCACTAATGTACAGAATATTAACTGCCGAATGGTGCAAACTAATGCCCCGGGGTAATCTTAATACGGCAATCCTGTTATAAGGCGCCTTCACAGGGTGTCAGGGGGTAAAAGGTCACTATTGCTTGTCCTCCTGGGCTGCTTTCGAGCGCTCGTCCCTGGTGCTCCCAGGTGGTGGAAACGTTACGTCACACACATGCTTACACACGCTTTCAGGCGAGCACCATGGAGCACCATGGAGCACCTGGTGCCGCGCTCGAAAGCAGCCCAGATCGGGAGAGAACAACAGAGTCACGTGATTTGCTGCTAGCACGTGCGTTTCACCACGTGATTCTATTATTCTCTCCCAATCTGAAGGACAAGCAACAGTGACCCGTGACCTGTTGACCCCCTGTGAAAGCGCCCTAATTAAATAGCAGGCCTGATGACTGTCATCCCAAGATTAGAGAGGGCGTAGCGTTATACATGTGGGTACTTTTCCCATTTTAAGTCCAATGTGGCGGCACTAATTTTCCCTAATATGACATATGACAAATTATGCCTCAGAAAGAGTAAATTTGTTTAAGAAACATGATTTTAGCTATGAAAATAAAATTCAAGCTTTCTCCTAGGTTTTTATGTTATGCTGCCTCCATGGACTCAGTGCATTGAGTCTCAACTGGCGAAGGTGTATGGTAGTTTTCCATCCATGCACTGAGTCTATGGAGCATGACAAAAAATGTTTGCAATTAAAAGAAGACTTTTATATTTTTTTCACATCCAAAATCATGTTTCCTGAACAAATTTACACGTTATGAAGAGCTATCATGCCATTAGGGAAAATAAGTGGCGAAAGTGTACGGCCATAGAGTTATATATAGAAAACTAGAGTGTGCACTGGCTATTGAAGTCACGTTTGTGGACTGTGCCGATGTGGGCGTCGCCATGTTTGCTTAACGCTATAAGTGCAAAGTGGGAAAAAAACCTTTTCCCCACCGAGCACCCATAGCGTTAAGCCAAAATAGCGGCGTCCATATCGGCACATCGTGTATTGGGAGTGCGCACTTTAGTTTTTTTTTTATATATAACTCTTTGTGTACGGCATATATACCGCATGAAATCTCAACAGGCGAAAGTGTATGGTAGTTTTTCCCGAGTCCGCAAGTCCAAGTTTTCACCCAAGTGTTGACAGCCAGTAACCCGAACCACTCGCTAGGCTTCATAATATGTCAACACGAGTATAGAGCTTCTGCACCAGCGGCCATGACAGAGGGCAGGTTTTCTTATTTAAATGATGTAACAATTAGAACCACAAAGCATCTACTCATGCATGACTCTATGGTAACAATGTGAGTGCCCCTGTCATGGCCGCCGTGTAAAGGCTCTAGCTATTGGGCGCTTTCACATGCCCTCAAAAGGTCACGGGTCACTATATAGCTTCTCCTCTAGATCGGGAGGGAACAATAGAGCCACGTGGGGAAACGCACGTGG
Source organism: Henricia sp. BOLD:AAB3569 (assembly GCA_037783545.1). Lineage (NCBI taxonomy): Eukaryota > Metazoa > Echinodermata > Asteroidea > Spinulosida > Echinasteridae > Henricia > Henricia sp. BOLD:AAB3569. Next base: position 184,317 of record JBBELK010000239.1, read on the forward strand.
CTGCTAGCAGAAAAGCACTAGACTATATTGTTCTCTTCCGATCTGGAAGACAAGCAATAACAGTGACCCGTGACCTTTTTACCCCATGTGAAAGCGCCCCATACAAACAACGAGTTACGATCGCACGAGTCCGTTGCGAGTCTTTTGATTCTCGTACGATACTGTACATGGTACGTGTTGGGTATTTTTAGCTTCCATACCAGAATTCAAAATCGGACTGAAGTTTCCTTTTTCATAGTGCTAATAGCTGTAGCTTAATGTACCTATCAAATGCCCCGCTTCCCCCCCCCCCACCCCCCCCCCCCAATTAGGTGGGGTTTGGTCGCGTTTTTCGTGCCCCGCAGGGTGGGGGACTTTGACCATTTAAATACACATTTCTGTGGGGATTTTTTTGTCACCTAAATTTGGCCCCAGGGTTGGGGATTTTGTCACGCAAAAAGTGACAATCCCCACCTCTTAGGTGGGGTAGTCCAGGGGGAGGGGTGGGAAAACAATTGATAGGTGATAATTTCTACTCATATTATTTCTAAACCCAGTGCGGAAAATAGTTTGCATGTGAAAGGCAAGACCACGTGCAATGCAGGCAACCAAAAGTCGTTTGCATGTGAAAACCCAGGACGGTAAGTAGTTTGCATATGAAAGGCAAGACCACGTACGATGCAGGTAACCAAAAGTCGTTTGCATGTGAAAACCCAGGACGGAAAGTAATTTGCATTTGAAAGGCAAGACCCACGTGCAATACAGGCAACCAAAAGTCGTTTGCATGTGAAAACCCAGGACGGAAAATAGTTTGCATATGAAAGGCAAGACCCACGTGCAATGCAGGTAACCAAAAGTCGTTTGCATGTAAAAAAAACCAGGACGGTAAGTAATTTGCATTTGAAAGGCAAGACCCACGTGCAATACAGGCAACCAAAAGTCGTTTGCATGTGACAACCCAGGACGGAAAATAGTTTGCATATGAAAGGCAAGACCCACGTGCAATGCAGGTAACCAAAAGTCGTTTGCATGTGAAAACCAGGACGGTAAGTAATTTGCATTTGAAAGGCAAGACCCACGTGCAATACAGGCAACCAAAAGTCGTTTGCATGTGAAAACCCAGGACGGAAAATAGTTTGCATATGAAAGGCAAGACCCACGTGCAATACAGGCAACCAAAAGTCGTTTGCATTTGAAAACCCAGGACGGAAAATAGTTTGCATGTGAAAGGCAAGACCCAAGTACAATGCAGGCAACCAAAAGTCGTTTGCATGTGAAAACCCAGGACGGAAAATAGTTTGCATATGAAAGGCAAGACCCACGTGCAATGCAGGTAACCAACTGAAAGTCGTTTGCATGTAAAAAAAACCAGGACGGTAAGTAATTTGCATTTGAAAGGCAAGACCCACGTGCAATACAGGCAACCAAAAGTCGTTTGCATGTGACAACCCAGGACGGAAAATAGTTTGCATATGAAAGGCAAGACCCACGTGCAATGCAGGTAACCAAAAGTCGTTTGCATGTGAAAACCAGGACGGTAAGTAATTTGCATTTGAAAGGCAAGACCCACGTGCAATACAGGCAACCAAAAGTCGTTTGCATGTGAAAACCCAGGACGGAAAATAGTTTGCATATGAAAGGCAAGACCCACGTGCAATACAGGCAACCAAAAGTCGTTTGCATTTGAAAACCCAGGACGGAAAATAGTTTGCATGTGAAAGGCAAGACCCAAGTACAATGCAGGCAACCAAAAGTCGTTTGCATGTGAAAACCCAGGACGGAAAATGGTTTGCATATGAAAGGCAAGACCCACGTGCAATGCAGGCAACCAAAAGTCGTTTGCATGTGAAAACCCAGGACGGAAAATAGTTTGCATATGAAAGGCAAGACCATGCACGTGCAATACAGGCAACCAAAAGTCGTTTGCATTTGAAAACCCAGGACGGAAAGTAGTTTGCATATGAAAGGCAAGACCACGTACGATGCAGGCAACCAAAAGTCGTTTGCATTTTAAAACCCAGGACGGAAAGTAATTTGCATTTGAAAGGCAAGACCACGTGAAATACAGGCAACCAAAAGTCGTTTGCATTTGAAAACCAGGACGGAAAGTAATTTGCATTTGAAAGGCAAGACCACGTGCAATACAGGCAACCAAAAGTCGTTTGCATTTGAAAACCCAGGACGGAAAATAGTTTGCATATGAAAGGCAATACAGGCAACCAAAAGTCGTTTGCATGTGAAAACCCAGGACGGAAAATAGTTTGCATATGAAAGGCAAGACCCACGTGCAATTCAGGATCGAGGAAACCAAAAGTCGTTTGCATGTGAAAACCTAGGACGAAAAGTAGTTTGCATGTAAAAGGCAAGACAAAGTGCATGTATTATTCTTGCAGGTAACTCACTGAAAGCTATCGTTGTTCTCTCTATTGAGAACCCATGTACCTCAAATACCCCGGTTAAAAAGGGTGCAGGCGTTGCGAGTACAGAATTACCAGAGAGGAAAGGAATCTGATTTTAGCAGGTTATCTAATCCATAGGCCTCATAGACTACGTCATCTTTTGTTGGTTGCCTAGGCAATTGGCTCTAAACTAAATATCACTGAACCGTGCTTTTGCAATGGTACTTTTTCCGACGGCCATGTTAGTTTAGAGCCAATTGCCATGGCAACCACGTCTCACTTGGGCTGTCTATTGGGGCTTGGTGGTGATTCACGTGAGAAACAACTTAGACCCACAATGTAACATTGCCCAGTTGTACCTCCATCGCAACAATGGACAATTACGGAGAAGGGTACGGGATGCCATAACTCGGGATTTTCTAAGATGAGATCGCAAATTGTCATTATAGATGACAAAATTGAAGGTATTTTTTTTTCGTTTAGATTGGACAAAGTATTTGAGGAAATTACATTCTCGAATCGACAGAAAATTCAATTCCAAGATATGCTTTCCAAAAATCGTCAGCCCCCATGAAATGTCGTCTCTCCCCCACTGGAAATTTAGTTTTGGTTTTGCCTTTCAATTGCAAATTACTTTCCGTCCTGGGTTTTCACATGCAAACGACTCGAGTGGTTCGGGTTACTGGCTGTCAACACTTGGGTGAAAACTTGGACTTGCGGATTCGGGAAAAACTACCATACACTTTAGCCTGTTGAGATTCCATGCGGTATATATGCCGTACACAAAGAGTTATATATAAAAAAAAAACTAAAGTGCGCGCACTCCCAATACACGATGTGCCGATATGGACGCCGCTATTTTGGCTTAACGCTATGGGTGCTCGGTGGGCAAAAGGTTTTTTTCCCACTCTGCACTTAGGCCCTATAGCGTTAAGCAAACATGGCGACGCCCACATCGGCACAGTCCACAAACGTGACTTCAATAGCCAGTGCACACTCTAGTTTTCTATATATAACTCTATGGCCGTACACTTTCGCCACTTATTTTCCCTAATGGCATGATAGCTCTTCATAACGTGTAAATTTGTTCAGGAAACATGATTTTGGATGTGAAAAAAATATAAAAGTATTCTTTTAATTGCAAACATTTTTTGTCATGCTCCATAGACTCAGTGCATGGAGGGAAAACTACCATACACCTTCGCCAGTTGAGACTCAATGCACTGAGTCCATGGAGGCAGCATAACATAAAAACCTAGGAGAAAACTTGAATTTTATTTTCATAGCTAAAATCATGTTTCTTAAACAAATTTACTCTTTCTGAGGCATAATTTGTCATATGTCATATTAGGGAAAATTAGTACCGCCACATTGGACTTAAAATGGAAAAAGTACCCACATGTATAACGCTACGCCCTCTCTAATCTTGGGATGACCGTCAACAGGCCTGCTATTTAAAGGAACACGTTGCCTTCGGGTTGCGCTTTATTGGGCGTTTTTGGGCTATTACAAGCGTTTGAAGTATAATGAGCACGATCTGAAAGATGTTTAAAAAGTAGAATATAATGATCCACACAAACGTGCCTTAGAAATGCTTCAATTTTGCGTAATTTCTCGAAGCAGCACGCTCCGCCATTTATGGGAGTCAAAATCTTGACTCCCATAAATGGCGGAGAAATTATATTTGTCTTATTTCTAGCCTGGAGAAAGAAATTATTTTTCCTTCCTCCGTTGCGTGTGATGTGCCTGTTTTTTTAAATTCGTGTCTACAATAACCATTGGGTATAAATCATCCAAGTCCTTTCTATCGGTTTGTCCCATGACAATATTCTTACCCTGATTGGCGAGGTTTTCGTTTTTTTCTTTTTTGACGCGTCTGCTGTGTTCTCTTGACGATCCATTTTTTGACAGCCAGTCAGTGTGTGTGTGTGTATGTGTTTACATTTCACACATGTCTCGGGAGGCGGAGAATGGTATGGTACCTTGCGTTCATCTGATAGGTTTACCTGACCACTGGCTACGGCGCCAGCCTAACTCCTGTTCGTCGCTGCATTTTGCCCACTACCCGGACGATCGTATTGACGGCTTGAAATACGTATACATTTCGCGGGACATGTAGTGGCGGTCAGAGGTCAGTGTTTGTTTTTTTAATTACCATTCACTAATTATAACACATTAAGTGTGTTTTATTGCAAGAACAACTCTTAATAAGTATAAGGAACACCCTCAAACGTGAGATTTCGTGAAATCTGAAGGCAACGTGTTCCTTTAATTAGGGCGCTTTCACAGGGGGTCAACAGGTCACGGGTCACTGTTGCTTGTCCTTCAGATTGGGAGAGAATAATAGAATCACGTGGTGAAACGCACGTGCTAGCAGCAAATCACGTGACTCTGTTGTTCTCTCCCGATCTGGGCTGCTTTCGAGCGCGGCACCAGGTGCTCCATGGTGCTCCATGGTGCTCGCCTGAAAGCGTGTGTAAGCATGTGTGTGACGTAACGTTTCCACCACCTGGGAGCACCAGGGACGAGCGCTCGAAAGCAGCCCAGGAGGACAAGCAATAGTGACCTTTTACCCCCTGACACCCTGTGAAGGCGCCTTATAACAGGATTGCCGTATTAAGATTACCCCGGGGCATTAGTTTGCACCATTCGGCAGTTAATATTCTGTACATTAGTGGTACATTAGTGAACTAGTATGCTTCAACCTCGGCGAGCTTTATTGACTTTCCACCTTATGTCCTCCGCACATCCAAGGAGACATTTTCCGGGAGACAACAATAGCATAGATCATTTAGAAAATGTTTTCCCGGGGAAGGGATAGGGGACAGAGTTTTCTGGGGGACAGTATCTTCTCCCACACTGGCGCTCTGAATTCAATATTTTCAAAGGCAGGTGCAGATTAGATAGACTGGTTCCCGTCCACATATTCCACACAGGAGAATATAAGAACAGGTAAAGGGCGCTTCATATTGATCTGTAATTGGTCGTCTTTGCGCGTGCGCATTGTGTTTTTTATATTTAAAAATTGACCAAGTCCTTTGCTTTAGGCAATGTACTTTATTTACATAATTGGATATGTTCGACACGCACGGCCAAGTTACAAATGTCAATTCAAAATCTGCGCACTTACTAAAAATATAAAAATAATAATAACCACGTGACGGGCGCAATTCTGCCCGTCATGGCTGCCCTTTACCGATCCCTATATTTTCGCAATAAGCGAACCAATCTATAGGGATCGGGAACCAATCTACAGATTAGATTGCCACATACCATGCATTGCCCTTGTCCTGGCGTGAAACACGCGAAGACAGGTGGGCACGCACAACACAAAGGCGCAAATTGCATGTGTCATGAGAGGAGGCTTTTACAAATACATGCATAGGCCCTATGCATGTTTCATGGAACAATAAAGCTTTAGGTATACTACGGTCCAGCTGGGTGGAGCTTGCGGTGTTGACGATTTCATTGGCCACTGATGACCAGTCAGTCAACCCACGGTCCGACGTACGTTCAAAACGAATGAACACTAGTGGAACGGATTCCCCAGTATGCTTTAAATAGCAGCCAATCGCCGACGCGGACAACGGCCAGCATTACCGAGTACATGTATTACATGCATGCACGGTGTTTACAATCTGCGCGCGTTACATTTGAATACCTGCAATCGTGCTACAATGCACTGCAAGCGTCCTGATTGGTCCAGCAGAGGCGACAAGATTTCTGTCGCTAGTCCCACCGCCAAATGGGGCCTTTTTCAACAGGGCCACTGTACGCAGGAGTTAGGGAGTGCGTTAAAGGGGCACTGTTGCAAGAGGATGTACCAAACGGACATTAGTATAAACCCAACGTCGTCAGGTAAAATCACCGACAACGGAAAAGACGGTAAAGGCCTCGTGTCCAAAGAGAAAAGGTCATCTGCTCCAGCTTCAGATATTTCCTGGCAAGAATTTTCCGATATGACTGACAAGATCGTCAGTCTGGTCGCGAGTCATTTCAAAATGGCGTGCGCGACATCAATGATGCATATGCAGCACGATATGTGGCAAACGGACTCCCCCCTACCATTGTTCCCCTATTGTGTCTCAAACATCCAAGGAATTTCCAAGGAATTCCTTTCAGTTTTTAGGGGGGAGTGGTGCGTTAACAAAAGGGAAAAGTGTGTTGAGATATATGGGCGGTAGGGGAGAGTCCCTCTGCCACATATCGTGCTGGGTATTCAAAGATGACAGACGATCGATGGTTTGCAGTTTGGAAAATAACAAATAAATTGCACCTTTCGTGGTTATCTCCCTTATCGCTGGCGATACACAATCAATAGCAACGTGTCACATTTCCTCAAAAATGTGGTAAGCAGCAGAGAGCCACATTACAACGTCAGTACATGATGTGACCGTGGAGGCTGCCATCTTGACAATGTATTTTGGCAGACAATCCATTCCACATTGAGCAATCGTTGGCGCCAACGTTAACAAACCGTTCGCGTGTTTGGAACGCAGCCCTGATTCAGTACCTCCAGCTCAAAATTTGCGCGCGCAGGTTTTAAATCTGCTTGCGCATAAAGATTGCGCCGTATTCGAGCATGTCAACCACCTGTTGAATTTGAGGAGGCGCGAACTTATCAAGCCGGATCTGAACAAGGACTTCGCCGGCCTTTGTTCACCGCACATTCCAGTTACCGCATTGTTGTTCAGTGACAATCTCTCACAACAATGCAAAGATATCAAACAAACGAGCAAAATTGCAAGCAAGGTTGGATCAGGCGACTCGTGGAGCTCAATCAAGCGTAAAGAGCAGGCGGGTTTTCGGCATTACGAAGGGCCAAGAAGAGGCTCACTGAACTTTTGAAGTCGAAGTATCGAACACATCGGAAGTACGGAAGAACGGCTCGAACTCCAAAGGAGCAAGCAAGTAGATTCAGCTACGGATAGCTCTGTAAGTATATAAATCTCTTCCTATCCCAAAGTGCAAAATTGCAGGTAGATTGGCAAGTTTTATTCCGTTATTCCGAAATGGGAAACTACCACCTCGGACCCATGGGTGTTGGATGCCATAAAACTACCACATTGAATTTGCCCAATGGCCAGTACATTTTTTGCCAAAGCGCATTCCTTTTACTGCTACCGATACTAAAATTATCTCGGACGAAATTGATAGCTTGCTGCAAAATGGAGCAATCGTCAAAACACTGGCTAATTCATATCAAATATTTGTTATCCTCCCTAAGAAAGTGTGGACCCACATTAAGATAGGTGTGTTACATACAATCTGCTTGCGAAAGGCCAATCGCGTGGCACAACAAACTATCCACAGTCTCGATCGCAGCTCTGCAGTGTCGTCGGTGATTACAGCGCTTAAAAAGGACCTGCTGTTTAAGTATCCCCAAAACAAAAGCAATGGTTGCAAAGTTCATCAGTCCATCATCATTGTACTGACAATATTTCTTAATCCGAATTTAATAACTAGAGAAAAATTCTCTTCAAAAAAAATGCATGCCACTTATACTTAAAGATTTTGTGAAGTGAAAATTATCAACCAGCTGTTTTTATACAGAAATCAAAAGATCAAAGTGTTGCAGACAAAGGGGCAAACTCAAATTTGTTTTAATTTTTTTAAAAAGTGACCTTTTACTGCCTTTTCTCTACTTCAAAAATGTCTTGTCAGGCGAGGGCGCTGTTTGTTGCTGGTCATGGAGGGAACCCATGCACAGTGGAAAAACAAAGAAAGAACATTACATTTCAAACAGTAACAGTAGCCCACTGATTCATTTTTGACCTAAACAAACTTGTTAGGATTGTTGCAAATGACATACTAAACAAACTCGGTAAACTTATATAGTTCATGATATCAAGAAGCCACTGAAAATGACATCAACTTTTGTACACAAGTTTATGGAGAATTCCTCTGTTGTCCTGAGATGACATCACCGCTTTGCTCATGAATATGGAAATTTCATTAGCATAAAAATAGAAAACTTGCAATTACACCAGAACACAACTATCAAATTCTCTGAAATTGACCGAAATGTGTAAAACACGTCCTCTACTGTTATTTTATGTTATAAAAACCCTATTTCATACGTCCTTTAACAAGTTTTTGTATCAGAATTTTAACTGAATTTATATTTGTTACATTGTTGAAATATTCATGCGCTTTATATGGAAGTCACGGGAACAGAAAGACTAATCATCGGCTGGAAGTTAGTGGCCGGACCTATGCTGTTGAACTACCGTATACGCTGTTCAACTCCGCGACACTGTGCATATATAATGATATAACGGTCGAAAGGTGGATCCAGAATCCTCGTAAGCAGCACATCTTTTTGAAAACAAATTTACAAGCCGGTTGTTTTTAACCGATTGGAAAAAAATTCTTCCAGGATCAACATTTACTGATGTTTTTATTAGTTTCAAACCATAAAGATCAGCGGCGTCAAAAATAACAAAAATAAGAGAATTTTCTTTAATTACACAAACAAATATTATTTAATAAAACTGATACAGTTATAAAGCCTTAATAATCTGCTAACTGTTGAGAAAATGTGATGACATTTGGACCAGTATGACATTATCACATGCAAACGCACATCGGCGATTTCGGTTTTTCGCATAACCTATTGCGCAAAAGAGTAAGTTTTCATGTTTCAACTGGCCATATCTTTTGTTTTAGGCAAAGTTGTACAATTATCTTTACGTAGTCTTATTATTGACTCAAGACTACACATTTCGGCACAAATAATTACATTATTTAATAATTTTCTTTTTGACACGTTTCTAATTGTCAGGCAAAAAATTATGTAAACAAAATATGCAGTGTATAACTATAAGTGCTCTGCCTCTTATCGCATACATGTAGCATAGGCAAGACACCATTATGTAATTTGCATACATGATACATTTTCTTTCTTTTTGGCCACACAATGCTTTTAATTTCGGGCGGAAATCACAGTCCTATTGCACACAAAGACAAAACATGTTGAATAGCTAGGAAACTGTCTGTCACGTATACAAGCAACCAACAAGGCCGTTTTAGTTGAATTCATCACTCGTTGTCATGGGCATTTTAAATTGAAGTTTAATTACATACCGAAAACTACGTAGAACATATAAATACATGATACGTGTTTTCGCCGGGGGAGTTGTTCCTATTTTGTATCTTCTCAAGGGCGGATCCAGGATTTTCCGGGGGGAGGGGGGGGGGGGGGGGGGGGGGGGGGTGGTGGGGGGGGGGGGGGGGGGGGGGATGGGTAGCGTGAAATGTTTCAGCATGAAATGGTGAAGACAATTAAATGGCGAGCGCGTATAGAACTTCTGCACCGGCGGCCATGGCAGGGGCAGGTTTTCTTATTTAAATGCGGTGACAATAGAACCACAAAGCACCTACTCATGCATGACACACGGTGACAATGTGACTGCCCCCTGTCATGGCCGCCCGTCCGAATCCCCAACGGCGTGGGGCCCGCTTAAAGGTACACACCGGCCAACTGTTTACGTAATTTAGTGATACATCCTTGACAAAATTGTTTGATGGTCCTTGTGAAAAAAGATGATAGATCGTACAAAATAATGTCCCGTAATTAACCACAAAAGCTTAACATTAATTAAAACGGTCAATAGTCGAGTTATACGCTTTACCAGCCGTTCACTATCGCGCGAGACTCACGACTTTGTCGGAAACGATTCGCTCTTCACTTGGCAGCTTTTTGCTTTGGATATCTCTCATTTTCTGCTGAATATTTCACTGGACAGCCTGGAAGACCGAATAGGTCTTTCCGTTTTCCGTAGAGGAGCTGACATTCATGGTTTGTCTTTACGAACGTACAATAAATTATTGTAGTTCCACGGTTTTGGGCGGGCAACGTGTGTGTTGCCGTGGGGCTAAATGTCACATTGTCCGGTAGACTGTTCACGGTGGAACTCGCTTCGGTTCCTCTGACTTTGTGTGACAATAATTGTTATGTTCGATTTTTCAGAGTTATCTCTAAATTTGTTTCATAACCAGAATAAATAGTCTCTTTTGTCAAATACTTATTAATATTTGGGGACAAAATCAGACCTGAATTGTATGCAGTACTGCAGTAATAAACTTCAGTAATGAACTGTGTATCACACGGCCATACTGCTGGAAATAAAACTAACCCAAGACCACGTGATTTATCGGAACCAGATTCTGGTTCCGATAAATCACGTGGCCTCAAATTTTAAAAAATGCTCAAAAACGGCCAAATTTGGCGGTTTCCTTTCAGGTTCTCTTCAGTCTATTTCGGAAAAAAATTCAGAATCATGTAGGCCTATGGGTCTATTTCGAGTCCAAAATAGCCAAACAAAGCCGGTGTGTCCCTTTAAGGGCCTGAAAAATTTTGGATTCTAGATGCTTTGTGGTGCGATCTCAGGCAATATTTAACCACTTTAAGCAGGCAAAAGTGTGATGTCATGTGAGGCAGATACCTCAACGGTTGCGAAAGTTATCGATCATTAAACAAAACGGAATTTTTTTTTGGGGGGGGGGGGGGGGGTGTGGTTGTGTGCGCAACCATGCTCCCCCCCCCCCCCCCCCCGTGATCCGCCCTGCGTTTGCAATAATCCAACATTTGTCTTCATGAGTTGACAAGTGTTGACAAGGCTGATGCCCCCTATTGTTTTTGTTTTTATTGGTTTTTTTTTCCTTTTTCGATCAAACATTTCCAGGACTTTTCTTTCAGACAGTTAATAAGATATTAACTTGAAACTTGGGATCAAAATATACTTGAAAACAAAATTTAGTAACACCAAATAGAATAATTACAATTAGATAAAAGATAATATAGAATGTGATAAAATGTAATAAAATATAGAATGTGCTAAAATGTGATAAAATATAGAATGTGCTAAAATGTGATAAAATATAGAATGTGATAAAATGTAATAAAATATAGAATGTAATAAAATGTGATAAAATAGAATAAGAAAAGATAAAAGAGATACATGCAAGTATATGCAACGCAAATTACAAGCAAGTTCATAATAAGCATTGCATCACATTATCTCACTAGTTCTCTAGCATTTGTAATTTTCAAGACTTGATTTGCCCAAATGAACTCGGGAAATATATTTACGTACTTTGTTGCATTTCGTATTTGGCACAATTATAATAATCAGATTATACTATCTAGTTTGGGGCCATCCAAAGTTGTAAACATGTTTACGGTTCTACAAAGGGGGGCGGGGTTGTCAAGAGCCACATACGACTTTACGTGCACTGAAAAATGTTAAGTAGCATTTCAGGGGAGGGTCTCGAAAAATACTATGCGCTCTGTAAAACCATGAAATTGTTGACGACTTTGGACGACCCCCTCATAACGTACAACTATACTGAAACGCAAAAGAAACTTACCACCTTTTAAACCTTTAAATAGCAACAATAACACTGCGTGTAGTAATGTGTGAACTTATTTGTGGAAAATAGTGTCCTCACTGTCGGACCAAACGGTGTTTGAAGGTCACTTAACCTTCAATGGTCACATCATGGCACAGCTGTTGAACAGGTGTTTTGACTGTCAGTGATTAGCCAAGGGGTATGGGATGATTGTAATGAGCTGCACGCGATGTTGGCTTTAAAAAGGCCAGTGCAAAATGGGCATTTCAAGCAACATGCCACGATTGTCGGGGGATCAACGGCAGCGTGCCCTGGGCATGCTGCAAGGCGGACTGAGCTACAGTGAGGTGGCACGTCGTCTTGGCTGTTCACACCAGACGATATCGGCCCTGGTGGACAGAGAAACCCTCCACAACTCTGCAGATGACAGACCTCGATCAATAAAATGCCAATGTTTCAATTAGCAATTGTTGGTTTGTTTTATTTTGAACTGTTACAATTTCATTACATTTTAAACAAGTGGTAAGTTTCTTTTGCGTTTCAGTATATATATTCCTTAAAACCAAATTGAAAAAGTGCTGGCTGCGAAACTAAGGTGATCAATTCATTTTCGCCGGGTACTATGCTTGTAACAATTGAAGTGTTAATTTGAGAGAAAAAAAACAGATAAAGCGCCATTTAACATTTTGCACGTACCTCAAGCTTTTCTGTCTTGCCTTTCAGAAAACAACCAGCAAATTGTAAAATAAAGGTATAATATTGGTAGAATCAAGTCACTTTTACTAATTGAATGCGTCAGTGTTGCATATTGTGCTGGTTATTTTCTGAAAGGCAAGACATAAAAGCTTGAGGTATGTGCACAATTTTGAAAGGCACTAATCTGTTTTTGCAAAATAACTTTTGAATTGCCAACCTCTGAATTTCAGGTTTATGCATTGCTGACATCGACCGGTGGCTGTCAAAGCTGTAAAAATAGACAGCCGAAGTGAGACGTAAGCTGCCATAGTAATTGGTTCTAAACATCATGGCCGTCGGAAAAAAGACTATTGCAAAAGCACAGGGACACGGTTTAGTGGTTTTAAGTGTAGAGCCATTGCCTAGGCAATTAACAAACGATGACGTAGTCACTCCGGCAGTCCATTCGCTTTTTGCATGTAACATTTGCATAATGGCTAAGGCCCTGAATTCTTCACTCTGAAATGAAGGTGTAATACCTAATACCCCAGTCACAATTAGCTTGCGATGGGTTTGCGAGTAGTTTGCGACGGATTTCTAGGCATTTTCGGCCGGGGCCCCACGGGACTCCTTGCGGCTGCCGGGTCATTTTTGGGCATCGGGCGGACATCGAGTTACTTTTAACTCGGACTTAAAACCTGGTGCGGCGTTTTGCATCGCAAACTGATCGCCAATAAATCGGTCGATGCCTTGCCGATGTCCGGCAGGGCATCGCACACATCGGGTAGGCGCCGGGCCAAATTTTGGACAACCCAGACAATCTATATATCGGCCAGACGCCGCTCAGACGCCGCTCAGTGGAGGCCCGGCGGCGTGTGCGATTTATATCGGTCGGCATGTAGAGGTCGGCGAAAGATCGCGCGATTGCGGCGGTCACAGTCAAAATTAAAAGTGCCCCGCACGCTGCCATGACGGAATGGGTCGATTTCTTGGCCCGTTTATCGGCCGGTGTTTGGCAGGCACTCGTCCGATGTCCTGCCTATGTCACTGCGATACCCCGGCCGATGTCTGGCCGATTTCCGGCCGGGCGCCGCCAAGTCGGCCGGACGCCGGGCGGGGCCCGACCAGCGTCTGGGCGGCGCCTGGACGACGCCTGGGCGGCGCCGGGCCGATATATGGATTGTCTGGGTTGTCAAAAATTATGCCCGGAGCCCGCCCGATGTGTGCGATGCCCTGCCGGACATCGGCCAGGTGCGAAACGCCGCACCAGGTTTTAAGTCCGAGTTAAAAGTAACTCGATGCCCGCCCGATGCCCAAAAATGACCCGGCAGCCGCAAGGAATCCCGTGGGGCCCCGACCGAAAATGCCTAGAAACCCGTCGCTAACTACTCGCAAACCCATCGCAAGCTAATTGTGACTGGGCTATTAGCTGCTGTTGTTGATACGTGGTGCATGAACAGTCTGGTTGCTTTATGCCATTCTATCTTACGGTGAACATGGTCTTGATTCTGTACTTCACACCTGCCGCGTGCACCACACAGCAACAAAAATGTAGCCTGGTAAAGTGGATACTATGTGTGCATGTAAAAATAAAGTACCGGTACGTCAGTACACCAGACACTATCTATGTATGTGAAACATCATGCAAAAGTCTAATTGTCCTAAATTAGACGTCGTGTGTTATTTTTGGCTTTCATATGAGAGCTTGGCGAATATTTTCCCCGCATGATTCAATGCGCATTTTGTGTGAATAGCATCCGGAATACTGTGTACTTCCTTTTAATACACACTCGGTATCCACTTGACCAGACTAATGTTTTGTTGCTATGTGGTGCCGAATCAATACCGTGTTCGCCTTAGGGGAGAATGGCATAAAACAACAAGACTGTTGATTACTGGGCAATGGCGTGCACTACGTAGCATCAACAGCATAGTATGTTGACTTTCTAAACTGCACCTGCATTTGAAAGTGAAGAATCGGGACACCAGCCTTTAATTATGAAAATGCTACACGTAAATGACTAATTAAATTTAAGGGCCTTGTACACTGTACAATCGCCATTTTGTACCATGCCAACGACATCCCCAAACAGCCTGCACTGACTCGTGCTGGATGTGTGTTCAAATGCTGTGCATCCCTCGGTTAAACTGCAATGCACTGCGCAACTCGTAACTTTGCGTGTAGATGCTGTCGATAAAGGGCTTGGTGTTTCCACACACTTGCTACTCTTGTACTGCGCATAGGTTGGAGGTCGTATTTTGGCAGACGTACATGTAGTTATGGGCGCAGTGCTAGTTGAAGTAGCGGGTGCAGTACCGGTTGAGGTAGCGGGCGAAGTTCCCGGTGTAGTTTGGTACACCTCGGTACCTGTAAGAATTTGAGATAAACAGGCTGGTTAAAAATCATCAGCTATATCAACAATCAATAGAACGTCCAAAACACAGCAGTATGTCCCATAATCTTATTAAAATGAAAACCTCTGGAGGAAAGCTAGACGGGCAGAGAGTAGCCTGACGTTCTTTTGCAACAAGCAAGGCCCTTTAACATGGAAAGATTTACAAATTCAGGACATCTTTCAAATTCAAGAAATGAATTTAAGATACGAATATTCCAGGGCAAATGTTAGTTGTCGGAGCGGATGTGATCTGATGAAAAGAAAAACCTCGAGGAGAATTCACACTGAGCTTTTCCGCGCGAAAATTTGACGCGCGTCGCTTTTAGAAAAAGCGGTTTAGAGGGAATTTAGAGTAAAAAGACGCACTAAAAAACACTTTCTGCACAAGTTTATTCTGTGGTTTTGACGGAGTCAGTGCATCGTTTCACTTCAAATTTCCTCCACACCGCGACACGTGTCGCATTTACGAGCAAAAAGTCTGTGTGTGAATCCTCTCCTTACTTGTCAGCTGGGTGCTTGATTCGATGGCCGCAGTGAGATACTCATCCACCGTCACCTCGCACAGGGTTATGACGCAATCTCCAGCTTTTACGCAAACGCTGAGGGGAGAGAAGTCGTTGAAAACGTGGTTTACGCTGACATAACGACCGCTTAAACCTTCATTTGGGTTACAAGAGATCGTAGTCCAGCCACTTGGCACCGATGCGTCTGCACGACTAACTGAGCCGCAAGGTGCATTGTTGATGATGTCCGCGTCATTGCCTACTCGCACCACAGCGCCTTCCAGTCGATCCGCTGAAAAATAGACACGAATGCAAAAAGAGATTCTTTATTATTTTAAAATGTGCAGTCTTGTAGCGCTACCAACGTGAGAGTAAAATGAATTAGATCTCCGTAATTGTGGTAGCTAAGATAGACCTCATAATAAAAAATGCATAATTTATCTTCAAAACGCGTGGTGCTTACACTCGTTTATCGCCCCACTGTCGTATCTTCAGTACTGAAATATTGAGTTAGAAAAGCTTCGTGAGCAAAATTTTGCGCCAAAAAATCATTTGTACGTCGTTTCTTCCTCAAATTATTTTTTTCAGTACTGATGATCACAGCGCCTTCCAGTCGCTCTTCTGAAAAAAAGACACGAATGTCTCGTCATGAAAACGCCAAAAAAATATTTCAAACGTGAGAGTAAAAGGAATTAGATCTCTATATTTGTAGTAGCTAAGATACACCTCATAATAAAAATTAGTAAATTTGTGACCCGCTCTGCAAAAAAGGGTATTAAGTCACGCTGGCTAGTATTCTTTTTGCGACCATAAGAAGAAATCTGTGGCATTTCTACGCTCATTAAAATACCTAAACACAAAAGACATTCCAGGGGGAACACAGACATTCCAGGGGGAACACAGACATTCCAGGCGGTATCCGGGCACCGCCAGGAATTTCCATTGTGTTTTGGTATTTTATTGAGCGTGGATTTGCCGCGGAATTCTTTTTATGGTCGCAAAAAGAATACTAGCCAGCGCGACTTAATACCTTTTTTGCAGAGCGGGTCCCATTTTCTCTTCAAAATGCGTGGTTCTCACATTCGTTAATTATCCCAATGTCTTTTTTTGTTTTAGTTGTCTGTCTGTCTTCAGTACTGAAATACTAAGGAAGAAACCATGCATAGACTTCGTGAGCACAAATTTGTGCCAAAATATCTTCTGTGCGTCGTTTCTTTCGCAAATTATTTTTTTCAGTACTGATGATACGACAGACGACTAAAGAATCTGGTAGAACGATTAAAGAATGTGAGTACCACGGGGCGTTAGGGTGAGTCCCTTTGCCACATATCGTGCTGGGTATACAATGCATAGTTCCGACCTGTCAATCAACCGAACCCGCCGACCAATCACAACAGAGCTAGCAGACGGCGCCCACATATAGGTCAAAGTGCATTGCCTCACAAACAACATGTTTATGAATATATGACATCTCTGTATCACTGGCCTTTTACTAAGTGCATGCTACGGTAGCTGTCCACCCTGAAATATTAATACCTTCAAGTTTCCTCCAATGACGTTTTGACGATAGCGTGTGAGGCATAGCTACAATATCCAAGGGGGCGGGGTTAACTGGGCAATCTTGGAACTATGCATTTTAGGTGCGCCTTATACATACTTACGAAGTATATCTCTGTTGAGCAACTTCACCCTGGCAATGATATGTATACCTCCAAGGTCCACTTTCCACCACGGCATGTCCTCAATTGCTGCAACGAAGATGCTCGATCAGTCACACAATTTCTTTACTTGTTGGATACTGGTTTCATATTTTACGAACTAAAAAGCCAGATTCCCGAAATATTTCTCCAGATGTTTTCACGAGATCGCTACAAGTCTGCCATAACATCTTGAAGGCCGGGTGGCCAAATTATAGGTAATAAGACCAACGCGAAATAGGGACGATAAAAGGCGTCCCGGAAACCGTGCAATATTTGAAATAATGGTCCAAACGTAAAACGCTTTACCTATACTAAGTATAACGTCCACTTTAAAAATACCTTGGACAGTTAAGTCCGAGTAACTCTGACCCTATATAGGGTCCGAGGCTATGGTCCAAGCAGGTTAGCAGGTATCTCATGTACCCGCCCAACAATCGCAACAGTGTTCACCCTCAAAGTGGCTACAAATCCACTTAACACGCCATCTGAGGTGCAAGTACAAAGTTTAAGCTGGGGTACAATCACTTACTTACATTCTTACAGAAAGTGGAAATTTCCGTCCGATTATGAGACCGATTCTTTCCGTTATACGATAAGCCTTTTTGAGGTATGGCGGATACTATACCTGTCGCTAGAGGGCGCACTGTCATTTGGGTAAACGCATCTAAAAATGGCAGACGGTTACCGTAGCGTGTACGTTGTTGTATTAAAATGCTTATCAAAACTTCATCTGTTTGATTGTTTAGAGATAACTTGACGACCAATATTGTACGTGGTTTTGGAAATAGGATAATTTTCTATTGTATAAGAACAACTTTTGGTCTGTTTGTGGCAGATTTTGATCGTTTTCGTTATTGTTTTGCCTAGCATACGTGAAAAACGTCGTACTTCAAAAAATGCTGATTCGTTCACGCACGTTTCTAAAGTCCGATAGGGTAAGAATTGATAATTTAACCATTAATATTTTGGAATTAATTTACGAGTCGGACGTCACATAAACCCTCCTGCACTAAACGTATAAGACATCTCGGAAGATTTCTTAGTTTTTCCTCGTAAAATCTTCACTTTTTTCCCCTCCAAAATTTGTTCTTTTCATTTGCACTTTAGAAAATGTGACGAGCCGAGTATGGAATTCTTTCCAAGGTCTAAAACAATATGGTCAAGTTATCAATTCTTTCCCGTGGTTTCTGGAAGTTCACATGTAAAGTTCTTAATTGACAGTTTTGACATCTGTATTTTCAGATTTGCCACTGAATAAACTCAGTGTCGTGCGGCTTCAAGTTATCTTGTTTCACTTGGCCTTTTTATTTACACTCATTTGTCCATGGCCAAAACAAAATTTAATGTACTATAGCTGTATTTTTTAGTGTTTCACAACTTGCATAGTCGGGTCATTCTTCAATAAGTGTCTATTTTTGGCCTTAAGAAATCGTGGAAAAAAAGTTGTTCAAATGTTGATTATTTTTAGTGGAACATGATCATTAAGGTACACAACAACTATAATTAACGTTCGGCACAATCTTTAGGGGAGTTTTATTTAATTTCATTAACATTAACTTTTCAGTGTTGTAGCATAGGAAAACTGCGCTAAAATCATATCCGTCACACTTTCGTGACGGAATTGACGAATTTTGACAGTGACTTCGGGAACTAAGTAAATTCAAACAAGAGAATTTAAAGTTTAAACATAGAATAACAACCAGTGAACTGAGGGCTTTGAACATAATATAACGCAACTTATTGTCCTCATTTTATTGCCATTATTGGCAAATGAAAATGCAAAAACAAATCAGATATGACACTCCAAAATATCGTGACGGAGATGACCCAAAATGCCAAAAAATCATCTCCATCACGGCAAAAAGTGATGGAACTGACTGTGACGGATATGACTAAATACACAATTAAACTTTTATAACACCACCCACAGTCTGTTTGAAGCCCAAATACAACAGAAGCTTGGAAGTTTGCACAATTGTGATCGTTTGCATGAATACTTTTAAAGATTAAAAACACAAATCAGATATGTTATAAAGCGTTCGGAGATGACGTTGAATAAAGGTACTATTGTAATTTTTTGAGAAAGTCCACAATTCCTTGGTTATTACGGGTTGCAGTCTTCTTTAATGGGTTATTTCTTGCTCTATAGGCTCTGAGGTATCCGATGGACTAATGCAAGTCTTGTTCATGGTCAGTTCTCTATCAGATATGATGCTCCAAAATATCGTGACGGAGATGACCACAAATCCAGGGACACGATTTTTGACTCTTAAAATGTCAGATTTTCATGCAAATATGGTTTAATGATGTAATTTTAATTTTTGCATTTGGAGGAGACCAACTATACTTGGCTTCTGGTAGTATAATTATTTTTTTAAGCTGCTTATTTTAAAAATTATGGCAATAGGGACATTTTGAGAGACACCACCGGGACATGCGTTTTGGGGGTATTTTGAAGGTTCATCGTAAAAAATAAGCACCCTGTCGATTGTTTTCAAGAATTTGTACCACTGCATATAATCAGAAATATGTTCAAGATTATTTTGCCGCTTAAAAATAATATTTTCATTATATAGTTTTTGAGATGTAGCATCTCAAAGTGTCGGAACACGAAAATAGACACTTACTGAAGAATGACCCAGTCAAGCTTTATGAATAATTAGGAATGAACACGATGGAGAATAGGAAATTTTCTTCATTATGAGCAGAATGTTCAATGAGCAGTTCTCTTATCAGAGTTGTTACTGTACCATAACATGGAAGCTTAAGATGGAGTGATTTTTAGAGCATCTATGCATAGTTAATGGTACTATCGAGTGGTAAATTCTTAAAAACGGTGATTAATTGAGAGCCTGTGTCGAGAAAACTACATACAAATAGTCTAACACTGATTATAAAAGCACTGTTAATACAAAGTAATGCTTATAACAAGGACAAATTTGGGTCCCAACTCTTTCTTTTTCTTTTTCAAGATTGGTAATACAAGATTTAACTATTAATAACAAGTTAATTTGGAAAAAGCTGCAATTTCTTCCAGGAATGATGATAAGGCACTAATTGTTGGTTTTCAGCCAGTCATGCACTTAGGATCTACTGCTTGTAAACTCAAACTGTCATTTGCATTATTCATCTGGACTATAATTAAAAGAGCCAAAAGAAACAAATTAAAACATAACACACTGATTGGTCTTTTGGGAAACAGTCATAGCGTAACTTAGCAAGTTAAAATATGCCCTACTAAGCTAAGGCTTTAGGCAAAAACATAGCACGTTATAGAGTAGACCAAGGCTTGCATAAATTATTAAGTTTCACTAGGCCTAGCCCAACTTTGCTCGGTTTCCTTTGCATGTGTCCATCATTTTGATATATGACAGTGCGCGCGTTGGACCGTAGGCCACGGGCTAGGCGCATCTTATGCCTTAATGCTGGGTTAAATCAGCCAGATTAACACATATCCTGTGCCGTAGATAAATGAGTATCTTTAACCCGTCCATTACCGTAATTAAGCACTAAAATGTCGTTTTAAAAAGGCGGCTTTAGCCGTCAGTAAAAATGTAAACGTACACCCACCCGCACAAACGTACGTACAAGCGTCGGCCATTTTGGTTTTGTTTACCCAAATCAAAGGGCGCCCTCTATAAGGCAGCCATACTTCAAAAAGGCTTATTACATTGCTTGATGCAGCGCGGCGCGCGCTGCCGAGTTCGCATCAACCATACGCGCCGTGTGCTATTTCCCCTCGGCCTGTAGGGAAATAGCAGGCATACCGTCTCAAGATCACCTCGGGTCATTAGTTTGTATCATCACCCTCATGAGCAGTCAATATTTATATGGACAATAAATTGAACTTGCCCTAATTGCTGCATGCGTTAATATGCCTAGGCTGATTTTGTGGTTTTCACTGCGTCGTTTCTCTCCGAAATCTCGCTGTGCCCATTTTTTCCCCAAAGAGACGCGCGTGTGCATCAAATTTACACGCGCAGTGAAAGGGTTATGTGTGAATCACAGAACACCAATAATGGAAATTTGTGGTGTGAATCCACTATCTAGAATGCACCCTATACACCAATCCGGTAATAAGGTCTTCTTTATGGTGGCCTTGAAGGGACTAAAATTGACGTAAATATTCCCGGGAAAATTCACGTCCCGCGCTGGGACACATATTTTCCCACAAATATTCACGTACAAATTCACGTCCCGCGCTCTAGGACACATATTTTTCCACAAATATTCACGTACAAATTCACGTCCCGCGCTCTGGAACACTTATTTTCCCACAAATATTCACGTCTGGGACACATATTTTCCCACAAATATTCACGTACAAATTCACGTCCCGCGCTCTGGAACACATATTTTTCCACAAATATTCACGTACAAATTCACGTCCCGCGCTCTGGAACACATATTTTCCCACAAATTTTCACGTGCAAATTCACGTACAAATTCATGGTCAAACTCTCTTGCCCTCGATTCCGCCGCTGATTCAGCCGCAGATTCGAAAAGGATGGAAAATCCAGAATACATACACCAGAGGATGTTTACTAGACGGGCTCAATTCGGAACAATTTCATAATTTTCCTACATGTCCGCACAGACTCCTGTTCAACTTTTAAAAATGTAACTTATTCTGCTGCAAGACACACCTAATTTTGGTTTCAGCTTGAGCCGCACCTTATTTAGTACCTAATTAAGGAGTTAAAGGGACGTTCGAATATTTTGGTAAAACATATTTACTTTTTAGCTCTTTGGGGAGGGGTCCCTTTAACTCCTCAATTAGGTACTAAATAAGGTGCGGCTCAAGCTGAAACCAAAATTGTGCAAACAAAGTGTGCCCGGTACTAGAATCTACTGATTCGAATATGCATGAAAAGTTGTTAATTTGTCAGTAATTGGTTTAGCCTGCGTCGGGGAGAATGAACGTTAATTAGGGTGCGTTCGAAATTGTTGGTGTAAAATATTCACTTTATAGCTATTTGGGGAGAGGTACCTTTAAATCCTTAATTATGTACGAATTATTGAGCAGCTGAAGCTGAAACCAAAATTAGGTGTGTCTTGCAGCAGAATAAGTTACATTTTTTTAAGTTGAACAGGAGTCTGTGCGGACATGTAGGAAAATTATGAAATTGTTCCGAATTGAGCCCGTCTGGTAAACATCCTCTGGTGTATGTATTCTGGATTTTCCATCCTTTTCGAATCGGCGGCGGAATCGATGGTCGGCTTACTTCAACTAGGTGAATATTTGTGGGCAAATTTGTGGGCAAGAGAGTTTGACCATGAGTTTGTACGTGAATTTTCACGTGAATATTTGTGGGAAAATATGTGTTCCAGAGCGCGGGACGTGAATTTGTACGTGAATATTTGTGGGAAAATATGTGTCCCAGAGCGCGAGACGTGAATTTGTACGTGAATATTTGTGGGAAAATATGTGTCCCAGAGCGCGAGACGTGAATTTGTACGTGAATATTTGTGGGAAAATATGTGTCCCAGAGCGCGGGACGTGAATTTTCCCGTGAATATTTGTGGGAAAATATGTGTCCCAGCGCGGGACGTGAATTTTTCCGGGAATATTTGTGGGAAAAAATGATGTGTCCCAGCGCGGGACGTGAATTTTCCCGGGAATATTTGTGGGAAAATATGTGTCCCAGAGCGCGGGACGTAAATTTGTACGTGAATATTTGTGGGAAAATATGTGTCCCATGCAGCGCGGGACGTGAATTTTCCCGTGAATATTTACGTCAATTTTAGTCCCTTCAGGGCCACCATACTTCTTCCCTGTACATCCGCCATAGCTGGGGGACTTCCACTGAATGAACTGTATGTTTTTGTTGTTGCTGAAGCTGCATTTGTATACTTCGAACAAGTTGCGCGTCTTTGTAGGGTTGTGTGCATTGATTTACATACATATACTGGATACGGCATCTGGGAGTGTTTGTGTAGAAATGCGCGGCCGAACAATGGCGGCGCGTCGGGAGGGTAAACGCATGTAGCACGTACTGCACGGCCTATTAACATTGCTGTTCTCATTAATTCAAGAACCGTGAAATATTATGTTTTTTACCCTACTTGAAAACGCACGCGCGGACGCGATTCCAGCCAGATGCCGTCTCCAGTTATATATATAGCTCAATGGTTGTGTGCGCGCGACGGCGGGTGCGTCGCGTATACGCGAAGGAGGCGCGTTCGTGCATAAATGGATGAGCGCTTTTTGTTCTAACAGCAACACAAAACGCACAGCCCATGCACAGCCCATGGACGTCCCCCAGCTATGGCGGATATGCAGGGAGGAAACCTTAGTTACCGGATTGGCTGCCCTTGAGCATTCTCAAGCTCAGTCGTTGTATCTCCGTCAATGGCGTAACTGGCCAAAAAGCCATAGAATACTGACGACTTGGTGGCAGTCTTATCTAACAGTGACAGGGCTGTGAACAAAAAGTTAGTAGACTGCCGAAGTGAATACGTCATCTTTTGTTGGTTGCCTAGGCAATTGGCTCTAAACTAAACATCACTGAACCGTGTCCCTGTGCTTTTGCAATGGTACTTTTCCGACGGCCATGTTAGTTTAGGGCCAATTACCATGGCAACCACGTCACACTTCGGCTGTCTATTACTTTGCTACGACGAGGGCATTGTTCATAGTGCATGTAAAATACTCACAGCCAGGGGCCAGTTTCATAACACTGTTTAGCAGAAAAATTAGCTTTAATGGAGCGTGACCAGATTTTTTTCTCCAAAACCTAACGATCATATACCTCCTCAAACAAACTATCCATAGCCGCTGGTGTATAACAATTTGAAAAGGGTTATTCCATATTTGGCGAATACAAATTTAATATATTAACCTTAAAATATTAAACATGCCCATTATAGCATCAAAAATCAAATTCAAACCCTGCCTGCATCATCATAAGTAAACACGTGGCGGCACGCGTCATCAACTCAAATTCTCGAAACAAGGACGTATCGTACCCGACGATTAACGATAACGTCCGGACGTGCATTCGGGTAACTTCGGGAACATTCGGAAAAAAGGAGGAATTCCTCCTGTTTCAATATGGCGGACTAACATAGACCGTATCGAATAGCCGCCATTTAGTGGGGCAGTTTCTTCGTTCCTTGAGAACATGCATGGTTGCACATACTGTGCTTCCATTGTTGAACGGTTTAAGTAACAAAAGGTGCCCCATGAAATGGCGGCTATTCGATACGGTCTATATACTGACGGTTGCCGGACCTAAATATCATCTCAGAACAGTAGGGATATTTTGGTCTGGGAACCAGACTATAAATTAGTTTACAAAACTTCGGTGGTTTTTCGACGATATCCTCGGAAATATGCAGCCTATAAAAAAGCGCGGGAGTTTCAGATTCGTAATGAGAAAAATATGACGGATGTTATGATACAAACATCTCAGGACCCATGAGGTAAGCCCGGGAAAAGTATGGAAGAAAAAGAGTAATGTATAAGAAACATTAGGGAAATTACGGCAGGATATAGGCCCTAACGGAAACGACTAGCGTTTTGTTTGCATAGACTTTGTTTGAAATTTTTTTATATTATAGTATAAATGCTCAAAAGAAGCTTATGGCATTAGCATAAAAAACACTACCCAAAACTTTCATTTTTTAACCCTAAAAAAACTGAGCCCTTTCGCGCGCCTATGTGCGCGTCACTTTGAGAAAATAAAAGCGTTCTGGAGGGAATTTGGGGTAAATGACCCACTGAAAATCACAGAATGACAAATACACTTCCAAACACGTCCAAATTAATTGTGGTTTTCAGGTAAGTGCCTTGTTTCACCCCAAATTCCATCCACATACATGTATCGCTTTTTCTCAAAATGGGGAAATGATTCGAGACCTAAAACCAAACAGTAAGTTATTTTGGCAAGGATTATACTCACGGGCCATCTCCAAGCTCCAGGTCACAAGGTAACATCCCAGGATTTGAGTTATGCCGACAAAAATCAAACGGTGTTTGACGAAATTTGTAAAATTCGCCATTTCCCTTCAGGAGCGAAAACAAAAATCTCCACCCTGTTCGTGACGCTCGGCGAGAGACGACTTTGGCTGTCGGAACCAAAATAACCAAGGTTACCATGCAGATAATTGTGCAGCTGCATGGTCCAAATTGTAGGAAAATTACTGTATTAAGCCCGTGATGAATCGATTGCAAACCGTGCTTCGTAAGTTCGTATGCGTCACTGGACGGCATATCACAAAACTCTGCAAATTATGGACGGCTTCACACTGCTTTTTTTTAGTATACTATTATTACCACGGGGAAGCATTTTAAACATGTCAGTTGAAAGAGTTACAAAACTGCATTTTACAGTCATAGTGGCCATCTAGCTATATAGTGGCCACCTGTCGTTAGTCTTAAATGCTATGTGTATAATACTATTATGCAGCCTTTATAGGCCTAAAGGCCAGGGGCTACCTGTTTATAACGGCCTCTTTTGTTACGGTCCACGTGGCCAAACAAGTTTAACCGTAGAATCGTTACGATTATCTCAAAGCTGACGACTTGGTGGACATTGGCCTAAATGCACTTACTATGTCATTGTTGCTACGTGGTGCACGCCATTGCCTATAGGCCTAGCGGTCAACATCTAGTTGCTTAATGCTATTTTCTTCTACTGTTAACACAATTCTGATACTTTACACCTGCCGCGTGCACCACATAGCAACAACATTTTGTATGGTCATATACATATGCAGCACGATATGTTCCCCCATTGTGACTCAAACATCCAAGGAATTTCCAAGGAATTCCTTTCAGTTTTTAGGGGGGTGGGGGGGGGGGGGGGGTGCTGGTGTGGTGTTGGTGCATTAACAAAAAGAAAGAGTTTAGAGTGTTGATGTATAGGGGCGTTAGGGGGCGGGGTGGGGCCCTTTGCCACATATCGTGCTGGGTATATGGTTGCAACTCGTCAAAACGTTTTGCAACTACAGCAGCAATTTATGGCTCGTGGTGGGAAAGCGAAAAAAGACGAATTCAGATACAACAGGACTGCAATATATCAGCCAGCTCCACGGGCTGAAATAAAGGAGTTTTAAGTGCATGGCATTGTTCTGTAAAATTTGACCAACACTTGTACGTCGTGTCGTTAATAACCGCCACGAGGTCATTTCGTTTAATACACATCGCCCGTTGCCGTGTATCGACGCCATACAATTTTAAGTATTCCTTTAATTTGCAAATCTGTATTTTAGGGCACGTATTGTTTATAATTGAGATATTAAAGGCCATTGTATCCTTTGCAAACACCTAAAACATGTACTTCTTGTTGGGACATGGACACAGTCAAAATTTTGATAGCAATGACAACAAACACCCGGCAATATTGTTTCCGCCCATAATATAGAGTCTACTCATTTTGCAGGAAATTACCAAAAATTACGGGTTGGCGTAACGGTTCTTTCCTCGCCTTTCACCAATGTGGCCCTGGTTCGATTCCCGTCCAGGTTCGAATCCCGTCCGGGTCAGTATGTGGATTGGGTTCTCAGTCCCTGCCTGATTCCGTGGGTTTCCCCCACACGGTGTGTGGGGCTTTCCTCCTACCTCTAAAACTGAGAATTTCTTCCTGTTCTCTCGCACTTCGTGGCCAAGCTGAAGAACCTCCTATAGGTGGCTACAGGGCAACGACTTGAGTCGGCTAATCTCAGCAACCAGATCCCTTTAGGGGATCATACGAAAGAAGAAGAAGATTTGGAAGTTTCATTTGCAGGTGATGTATTTGGCCTTTAAGACGGTGTTATTTTCTGATGCATTGCTGCATCTATGAAGCTGATAATACGAGATAGTTCAGCAATATTCGTCAGATATGCAATGCAGATATGCAATGCCGTTAATTGCTGCATCTGATGCATTGCTGCATCTATGAAGCTGATAATACGAGATAGTTCAGCAATATTCGTCAGATATGCAATGCCGTTAATTGCTGCATCTATGTACTACGTGTCAAAAACATGCCCTACTTTTAATCGTAAATAACTTTGTCATTTTTCAACGGATTTATATTTAAACCAAAATTTCACATCATGTAAATGAGGCCTGGCAAATTTTACTGAGTGAGTTTCATCATTTTTTATCAAAAGTAGGGCATGTTTTTTTACACGTATATAGTAGCTGATATTACGAGATAGTCCAGCAATATTCGTCAGAAATGCAATGTCCTTTTCCATAAATTCGTAAAAACATATATTCATCTGCAAATAGTATAGTTCCATATTACATTTTAAAACGCGTGCAAACATAATATTTTGACAAACTCGTCTTCCCTGAAAGATTAAATTGGTTTCCAAAAATGGTTTGAATTAGTCTTGTCCCAGGACCGAATTTTGGTTCCCCCTTAATTAAGGCCTTCCACGCCCCGCCCTACGCGCTGTACCCACTACCGATAGAGGGCGCCACACTGTTACAAATGTCCGTATTTTTACGGACACAATTTTACGGAATTGTCGGGGTCATTTCCGTAATTTTACGGACTGCACACGTACAATCCGTATTTTTAATTGCACAAACATGTTGGATTACGTATTTCCGTAAAATTTATTCCGTAAATTTACGGAGCAGAAAAAAACAGTTCTGGTAATTTTGCTGCCAGAATTGTTTTCGAAAAACCCGTAAAATTTGTTGACGGATTAAAAAAAAATTAAATTCCGTATTTTTACGGAATTCACCCTGTTTATTGAAGGACCAAGCTCCGTAATTTTACGGACATTGTCGAATAATCGGTATTTTTACGGACAAAACTGGGTCAGCTTGTTTCAACTCAGTTGGTTTTGGAAACAAAGTGATTATGAAAAACAGCAATAAAATTACAAATTTGTTTGTTCCATAACAATAAACAGTTATCTGTTTCTTTATTTTACAGGTCAAATGCACCTCCAGGATTTGTGCCATGCATGACCAAGACGAAGAAGGGACAGAATATAATGGGAGGGAGGTATGAGCAACAGTTTTATTTTTGTAGACTAATGTTTTAGCCAGAAGGGTGTCTGGGTGTTTTTGTGTTCAAACTGAAGTAACTCAAGTGGTGTTCAAAATAGCCCAAGGGGTGTTTAAAGTAGCACAAGGGGTGTTTATTTAAAGTAGCCCAAGGATTGTTCAAAGTAGCCCAGGGAGTGTCTAAAGTAACTACAGGGTGTTGCAAATTGAAGAAGAATTCAAGGTGATGTGCAAACTGGCTCAAAAGGGTTTCTAAAGTAGCTCTGGGGCATTTATAATATCCCAATACTCAACTGGCTAAAACCATTGGTTGTACTTGTCATATTAGGCCATCCAAAGTTGTCAACATTTTCACGGTTCTACAAAGCGTATAGGAAGGGGGGAGTGGGGTCAAGGGCCGCGTAGGACTTTGCACTGTAAAATGTTGACATTTCATGGTATATTGTAGAAAAATGTTAAAAAGTAATATTTCAGGGGAAAGGGGCTTTTAAAAAATAAGTACTCTAGAACTGTGAAAATGTTGACAACATTGGACATCCCCTTAAAGGAGCGTAATCAGATTTTTCCAGAAAATGGATTTTGTTGCAGTATAAGCAATCATATAAAATACCTACCCAAAATACTATCAGTGCAAAGAAAACAAGTTGCTATCTCCAATTTGGACGTGGAGGAAAAAATATTAGTGTGATCACTGCACTGCTTTATGGAACCAGATAGATTACTTGCATTGATGATTTGTTTATGTCTTTTAAATATACGGATTGAGAGTGCAAAATTTCAGAATGGTAATGAGAAAAATATGACAAATGATATGGTATCAAAATGGGATCTGATCACGCTCTTTTAAAGTTAAATTACACCAACATCAAAGACCCTGACTGATATTTAGAATGTCTTATTAATTTTGTATGTTACATCAGTCACTGGTTTTCTTTAAAGGTAGAACACATGATTGGTAAACCGTTAAAAGAAGTAGACGCTCTTGTTGATAAAACTGCCACATAGGTGCAGTAATACTCCTGAAAACTTGAAAAATCCATGCAAGGTTTTTGCGTTGAGTTGAATAGTACAAAAAGTCTTTTGCAAAAGATTTAAAAAGAGAAAACCTTCAGTTGTTAATTTCTCACACAAAATACCATTTTGGACTGAAATAAAAATCATGTGGTGTGTTTAGTAACATTGTTATTAACACTTTTAGTAAAGTTTTTCTTGTCAACTCATGAAAATACAATTGGGGTCACTGCTGAAAATTATGTGTTCTACCTTCAAGAAGTTGACAGCATTCCAGTGGAAAGTTGCAAAAATGAACATGCGTGGGATCCATAACAAGTTTTTGTGGTTATTTGGTACATTGTATTTGGTACATTTGGGAACCTGATGAGTGACGTTCACTAGAAAGTTTGCTATAGTGAAGTTTGCTATATGGTGTTTAGTTTTGAAACTTTCCACTGTAATGTCTTTAGATATGTAAATATTCACTTAAAGATGCATTCTGCCCCAACATCCATGGCATTTATGTACCATAAATGAACTCAAACTGTAAATACATGCATGTTAATCCTTTTGTCGCCCTGAAGACATTTTGGAACTTCGGTGTTCGAGATACAAAAAGTATTTGCGGCAAATATTTTGCGTATCTTTGTCGTAAATTGACCGACATTTTGAAGGAATAAGCTACTTTTGTGAATCCTGCTTAAATTTGAACCATCATTTTTACATCTTGAATCAAAGTTGGGTTTTTTTTATGGCTTAACCTGTGGTAGAATGCACTTTTATTTTGTCATTATTTTATTTTGTCATTTTGAACCTTTTAATCCAATTTTATTTCTCATAGTGTCTTTTATATCATTCTCTTTGCCCGTTTTATTGTATTTGCGGCCATTTTGGCCCCGTTTTATTGCATTTCTATCATAATTTCGCTATTTATTTAGTTTGTTCTTAGCCCATTTTATCGTACTTTAATTGTTATTTTGTCAAGTTTTACTTGTCAGCTCTTTTTATTGTACATTTCTAACCCGTTTGAGGCATTTTACAGTGTTTTAACAGAGTAATTTTTACTTTTAAAGCCTTTTTAGCCCGTTTAATGTAATTTTGTAATTTTTGCGCTCCATAATTTATCTATTGTTAATTTCGTTTTTTTAGCCATTAATTGTAATTTTGTCATTTCGGCGCTCCATTTTATGCTAATTTGTTGTAATTTTTCATTTTTAGCCTCTTAACCGATATTTTGAAATTTTGCGTCTTTTGCGCTCCATACTTTTATTTCCCACATGTACTATGTATAGTTGACTGTACTACACGGTGCATGTGGTGGATGGACCACATGCACCAAAAAAGAGAAGAAAGTATGGTGCACAAAAAAAAATGCAGCCAAAAATTTGTCCTCCCCTCTTGCCCCACCTCCTCCCCTCCCCTCCCCGTGTTGTCTCCTCCGCTGTCTTTATTCATTCATGGGTTAGTGGTTAGTACACATTATACACATCAATCATGGGGTTAGTATATCAATCATGGGGTTAGTACATGTGCTCGCCGCGGGAGTTGAACCGGGGTCCTCTGATCTCGAGTCCGCTGCTCTCTCCACTAGACCACCGCGGTGACCACACCAGGTTAAGAATTTTGGACTTTTGGATGAATATTAGAACCAGTATTTTGTATACTTCACTGTATTACAGGAGGGGCGATGAAGGGCGCCCTCTCGTGACTTGAAGAGCGCCCTCTATTGACGTTGGTTGAATAACAAGATAGACTAGTAGTGAAACTGTCTATGAGCAAGTGCGGGTGGGCGACTATAGTTAACTAGACTAACCTACCCCCGGAGCTTGGTTCCTCTAGTCAGACTAGCATAGTCAAACCACACAGCGTTCGGGTAACATCTAGGAGCAAGTTCGGGCGGGCGACTATAGTTAACTAGACTAACCTACCCCCGGAGCTTGGTTCCTCTAGTCAGACTAGCTAGTCAAACCGCACAGCGTTCGGGTAACATCTAGGAGCAAGTTCGGGCGGGCGACTGTAGTTATAGACTAAACCATAGGATGTAGATGCCATCCGAACGCTGCGTGGTTTGACTAACTAGTCTGACTAGAGGAACCAAGCCCTGGGAGTAGGTTAGTCTAGCCAGACTAGCTAGTCAAACCACGCATGCTGCGCTTGCTCCGTATCATAGAGTTGTATGCTCTGTAACGACAATGGTCTAGTTAACTATAGTCGCCCGCCCGAATTTGCTCCAAGGCAATTTAATTTAGTCTTGTAACAAGTTATTCATGAAAAAAAACAAGCGGCACTGCGTACAGCTCAAAACATTACCAACGTAATTAGAAATGTGCCTGTATGGCAAACCTAAAGAGATTAACAAACGGAGTAAGAAAATAACTTTCATAATGTTTAATTTCGTTTCAACTTCCAACAACCCTCAAACATTTGTTACCGGTTATAAATCCAGGGCCGGTGGTCTTGTCACAAATACAACGTAATGGCTATGGTTTGTGCGGTGCAAACGTTGAAAGACGCCTGTAGCCAATCAACTAGCCGGATTTTGGCGCATGCGCACTAAGCGTTACTTTTTGAAGAGAAATTATTTTTTTAGCAAATACTAAAAATGAAATGGAATACTATACAGCAATTTTTCTCAATTTTGGAAAAAAATCCCCTTTTTTGTAAATGTCTCAAAATTCTCTATTTCTTTTGCACTGTACAAAATCTTAGTGTAAAATTTACTGGCGTTAAGAAAAGTAACTCTAAGTGGGCGTACGCCAAAATTCAGCTACTTGATTGGTTGCATGAGTTTCTTACCGTTTCTCAACGTTTGCACACACAAACCATAGACACAACGTTGTATTTGTGGCTAGACTATCTGTACATGCAGGGTTTTCTTTTGTCTATGGGCGGTCGGGTTGGCGTAGTGGTTCTTTCTGCTGGCCTGCCTGTGATGATCGCTTTCCAAAGGACTACCCTTGCACATAGGTACCGTAGTTTGGAGGAGTTTTACCCGCGGAATCCCGTGTGATGTCCTGGAACGTTGCTCAATGATGGAGTGACCAGTACGTACGCCACTAGGAATGCCAGTACAATTTTGGAACACGATTGGATCCGTGTCTGCGGTCTTGATGATGGTTTACCTGGACTGGCAACGACAACGATGGAGGAACTGGTTATAAACAGAATCGATCGACATTGGACTGGCCTTGACCTGGCTTGTGTTTTATTCGGACGAATAAAACATTTTATAAAAACAATCCTCGCCTTTCACCTCTTGGCCAAAAATTGACGTTTTTTAAAATGTCTTAGAAATGACTCATAATGAAAACTTAGCCTGTCTGGAACCTTATTTCTAAGAAAAATTGACAATTTGGCCAAAATTCAACAAATTTTCTCAAAATCAATTTTTTTTCCAAATTTCATATTTTATTTTCTGGATGACCAGTCAATGTTAAATTCAAGGAATATCATCTATGGGTCCTAAGCAACATTTCCTGCAATTTTAAGGAAAATTTAAATCATAACATTTTTGGCCAAAAATTAAAAAAATCACAAGGGGTTAGTCCATCAATTTTTCTTAAAATTGGCCAAAAATTGACGTTTTTGAAAATATCTTAGAAATGACTCATAATGAAATTTTAGCCTGTCTGGAACCTTATTTCTAAGAAAAATGGACAATTTGGCAAAAATTCAACAAATTTTCTCAAAATCTATAAATTTTCCAAATTTCATATTTTATTTTCTGGATGACCAGTCAATGTTAAATTCAAGGAATATCATCTATGGGTCCTAAGCAACATTTCCTGCAATTTTAAGGAAAATCTAAATTATAACATTTTTGGCCAAAAATTAAAAAATCACAAGGGGTTAGTCCATCAATTTTTCTTAAAATTGGCAAAAAATTGACGTTTTTGAAAATATCTTAGAAATGACTCATAATGAAATTTTAGCCTTTCTGGAACCTTATTTCTAAGAAAAATGGACAATTTGGCAAAAATTCAACAAATTTTCTCAAAATCTAAATTGATTTCCCAATTTCATATTTTAGTTTCTGGATGACCAGTCAATGTTAAATTCAAGGAATATCATCTATGGGTCCTAAGCAACATTTCCTGCAATTTTAAGGAAAATCTAAATCATAAAATTTTTGGCCAAAAATTAACAAAATCACAAGGGGTTAGTCCATCAATTTTTATCAAAATTGGCAAAAAATTGACGTTTTTTAAAATGTCTTAGAATTGACTCATAATGAAAATTTAGCCTGTCTGGAACCTTATTTCTAAGAAAAATTGACAATTTGGCAAAAATTCAACCAATTTTCTCAAAATCAAAATTTTTTCCAAATTTCATATTTTATTTTCTGGATGACCAGTCAATGTTAAATTCAAGGAATATCATCTATGGGTCCTAAGCAACATTTCCTGCAATTTTAAGGAAAGTCTAAATCATAACATTTTTGGCCAAAAATTAACAAAATCACAAGGGGTTAGTCCATCAATTTTTATCAAAATTGGCAAAAAATTGACGTTTTTTAAAATGTCTTAGAATTGACTCATAATGAAAATTTAGCCTGTCTGGAACCTTATTTCTAAGAAAAATTGACAATTTGGCAAAAATTCAACCAATTTTCTCAAAATCAAAATTTTTTCCAAATTTCATATTTTATTTTCTGGATGACCAGTCAATGTTAAATTCAAGGAATATCATCTATGGGTCCTAAGCAACATTTCCTGCAATTTTAAGGAAAGTCTAAATCATAACATTTTTGGCCAAAAATAAAAAAAATCACAAGGGGTTAGTCCATCAATTTTTCTCAAAATTGGCCAAAAATTGACGTTTTTGAAAATGTCTTAGAAACGACTCCTAACGAAAATTTACTCTGTTTTAACATATTTTGGAAGTTTTCCAAGCTAATTTCTGAGAAAAATGGAAAATGTTCGAGTTGCAGCAAAAATTCCAGTTGCAGCAATAATTCCAGTTGCAGCAATTAAAAATTGAGGTTTTTTTAAATGTCTTAGAATTGACTCATAATGAAAATTTAGCCTGTCTGGAACCTTATTTCTAAGAAAAATTGACAATTTGGCAAAAATTCAACCAATTTTCTCAAAATCAAAATTTTTTCCAAATTTCATATTTTATTTTCTGGATGACCAGTCAATGTTAAATTCAAGGAATATCATCTATGGGTCCTAAGCAACATTTCCTGCAATTTTAAGGAAAGTCTAAATCATAACATTTTTGGCCAAAAATTAAAAAAATCACAAGGGGTTAGTCCATCAATTTTTCTCAAAATTGGCAAAAAATTGACGTTTTTGAAAATGTCTTAGAATGACTCATAATGAAAATTTAGCCTGTCTGGAACCTTATTTCTCAGAAAAATTGACAATTTGGAAAAAATTCAACAAATTTTCTCAAAATCTAAATTTATTTCCAAATTTCATATTTTATTTTCTGGATGACCAGTCAATGTTAAATTCAAGGAATATCATCTATGGGTCCTAAGCAACATTTCCTGCAATTTTAAGGAAAATCTAAATCATAAAATTTTTGGCCAAAAATTAACAAAATCACAAGGGGTTAGTCCATCATTTTTTATCAAAATTGGCAAAAAATTGACGTTTTTGAAAATGTCTTAGAATTGACTCATAATGAAAATTTAGCCTGTCTGGAACCTTATTTCTAAGAAAAATTGACAATTTGGCAGAAATTCAACCAATTTTCTCAAAATCAAAATTTTTTCCAAATTTCATATTTTATTTTCTGGATGACCAGTCAATGTTAAATTCAAGGAATATCATCTATGGGTCCTAAGCAACATTTCCTGCAATTTGAAGGAAAGTCTAAATCATAACATTTTTGGCCAAAAATTAAAAAAATCACAAGGGGTTAGTCCATCAATTTTTCTCAAAATTGGCAAAAAATTGACGTTTTTGAAAATGTCTTAGAAACGACTCCTAACGAAAATTTACTCTGTTTTAACATATTTTGGAAGTTTTCCAAGCTAATTTCTGAGAAAAATGGAAAATGTTCGAGTTGCAGCAAAAATTCCAGTTGCAGCAATAATTCCAGTTGCAGCAATTAAAAATTGAGGTTTTTTTAAATGTCTTAGAATTGACTCATAATGAAAATTTAGCCTGTCTGGAACCTTATTTCTAAGAAAAATGGACAATTTGGCAAAAATTCAACAAATTTTCTCAAAATCTAAATTTATTTCCAAATTTCATATTTTATTTTCTGGATGACCAGTCAATGTTAAATTCAAGGAATATCATCTATGGGTCCTAAGCAACATTTCCTGCAATTTTAAGGAAAATCTAAATCATAAAATTTTTGGCCAAAAATTAACAAAATCACAAGGGGTTAGTCCATCAATTTTTATCAAAATTGGCAAAAAATTGACGTTTTTGAAAATGTCTTAGAATGACTCATAATGAAAATTTAGCCTGTCTGGAACCTTATTTCTCAGAAAAATTGACAATTTGGCAAAAATTCAACAAATTTTCTCAAAATCTAAATTTATTTCCAAATTTCATATTTTATTTTCTGGATGACCAGTCAATGTTAAATTCAAGGAATATCATCTATGGGTCCTAAGCAACATTTCCTGCAATTTTAAGGAAAATCTAAATCATAACATTTTTGGCCAAAAATTAACAAAATCACAAGGGGTTAGTCCATCAATTTTTCTCAAAATTGGCAAAAAATTGACGTTTTTGAAAATGTCTTAGAAACGACTCCTAACGAAAATTTACTCTGTTTTAACATATTTTGGAAGTTTTCCAAGCTAATTTCTGAGAAAAATGGAAAATGTTCGAGTTGCAGCAAAAATTCCAGTTGCAGCAATAATTCCAGTTGCAGCAATTAAAAATTGAGGTTTTTTTAAATGTCTTAGAATTGACTCATAATGAAAATTTAGCCTGTCTGGAACCTTATTTCTAAGAAAAATGGACAATTTGGCAAAAATTCAACAAATTTTCTCAAAATCTAAATTTATTTCCAAATTTCATATTTTATTTTCTGGATGACCAGTCAATGTTAAATTCAAGGAATATCATCTATGGGTCCTAAGCAACATTTCCTGCAATTTTAAGAAAAATCTAAATCATAAAATTTTTGGCCAAAAATTAACAAAATCACAAGGGGTTAGTCCATCAATTTTTATCAAAATTGGCAAAAAATTGACGTTTTTTAAAATGTCTTAGAATTGACTCATAATGAAAATTTAGCCTGTCTGGAACCTTATTTCTAAGAAAAATTGACAATTTGGCAAAAATTCAACCAATTTTCTCAAAATCAAAATTTTTTCCAAATTTCATATTTTATTTTCTGGATGACCAGTCAATGTTAAATTCAAGGAATATCATCTATGGGTCCTAAGCAACATTTTCTGCAATTTTAAGGAAAGTCTAAATCATAACATTTTTGGCCAAAAATTAAAAAAATCACAAGGGGTTAGTCCATCAATTTTTCTCAAAATTGGCAAAAAATTGACGTTTTTGAAAATGTCTTAGAATGACTCATAATGAAAATTTAGCCTGTCTGGAACCTTATTTCTCAGAAAAATTGACAATTTGGCAAAAATTCAACAAATTTTCTCAAAATCTAAATTTATTTCCAAATTTCATATTTTATTTTCTGGATGACCAGTCAATGTTAAATTCAAGGAATATCATCTATGGGTCCTAAGCAACATTTCCTGCAATTTGAAGGAAAGTCTAAATCATAACATTTTTGGCCAAAAATTAAAAAAATCACAAGGGGTTAGTCCATCAATTTTTCTCAAAATTGGCAAAAAATTGACGTTTTTGAAAATGTCTTAGAAACGACTCCTAACGAAAATTTACTCTGTTTTAACATATTTTGGAAGTTTTCCAAGCTAATTTCTGAGAAAAATGGAAAATGTTCGAGTTGCAGCAAAAATTCCAGTTGCAGCAATAATTCCAGTTGCAGCAATTAAAAATTGAGGTTTTTTTAAATGTCTTAGAATTGACTCATAATGAAAATTTAGCCTGTCTGGAACCTTATTTCTAAGAAAAATGGACAATTTGGCAAAAATTCAACAAATTTTCTCAAAATCTAAATTTATTTCCAAATTTCATATTTTATTTTCTGGATGACCAGTCAATGTTAAATTCAAGGAATATCATCTATGGGTCCTAAGCAACATTTCCTGCAATTTTAAGGAAAATCTAAATCATAAAATTTTTGGCCAAAAATTAACAAAATCACAAGGGGTTAGTCCATCAATTTTTATCAAAATTGGCAAAAAATTGACGTTTTTGAAAATGTCTTAGAATGACTCATAATGAAAATTTAGCCTGTCTGGAACCTTATTTCTCAGAAAAATTGACAATTTGGCAAAAATTCAACAAATTTTCTCAAAATCTAAATTTATTTCCAAATTTCATATTTTATTTTCTGGATGACCAGTCAATGTTAAATTCAAGGAATATCATCTATGGGTCCTAAGCAACATTTCCTGCAATTTTAAGGAAAATCTAAATCATAACATTTTTGGCCAAAAATTAACAAAATCACAAGGGGTTAGTCCATCAATTTTTCTCAAAATTGGCAAAAAATTGACGTTTTTGAAAATGTCTTAGAAACGACTCCTAACGAAAATTTACTCTGTTTTAACATATTTTGGAAGTTTTCCAAGCTAATTTCTGAGAAAAATGGAAAATGTTCGAGTTGCAGCAAAAATTCCAGTTGCAGCAATAATTCCAGTTGCAGCAATTAAAAATTGAGGTTTTTTTAAATGTCTTAGAATTGACTCATAATGAAAATTTAGCCTGTCTGGAACCTTATTTCTAAGAAAAATGGACAATTTGGCAAAAATTCAACAAATTTTCTCAAAATCTAAATTTATTTCCAAATTTCATATTTTATTTTCTGGATGACCAGTCAATGTTAAATTCAAGGAATATCATCTATGGGTCCTAAGCAACATTTCCTGCAATTTTAAGGAAAATCTAAATCATAAAATTTTTGGCCAAAAATTAACAAAATCACAAGGGGTTAGTCCATCAATTTTTATCAAAATTGGCAAAAAATTGACGTTTTTTAAAATGTCTTAGAATTGACTCATAATGAAAATTTAGCCTGTCTGGAACCTTATTTCTAAGAAAAATTGACAATTTGGCAAAAATTCAACCAATTTTCTCAAAATCAAAATTTTTTCCAAATTTCATATTTTATTTTCTGGATGACCAGTCAATGTTAAATTCAAGGAATATCATCTATGGGTCCTAAGCAACATTTTCTGCAATTTTAAGGAAAGTCTAAATCATAACATTTTTGGCCAAAAATTAAAAAAATCACAAGGGGTTAGTCCATCAATTTTTCTCAAAATTGGCAAAAAATTGACGTTTTTGAAAATGTCTTAGAATGACTCATAATGAAAATTTAGCCTGTCTGGAACCTTATTTCTCAGAAAAATTGACAATTTGGCAAAAATTCAACAAATTTTCTCAAAATCTAAATTTATTTCCAAATTTCATATTTTATTTTCTGGATGACCAGTCAATGTTAAATTCAAGGAATATCATCTATGGGTCCTAAGCAACATTTCCTGCAATTTTAAGGAAAGTCTAAATCATAACATTTTTGGCCAAAAATTAAAAAAATCACAAGGGGTTAGTCCATCAATTTTTCTCAAAATTGGCAAAAAATTGACGTTTTTGAAAATGTCTTAGAATGACTCATAATGAAAATTTAGCCTGTCTGGAACCTTATTTCTCAGAAAAATTGACAATTTGGCCAAAATTCAACAAATTTTCTCAAAATCTAAAAATTTTCCAAATTTGATATTTTATTTTCTGGATGACCAGTCAATGTTAAATTCAAGGAATATCATCTATGGGTCCTAAGCAACATTTCCTGCAATTTGAAGGAAAATCTAAATCATAACATTTTTGGCCAAAAATTAACAAAATCACAAGGGGTTAGTCCATCAATTTTTCTCAAAATTGGCAAATAATTGACGTTTTTGAAAATGTCTTAGAAACGACTCATAATGAAAATTTAGCCTGTCTGGAACCTTATTTCTAAGAAAAATTGACAATTTGGCAGAAATTCAACCAATTTTCTCAAAATCAAAATTTTTTCCAAATTTCATATTTTATTTTCTGGATGACCAGTCAATGTTAAATTCAAGGAATATCATCTATGGGTCCTAAGCAACATTTCCTGCAATTTGAAGGAAAGTCTAAATCATAACATTTTTGGCCAAAAATTAAAAAAATCACAAGGGGTTAGTCCATCAATTTTTCTCAAAATTGGCAAAAAATTGACGTTTTTGAAAATGTCTTAGAAACGACTCCTAACGAAAATTTACTCTGTTTTAACATATTTTGGAAGTTTTCCAAGCTAATTTCTGAGAAAAATGGAAAATGTTCGAGTTGCAGCAAAAATTCCAGTTGCAGCAATAATTCCAGTTGCAGCAATTAAAAATTGAGGTTTTTTTAAATGTCTTAGAATTGACTCATAATGAAAATTTAGCCTGTCTGGAACCTTATTTCTAAGAAAAATGGACAATTTGGCAAAAATTCAACAAATTTTCTCAAAATCTAAATTTATTTCCAAATTTCATATTTTATTTTCTGGATGACCAGTCAATGTTAAATTCAAGGAATATCATCTATGGGTCCTAAGCAACATTTCCTGCAATTTTAAGGAAAGTCTAAATCATAACATTTTTGGCCAAAAATTAAAAAAATCACAAGGGGTTAGTCCATCAATTTTTCTCAAAATTGGCAAAAAATTGACGTTTTTGAAAATGTCTTAGAATGACTCATAATGAAAATTTAGCCTGTCTGGAACCTTATTTCTAAGAAAAATTGACAATTTGGCAAAAATTCAACAAATTTTCTCAAAATCTAAATTTATTTCCAAATTTCATATTTTATTTTCTGGATGACCAGTCAATGTTAAATTCAAGGAATATCATCTATGGGTCCTAAGCAACATTTCCTGCAATTTTAAGGAAAGTCTAAATCATAACATTTTTGGCCAAAAATTAAAAAAATCACAAGGGGTTAGTCCATCAATTTTTCTCAAAATTGGCAAAAAATTGACGTTTTTGAAAATGTCTTAGAATGACTCATAATGAAAATTTAGCCTGTCTGGAACCTTATTTCTCAGAAAAATTGACAATTTGGCCAAAATTCAACAAATTTTCTCAAAATCTAAAATTTTTCCAAATTTCATATTTTATTTTCTGGATGACAAGTCAATGTTAAATTCAAGAAATATCATCTATGGGTCCTAAGCAACATTTCCTGCAATTTGAAGGAAAATCTAAATCATAACATTTTTGGCCAAAAATTAACAAAATCACAAGGGGTTAGTCCATCAATTTTTCTCAAAATTGGCAAAAAATTGACGTTTTTGAAAATGTCTTAGAAACGACTCCTAACGAAAATTTACTCTGTTTTAACATATTTTGGAAGTTTTCCGAGCTAATTTCTGAGAAAAATGGAAAATGTTCGAGTTGCAGCAAAAATTCCAGTTGCAGCAATTAAAAATTGAGGTTTTTTTAAATGTCTTAGAATTGACTCATAATGAAAATTTAGCCTGTCTGGAACCTTATTTCTAAGAAAAATGGACAATTTGGCAAAAATTCAACAAATTTTCTCAAAATCTTAATTTATTTTCAAATTTCATATTTTATTTTCTGGATGACCAGTCAATGTTAAATTCAAGGAATATCATCTATGGGTCCTAAGCAACATTTCCTGCAATTTTAAGGAAAGTCTAAATCATAACATTTTTGGCCAAAAATTAACAAAATCACAAGGGGTTAGTCCATCAATTTTTATCAAAATTGGCAAAAAATTGACGTTTTTAAAAATGTCTTAGAATTGACTCATAATGAAAATTTAGCCTGTCTGGAACCTTATTTCTAAGAAAAATTGACAATTTGGCAAAAATTCAACCAATTTTCTCAAAATCAAAATTTTTTCCAAATTTCATATTTTATTTTCTGGATGACCAGTCAATGTTAAATTCAAGGAATATCATCTATGGGTCCTAAGCAACATTTCCTGCAATTTTAAGGAAAGTCTAAATCATAACATTTTTGGCCAAAAATTAAAAAAATCACAAGGGGTTAGTCCATCAATTTTTCTCAAAATTGGCAAAAAATTGACGTTTTTGAAAATGTCTTAGAATGACTCATAATGAAAATTTAGCCTGTCTGGAACCTTATTTCTCAGAAAAATTGACAATTTGGCCAAAATTCAACAAATTTTCTCAAAATCTAAAATTTTTCCAAATTTGATATTTTATTTTCTGGATGACCAGTCAATGTTAAATTCAAGGAATATCATCTATGGGTCGGTCCTAAGCAACATTTCCTGCAATTTGAAGGAAAATCTAAATCATAATATTTTTGGCCAAAAATTAACAAAATCACAAGGGGTTAGTCCATCAATTTTTCTCAAAATTGGCAAAAAATTGACGTTTTTGAAAATGTCTTAGAAACGACTCCTAACGAAAATTTACTCTGTTTTAACATATTTTGGAAGTTTTCCAAGCTAATTTCTGAGAAAAATGGAAAATGTTCGAGTTGCAGCAAAAATTCCAGTTGCAGCAATTAAAAATTGACGTTTTTTTAAATGTCTTAGAATTGACTCATAATGAAAATTTAGCCTGTCTGGAACCTTATTTCTAAGAAAAATTGACAATTTGGCAAAAATTCAACCAATTTTCTCAAAATCAAAATTTTTTCCAAATTTCATATTTTATTTTCTGGATGACCAGTCAATGTTAAATTCAAGGAATATCAATTAGGTCTAAACATTCGCTGGTAATCTGAAACGTCCATTGGTATAGCGAAGGAAAACAGTTCACTGGTTTTAGTTTAGACCCAATAACCATGACAACACACAAAGGGTGACGTTTTCACTTTAGTAGTCTATTAATGTCGTTTTTTTATGGCATCTTCGGCAACTAAGGCCCTTTTCATCAGCTATACGATTTTAGCATACATCAACTTGAGATGAGAAAGAATGAGTTCAGTTTTAAAAGTGAGAGAGAAAACCCACGCAGTCAAGTAGGAACTGCAAATCCACATACACTCCCCGGATTCGAACCCGGGACGTCAGAGGTGAAAGGCGAGGAAAGAACCACAACGCCAACTCGAACGCCCTTAAGCAAATTCAAAATGATCAACGGGCGTTTAAATTTTAATTGGTCATGGATAACCACTGGTTGTTTCTTTCTTGTTTGTTTGTTTGAAGAAATAAAAATAGAGCAAACTAACAAAACAGACAAAGTGAAAAAGACATTTTATAAATATAAAAAAAATATTTAAATTTGTAACAATTTAAAACATTGTAACGGTAAAATCTGGATAATTTCTTATTTTAAGGAAAAATAAATGTAATAGGCAATTTATTGTGTATTACAGCAAATAAGCAATCAGAAAATAAACTAAAATAATCACTTGAAATTTAAGTCATTGTCTCATAGTAATAAGGTTTCAACATTTTCTTGAATGTGATACCAAAACCGCTCGATCTAATAAAGGCTTGAAACATAAGAAATTAACTTTGCATAAACTATTGAACTAAAAGTCTTTAACAAAAACAACATACTGCTAACACAAACCATTTGCTATGTTACATTTATGGCACTATAATTCTTTCCATAATATTATCTGAGCTACAATGTCAATCATAACATTTAAATTTAAGTACAAGAAAGACAATCATGGGTTTTTCAAGTACGTTCTACTACATGTAGTTGGCAAAAATTGTGCTAAATTCCACACACGACTTCGTGTATACATACTGTCGTTCTGACAGACACGATATCGACAGACTTTTGTCTGTCATATCTGCCAGACAAAAATCTCATAGTGTGGACTGCACGTCAAACACGATCAGACAATAGACCGTATCGAATAGCCGCCATCTTGTGGGGCAGTTTCTTTGTTCCTTGACAGACAAGTCAGAAGCCGATTTCACGAAGCATTACGCACTGCGTAAGCCCGCTTGCGCAACTTTTTATTGCGTAAGCTGCGCAACATTCCTGTGACAATTACACGCAAGCCTATAGGCATATACCATTTTCAAAAGTTGTGGAAGCTACGCAATTTGTCGTGAAATCAGCTGCTCAGTTCCACTGTGGTCGTAAGTGGTGATTTTTGAAGCAGAGAGTGTCGTACGTAACTGGGACACCAACCATTTTGGACCCCTAATTTTGGGAATGACCCATCTGCATGACAGACACCTTGTCACAGAAATAGGTGAAAACAGCCATTTGAAGGGAAACAAAATCAAAAATTGAACCGCACCAATATCCCTAACTTATTATCAGTAGTGTACCAGGCAGTATTCACCGAAAACAGGCAAAACGCATATGCAATTAAACTACAATTTAAAATGCCCAAGACAACGAGTGATGGATTAAACAAAAATGTTCTTGTATACGTGACAGGTGGTTTCCAGGCTAATAAACGGGTTTTGTCCTTGTGTGCAATAAGACTGTGATTTCCGCCAGAAAGGAAAAAGCAGAGTGTGAAAAAAAAATTCTTGATCTTGTACAGACCCCTCTATTTTTTAAATGTATGATTTTAAAGGTAGTATACATGTTTGGTAAACTGTTAAAAACTGGGTGATTTCCACTGGTAATCGAAAGCCTATGTTGAGAAAACTACCTTGTAGAAATTTTAGCCACATAGATACAGTAATACTTCAGAAAACTTGAAAAATCCTACAGGCATTCTTTGGAGATTCAAATAGTTTTGACATTTTTCTCATCAATGGGGGCACTTCAGACGAAATAATTTTATAGGATGATCACTACCATCACCATATTGATAACAAGTGAGCTTAAAGTAGGTATACGTGATTGGTAAACTGTTACAAATAGTTTTATACCCCTGTGTGATTGAATATATGCATGATAAAACCAACCTGAGCAAAAAAGGGGTTTGCAGTCATTTCGCCCCAAAACCACTTCGCCCTGAACTATTTCGCCCTGAACCATGGCATGTGCACGAAGTGGTTTTGGGGCGAAGTAGCATTTGGGCGATGCAGTGTTTGGACAAAGTGATTTGGGGCGAAATGGCACTTGGGCGAAATGGTTTTTGGGCGAATTTAATTTTCGTCTCATAAGACGAAAACTAATTGTTTTACTCATTTCTCAAAGACTATAGCACTTCAGACAAAAGGGAAGTTTTCTACGGTCATCATGTTTATATTGTGTAAGTTAGGCGTAAATTCGTGAA
This sequence comes from Henricia sp. BOLD:AAB3569, assembly GCA_037783545.1. NCBI lineage: Eukaryota > Metazoa > Echinodermata > Asteroidea > Spinulosida > Echinasteridae > Henricia > Henricia sp. BOLD:AAB3569. The sequence continues at coordinate 228,487 of JBBELK010000239.1, forward strand.
CATTTTTGATTTTCGAGATACCAGTCATGTATACTGCCTTTAAAGCAGATTTTTTGTTTCAGAAAATTCTGCCCAACAATAGCAGTGGCAATTTTCAGTAACCATCTTCAAATTCTTGTTTTTGAAAATTTGATATTTTTGCTGACCAATGGAGAGACAGGAAATCAGCAACACAGTGCTTGTTTTCGTACTCGCGTTGCGATTCCAAATTGTCCGCCACGTTTCACTACTCGCAACTTCCGCACGGTTACTAGGTGACGTCATTACACCAAGCCTTACACCAGAGACCCTGCCGCGAGCTCGGGTAGTGGTGTCAGCCACCGAGGCAGACACGTGTATCACGTAAGGGCAAAAAGAATGCTCTTGTGTAAGTTGGTGAAAATGAGGTTGGAGGTTGTTTCACCTGCTAAGGGACCCAGTTTAGGAGCCAGTCCAGTCACAAGAGGGTGCTACGCAGGGCTTCCACTCCAACTATGGCATCTAGCTGGCTTGTGCGTCGTCATGACTCGTGTGAGTCTGTCACTGCTAGAGGGCGCTCTAACTCCCTTCAACCATCCTCATCACTGCTCCAAGTGTCCTCAGTTACGCCTACGCTGCGGCCATAGAAGATCCGTCCTTTTGGCTGAAAGAGAATGCGGATTGGACAGATGAGCTACTGTCTGTGCTTAGAGCTGGTTTTGCCTAAAGTGGTGGTTCTCATTGGACTTTTTTTTTAGTTAAGGCGCGGGGTCAAAATAGAAACGGTCTGTATACCGGTAAATGATTCGAGTTAATCCCTCTTTAAATCGTTTCTCTGTTGAAATGGTGTGCCGGTTTGAAGGGAACCGTTTCCAACTTGCTGGGTTGGTTGATGATTGACAGGTTTACAACTAGCCGTCTGCAAGAAGGATACAAAAGGCTGCTACTGGCGGACGACTTCAAAGGGAGCCACTGGACCCTCCAGCCAGGTGCACCCCCGGGCATTATTGGGTTGTGGTTAAACACCCTTGTTCGGGCGGTCACATGACAAACAGTGGCAGGAGTCAGCCAGGATTAATCACACAATGGCCCGTAATCCGATAAGCTCTCTATTGTTAAGCGAATGTGGGCTCAATTATCTATCGTCTGGCCAGACAAGTTGAATTGTTTGCTTGTTCACTGAAAACCGTGCAACGGTGTATCGTTTATGTACCGTTTCCCGGTATACAGACCGTTTCTATTTTGACCTCGCGCCTAAACTGCTGTGGTTGTAGGGTAAAATTCTCGACCTTTAGATGAATTTCACATTAGCCCGGTCTGCGCATTTCCAATGTAAAACTGACGGCTCAAAAAAAGGCTGCAGAAACTTTCCGCTCAAAGACCCAAAATTTACAGGGTGTATGAGCCATAGACTGGTTCCCGTCCACATATTCCACACAGGAGAATATAAGGACAGGTAAAGGGCGCTTCATCTTGATCTGTGATTGGTCGTCTTTGCACGTGCGCATTGTGTTTTTTATATTTAAAAATTGGCCAAGCCCTTTGCTTCAGGCAATGTACTTTATTTACATAATTGGATATGTTCGACACGCACGGCCAAGTTACAAATGTCAATGCAAAATCTGCGCACTTACCGGTACTAAAAAATAAATAATAATAATAACCACGTGACGGGCAGAATTCTGCCCGTCATGGCTGCCCTTTACCGATCCCTATATTTTCGCAATAAGCGAATCAATCTATAGGGATCGGGAACCAATCTATATGAGCCACAGCCCTGTATAATAATGCAGTGGACACCGGAGTAACACCAACTTTCCCAAAATTGCAAAATTCAATTTTAGCAATGGACTGACTTTGCCCAAACTTTGGACCAAATGAAGAGTCTTGTGGGTTAAGGAATGACCTATTATTTTCACCTTTTTCTTCTCCACTTTCTCCTCCCCAGGATCCACAATCCTTCCCTCATCTGGCTCCCAGAGAAGGATGTTGCTGTCGTTGCCTCCACTGTACAACTCCTGATAATTACAACAAATTACATGATTGGAAAACGTTTAAAAACAGGAACAGCATTACATAACTAAACAATGTTGGTAAACTGCCTTGTAGAAATTTCAGCCACATAGATAGCAGTAATACTTGTAAGAACTCTGACTGCCGCAATAGGGCGACATTTCTGGAAGACTCTCCCCGGGGACCACCGAAATTTCAGCAAGAGTCACTCAAAATGACACCTTATTTTTTTACCCAAAACTTCAAAAAATGGTTCCAGACCAAAGAGAAAGAACTCCAGTCCTAATAAAAATGGTTTTTGACCTAAAAAAAATGGTTTTTGACCTAAAAAAAACCCAAATATTAGGGCGACACCAAAATGTCGCCCTATTGAGCATGTCGCCCTAATATACCTTTTTTACACACAAATTGTCGCCCTATCCTAGCATTCATAGTTTTTCAGAAAACTATAAGAAATCCATGCATGGTTTTTGTGTTGAATAAATGGTAAAAAAATTGTCTGCAGATTTTTAAAGCACCTTCAGTTGCCAATTTCCCCCGTTTTTTTTTGTCAACTTGTCAAGTAAAATGATGGGTAATGGCCTAAGCTATTTTCAACTGCGTGTAGTTAACGCGCAAATTTCATGGGCATCGTGTCCACTACCCACCACTCCCCCTCCCTCCCGAGTGGAAGGGAGAGTTTTTACCTGAAACAACGGATGAAAGACACAACAGTTGACGTTGCTGTAGTGGCCCTTTAGGTCGGAAACCAATTCGCCATTCTGAAGGTCAAAGACAGCGAGGTCACTTGTGTTTGGCACGAAGGCCGCGTCGGGAACCGACCCTGCCGAGACGGCGATTTTGACGTTCTTTCGTCCATCGTTTGTCACCTTGCCAAAATTGACCTGGAATTATGATGCATCAGAAAAAAGCTTAAAATACCTTGTTCCGATTTTTCCAGAAAATGGATTTCGCTACAAACTAACAATCATATGAAATACCTCCCCAAAATACTATCCCTAGGAAGAAAACAGGACAATTTGCAATCTCCAATTTGGATGTGGAAGCAAAAAGATTGGTGTAATTACCGCACTGCTTTATGGAACGGATGAATTAGTTTACAAAACATTGGTGTCTTTTTGATGATATAATTGAGAGCGCGAAATTTCAGAATGGTAATGAGAAAAATATGACAAATGATATGGTATCAAAATCTCAACACCCATGGGAAATTTGGGGGTGCTCAAAAACGTGACGTTTCTTTAACATACCAGTGTATTCTTGCCACTTGCAACATCCCACATACGTAAACGATCGTCTGTGCCAAAGCTAAGAAGACGTAAACCATCCTCTGCGAAGCATAGCCCATTGACGTGGCCGCTGTGAGCTGTACACACTGTAACCAAACAAAGAGATACCCATTGCACAAAAGCACTCATTACCAGATTGATAAATGTTGGGATGGGAATTTACAGTTAATTCAGAAACCGGTTTGCACATCGTTCAAGTGTTGGTTAACCGATCGGTCGACACTACAGATTGTTGCATGTGTTTATACATGCATGTGCAATGTACACAATACCCCTAGTCCCCCAAAATAATCGCTGAACCTTTATCTGGTAAATTTTACTACGACCATATATAAATTTATTTCAATTTCATGAGGTCATTACAAATAACCCTCTGAAAACTATTGTAAATTCTTTAAAATTGGGTTTCGTTTAAACGTTCAGTAAAACACCAATGAGATGCCTCAATTTTGACACCCAAAATGAACGTCTGCACACGTGTGTGGTCTGCACAAGCCCAAGTCATACCTTGATAACATAAGACATCCTGGGGCTAACTTCAAGCACAAAAACTATGCTTAGCACATAATTTCCTTACTTTATATTGCAAAAATGGGCTGCTAGCCACAATTGTATACCGATTTTCTGCTACTGCTTCTAAAAACACAATTTGACATACAATTTTAAAAAGCACAGAAATTCTGTGCTAAGCTAATTTTTGTGCTTAGCAGCACTATAAAATTGGCACTTGGTTATAACAAGTAAAATTTTAAGAGGCAATTTTATTTTTTTCTTTGAAATACGTGTATGGGCCTGATGAAGCAGTTTTACCTACCTGCAGTGGACGAATGTCCCACAGCTTCTCCGTTGTGCTGGTCAAGAGCCATTAGACACCCCTTGGCCCGACGAATGTCCCACAACAGTAGCTTGTTGTCTTGACTGAAAACAAATATCAACTGCTCGTTAAAGACAATGTACACTTATGAAACAAAAAGTTCGATCCTAATGAAGACAAATGTCTATGAGTTTCGGAAATCTGAATGCAGTGAAAACAACTTGGCGCCACTTGGGACCTTCTCCTCAACATGCAGACGCCCTACAAATTGAGCTGTGAAGCCAACTGGTGGTCTTGAAACACGATATTGCAGTTATTCCTCACTGATTGGGATTGGCTATCACGTGAGCTTATAGCAAGCCCTACAGAGAAATAACCACCCCTCTCAGAGATCACTTAAGATACGCCCCAAACCCCTGCCCGGCTTGCCCCAATTATTACGTCGGGCAGTGGTTTGGGGCGTATTGTAATTAACAATGGGAACTCACCTTCCCGAGGCCAAAAGAAATTCCTGTTTTGGAGACCACCTGACACACATGACTGCAGCTCGGTGACCTTTCAATATGTGTGTAGCTGAGCCCGTCTTGAGGTCACAGAGGTTAATATGGGAACTCTGTGAAGCGACTGAAGCATGGCAAAGCATTCACATACAAAAATAATAAAATAGAAAGAAAATGCAAAAATGTATCTCCAAAAGTGATAATTTCATAAAATCCACATTTTCTGTTTTAGCTGCGTACTAAAAGAGTGCCGTCAGTTTATAAATCATGTTTTCTAAAAGGTATTAGTGAGCCAAATCGTGTACTAACAGGCAACCTTTTGTTGAAGGCAAATCTTTGTTATCGCAATAATCAAGAAAATTAGGGATAAATTTGTTAGTACAAATTATCAACTAGCCACTGAGAACAGGGATCAATTTCACAAAAGTTAAGACGAGTTCAGTGCGTCCTAATTCCAATACCAACGTTCCAAGATAAGAAGAGTGACCCTTCTCAAGACCTGTATTAGTGCTTCGTGAAATTGGCCCTACGCGTCTTGACTGAAAGCAAGACGCAAGTCCAATTACCTCCAATAAGGCAATGCTTTGTTGCAATGGGCGACATATGATGACAATATATTGGCTTGTCCATGGTGAACGTTTCAGCCGGTACCATAGCATTGGTGTCCCATATTTTCAGTAGGCAGTCGGTCGAACTGCTGGAAAACATGCCGGTGTCGTGGGGGTACCACTGGACGGTCTCTACGCTGCGTTTGTGAACGTAATTGTTGGACCTTCAAGAAAGAAATGTAACAAAAAGAAAGTGTGTATTGTTACTCTAGTTAAAGATATGGAATACAACCCCTTTAAAATTGTTATAGGTATACTGGCTGCGGTTACGAACACTCGGGACGTAGTGCAGCGTGCTTTGAAAATAACGGTTATAATAATAATAAGATTTGTAATGCGCACATATCCACCCTGCTGGGTGTTCAAGGCGCAGAGACCCTAAAAAACAAACAAAGTAATATTAAACATGAAAAAAACAATCAAAATGAGAGGAACAACCAAATTAGTCCTTGAAAACCTGAGACATGAGATAAGTTTTAAGAAGTGATTTGAATGTTGTTGTATAGAGACAAGATCTAAGATTAAGCGATAGAGAGTTCCAGATGTGTGTTGCGGCTGCAGAAAAACTTCTGTCACCCCAAGAGTGTCGAGACTTGGATTCCTTGAGGAGAAGCATGTTGCTGGATCGTAGTTTCCTTGACGGAGTGTAAACTTGAAGAAGTTCTGAGATGTAATGGGGAGCCTTGCCGTTGAGTGCTTTGTGGACAATTAGCATAAGCTTGAAGATAATTCGTTGAGAGATAGTGAGCCAATGATGTTTCAGGATGGGGGTGATGGATCAGGATTTTCTAGAGAGTGTAACGATGCGGGCTGCGGTGTTTTGGTTATGAGCTGCAACCAATAGCTGTGCTTCTTGAAATAGATGCATGACATCATGTTAGCCGTTTTAGACGCGATGGCTGTTAGTCCTCATATTTGTGTTCGTCTTATGTAGTTTACTATAGTTTGACCATTTCCAACCGAACGCAGTCTTGTCAATGATGGTTAGTCGTGTCTGGTCGACCATTTGAAACTAGCCCATAGGGCACGGTCGCGCTGGTCACTAACCAGCGTCAGTGTACAAGTGTGTTGCCAGAATGACGTTTAACCAGTGGTTTAAGGAGTGTCCAGATCACATTTTTGACCCACATTTTTCTCATAACCTTTCTGAAACTACACGTTCTCAATCCGTATTTTTCAAGAATATCGTAAAAAACCACAGATGTTATGTAAACTAATTTATCTGGTTCCATAAAGCAGTGCAGTAATTACACCAACCTTTTTGCATCCACATCCAAATTGGAGATTGCAATTTCCTGTTTTCTCCCCATATTTGATTAGATTGTTAGGTTAGAACGAAATCCATTTTCTAAACAGGCTCCTTTAACTCGATCGTGAATCAGACTTGCTCAGAATATTCATATCCGGGGCGGATCCAGGATTTTGAAAAGGGGGGGGGGGGGGGGGGGGAGCGTGAAATGTTTAAGCATGAAATGCTGATGACAATGAAAAAGCGAGCGCGTAGCGCGAAGCCCTAACGGCTTCTAGATGCTCTGTGGTGCGATCTGAGGCAATATTTAACCACATTAAGCAGGAAAAGTGTGCACAAAAAGTGTTTTTGTTTTTTGGGAAAAGGGGGCGTGCGCCCCCTACGACCCCCCTGGATCCGCCCCTGATATCTTTACCTTCCCACAGTTGAAACTGCTTCACAAGTAACTTCCTTCGCAGCTGGAACTGTCTCAATGTCAAAAATGGCTACGACGCCCATGGATCCTCCAGACAATAAGCTGTTCAAATTGAAAGAATTTAGAGAATTTTTTTTAAAATGCATGAGCTGCGAGCTACTGTATTTAAATAAATATATGTTCAGTTGTGGCCCCGAAAAGGTTTCCTGCAGCTTATACAAGGGACAATTACTTACACGTCGAGGTATAAGCAAAACAAACCAAAACATTATTGCTCATGCAAATTGTGTAGTGCGTCTGTTCATCATGCGTTTTCATTGATGTTTTACACACACTACAAATGATCCAGTGGGGCAATGTTACATGTCATTTATTCCTACTAGTACTAGCTCATGCTGCTAGCGAGCTACAGCGAGCAAAAAGAGCGCCCTCTATTGACTGCGGTTCAACTTTGCACAATTGGGCAAGCTTGCTACCAATATCAAGCAGTGTAATAGTAGTAAGCACGACCTCCTGAAATTGATGTCACATTCGTAGTGCAGGCTTGGGCGACTCCGGCATTTTAGGAGTCACCTCCGATTCCAAAAAAATAAATAAAATAAAAAATAAAATCGTGATTCCATTCGAAATCAATTCATTTTTCATGCGAAAAAGTTAAATATATGAGTGTGTTTAAGTGCGTGTACATTGACAAATTTTCGTTACCTTAAATTGCAAGGTAATTTCTGGAATCGACATGCTATCACTTAGGAATCCTACTGGGAATCTATTTCTCAAAAATCTAGAATCGCGATTCCGATTCCTAAAGTGGAATCGATTCTACTCGACTCGGCTATGGAATCGCCCAAGCCTACTCATGAGTACTCCGGTGGAAGAATTCACTTATTCCTGCGGTCAGTGCCACGTCACGTCCAGTTCCGTAAGACTGGAGTGAAAATACACATGTTACCATGGTGTCTAGAAAAGGAAGTTGTCCGTGCAACATGTACAAGCATGAACGAATTTGTTTTCACTCCAGTCGCGTTGCTATAGGGTGCTTTCACAGGGGGTCAAAAGGTCACGGGTCACTATTGCTTGTCCTTCAGATCGGAGACTAGCAATAGCTAGTGGCCCGTAACCAATTTTGACACCCTGTGAATGCGTCCTATGCCCGTATATACAAAGGCATATATGACGCTGGGCCAAAAAAGTGCCAGGACATGTACATGCGACCGCGAAAATAATTCCTCGTCAACAAGAAAATTTGGACTTACTATCTTCCCTCGGTAGGATCAATATCGAGCGTGTTGATCCCACTTTGGTGGATACGTTGTACATCTCTGCCTTTACTCAACTCGAGGCAAAACGTCCTTCTCGTCACCTCTGCGCGAACCAGCGAGTCTGGCCTATGTTGGCCGTTTCTCCGACCTTCCAGGAAACTCAGCATTTTCTACGTAGATATTTGCAATCTTGACCAAGGCTCTGCAGGGTGAAGCAAAGTTTAAATAAATTTATTTAAATTATTACTCGTCCAATTTCAACGGCGAAAGAGGGCGCTATTCAATCGAGTCGGGTGGTCAGTTCGTGACACTAGCCATACACTTTTTTGATAGGAAAATAAAAATGGTTCTATTGAAAGTAACGGCTTAATTTAATAATATAATTTTTAATATAATTTTCAATAAAAACAATAAAAAAGGCAGATACTTTCAGTAGGAGTAGGTCTTAATTCAAGTCACAAGCTATTCAAATGAACTCCAACAAAGGTATCTTGACTTGTTACTGGATGACTTGTGATAGACTTGAGCGGGACTGTCACGGACTTGTGCAGGACTGTCACGGACTTGTGCAGGACTGTCACGGACTTGTGCAGGACTGTCACGGACTTGTGATTTTATCAGCTGGACTTGTGATGGACTCGACTAGTATAGTACTACTAGTACTACTAGTACTAGTCATGCTAGTAGGCCTACATTTATATACATGCTACAACAACCCTGCGTCCAAGAAGTATACACCATGTACTAAATTCTTACCAAAATATCTGTATGGTGATACTGATACTATGTAGCTAGATAGACCATAGAGCTGTTCCTTGCTCTATGGATAGACCTTTATGTCGAGCTGTCACGGCACGTTTAATACATACAGTACACTTTATAACGTTATATAAGTTACGGCGGTCGAGTTGACTCGATTTTGAAGTCGAGTTGGTCAACGGACAAGTTGATACATACAACGGTCGAGTTTGTAAACGGCGAGTCGAGTTGTACGTTGGCTGATGTATGTTACGATGAAGTATTAAACACTTCACTTGTTTTGGCTGCAGCATCCTCCATGGCTGTAAAACTGTGCGTGCGTACTGTGTGCTTTAGACCCACCCTTGACGCGTTTGTTCAAATTGTTGTCTAGCTTCAGCCGGTTACTTTAGTTCTTTAATCCTGCCACACAAACTCCAAACTTGACTGTCTAAGAAAAACGAACCGGCACAACCAACTTTACTGTAACACAGGCCACGGGATCCGGATTGCACATGCACAACAAGACAGTGTGGTGCGTGGGTACGGTGCATGCGAACGTGTGTACGTCGTGTGTGTTTTATGTGTAGGCTGCATTTAAAGGAGCGTGAGCAGATCCCAATTTTGACGCTCCAATTTTTCCCATGCCATGGGTGTTAAGATTTTGATACCATGGGCCTATCATTTCATTTGTCATATTTTTCTGGAAAGAATTTACAAGTCGGACGTCACATAAACCCTCCTGCGCTAAACCTATGGGACAACTTTCTTCCTAGTAAAATCTTCATATTTTTTTCTCCTTCATATTTGGCTATGATTACACCATGGAGGAAGGAAAGACTCCTTCCTCCATGATTACACCATGGAGGAAGAAATTTCTTCCTCCATGATTACACCAACCTTTTTTGCTTCACATCCAAAAATTGGGGATTGCAAATTTCCCGTTTTCTTCTCATGGGTAGTATTTTGGAGAGGTATGGTATGATTGTTGGGTCAAAATGAAATTCATTTTCTGGAAAAATCTGAACACGCTCCTATCCTTTTACAAGTTTTAGACCCGTGAATAGGGCTTCAGGTACGTACCCCTGGTAGGGCCAACCCACAGCCCTGTTCACGGGTCTACCCTTTAGACCCACTGCACCATGTGTACTGTCAAATAAATGTAGGCCTATTGTTGATCATTTTCAGCTGTACTGATGTACATTTCATGCCTCATCTGAACAACCAGTATGACCTGATTTCGCAGTCCTCTGATTACGAACAGCTAGGTGCATCTTGAAGTTGAACATCCCTTGCCCTCAAACTTCGAAGCGGAGTCACTTGTGATGTCAACTGGGGTTGATCGACCAACATGAACTTCATCAGAGCCTTGATTAGGCTGCCGTGGAAATCCAAAATTCATGTTGGAACTGACAACCTTGGAAACAAATACTTTGAAATACCTAAAAAAGCAGCACTAACCAAGGGTACAGTATGACAGCTGTCACGGGTCACTAAACATCTCCTGGTTGTGACCTTTGACCCCATGTGAAAGCGCCCTATATAATAACGTGATATTGTTGGGGAAAGATTACCATATACGGACACCCTCCGAGACCCCATGCGCTAATAAACCTTCGGGACAACTCAAAAAAATGATAAGTTATTCCTTAAATTCATGGCAATTTTCCTTCCTAATTTTCCTGTTTTATCATCAAACTAACATTTTTATGGTTTATATGCCAGAAACAGGAAAGATCCGGGTGACCGTGCATGGTAATGAACCCCTACAATTTTGTTGCTATGTGGTGCACACGGCAGGTGTGAAGATACAGAATTAATACCGTGTTTACCATATGAAAAAAATAGCATAAAGCAACCAAGGTCAGTAGGTGACAGTAACTTGCCCCGGCTTGGGTACCTGTGCCCTTGAGCAAGGCACTTAAATCACACTTGCTCCATCCTTTGGAAGGGATGTAAAGCTGTTGGTCATGTGTGTTAGGTATCGGTAACACACTTTAAAGATCACAGAGCATTCTTTCGTGAAGAGCAAGGGGATTCCCCGGTGTCTCTGGCTGTTTCTAATTCATCATGGGTTTCCTCACGCTTGCGAGTGACAGTGCAATGGGCACTTTTGAAGAATCCTTGGTTTCAGTACCAGAAAGAAATAATAATAATACAAATCTAATTGTAATTGACAGGTGGATTCACAAAAGCCAAAAGAATCTTGGAATCGCCGTACAGCCATACTGACTATCAAGAAGGAATGATTCCCATTGAATGGGAAGGTAAAATGGTGTTTTATAACTAATTTAAAGACAGATTACGTGATTGAAAAACTTTTAAAAACAGGAACAACGGCATTACATAACTAAAGAATAATGTTGATAAACTGCCTTGTAGAGATTTCAGCCACATAGATGCAGTAATACTTCAGAAAAGTATAAGAAATCTATGCATGGTTTTTGTGTTGAATGAATGTTTGAAAAAATTGTCTGCAGATGATTTTAAAAAAAAAAGCACCTTCAGTTGGCAATTTCCCCCACAAAGGCACCACCTTTATTTACACTGAAACAAAATTAATATGGTGTTTGTTACCATTGCTATCGACACTTTTAGGCAGGTTTTTCTTGTCAACTCGTGAAGTAAAATTTTTGGTAACTGCAAATGATGTATTGGGGCTTTAAAGTCAAATTTGGAAAAACCAGTCCGAGTATGACTTCAGCCCAATTCTCTGTCTACGTTCCAAGAAAAATTGCTTTAAAAAACTACAAATCCACTGCCCTATCTACACTACTCACAATACGTTAGGGATATTGGTGTGGTTCAATTTTGGATTTTTTTTTTCTTCAAATTTTTAAAATGACTTTCCCTATTCCTGTGACAAGGGTGTGTCTGTCATATGCAGATGCCTAATCATATACAAAATCATTCAAGCGAAATGCATACCCTTAATAAAATATTTGCGTAACACCACAATATCCCCAACTTATTGTGAGTAACTATATAACACAACATCTGGTATGGTGCCTGATCAGATGTGTTCGTTACTTTGCCTAGTTGCGCTACCATGCAACACTTACAGAAAAATTGGGTCCATAGGGGAAAACCTGAGGGAGTATACCAACTGTGCCTTATAGCTAAGCTGGTAGAGCATCTGCCTAGTGAGTCGGAGGTCTCAGGTTCGAATCCCGATAAGGCCCTTACGATTTTTCTCTCATCCCAAGTTTGGTGTATACAAGGCCTACATATTTCACACTCTTTTTTTTCTCAAAGCCTGGGTAAGAGGAAAAAGAAAAGACCCTCCAACTCCGGAAGAGATTGCTTGGCGGGAGCAGAAGATGCACTTAGTCAAGAGACGAGCTCAGGAATTTGAAGAGAAAGATCAGGAGGTATTAATTGAATAATTTCCAAGTTTTACATGAATCCACTTGACCGGACAAAATTGTTGTTGCTATGTGGTGCACGCGGCAGGTGTGAAGTACAGAATCAATACTGTGTTTACCATAGAGGGGAATGGTATAAAGCAACCAGACTGTTTGCTAGGCAATGGCGTGCACCATGTAGCAATAATAGTATAGTATGTGGACTTTCTGAACTGCACCTCTATATAAAAGTGAATATAATCATTTTTTATTCCATTTTTGTTTTAGAGGCAGTTGCTTGATCACAAGGAGGGCCTTGTAGCTCAGCCTAGGCCTGCTCACACCAAGCAAATTGGTACGTTTTGGTACTGCATCAAATTGGCAGTATAGACCTTATGCATGGCGGCCATGACAGAGGGCAGGTTTTCATATTCAAATGATGTGACAATAGACCCACAAAGTGCCTACTTGTGCATGACGCACTGTGACAATCTGACTGCCCTCTATCATGGCCGCCGTGCATAATGTCTATTGTGTGGATGCAAGTCCTCTGTCTACAAAACAAAATAACTAGTGAACTTCCAAGGCGCATATTACTCTGATCATTGGCCTTCATTTAAGGAGCGTGTCCAGATCACATTTCTGAGCCTCCCATTTTTTTTCCCGTGGGTGTTGAGATTTTGATACCATATCATTTGTCATATTTTTCTCATTACCATTCTGAACTTTTGCGCTCCAATCGACATAGAAAAAAAAACTACCAATGTTTTGTGAACTAATTTATCCGGTTACATAAAGCAGTGCAGTGATTACACCAACCATTTTTGCTTCACATGGACTTGGATAGTATTTTACGGAGGTATTTTATGTGGTCGTTAGGTTAGAATGAAATCCATTTTCTGGAAAAATCTGATCAAGCTCTTTTAAAAATCACTTCATGTTGTAGGACACGAGTCCAGGACTTGGACCAGACTCGAGACACATTGGAAAATGATTCGGACTTAAACATAGCAAGTCGTGATTCACGCATTTCAAAAAAAGAAAAAGATATATTATATTCGTGCGCTTAAAGGCACAGGCTCGTCAGCAATGCGCGCCAAATTCGGGCCACGAAATACGCAGCTCCATGCCTTTGCTATGGAGCTGCGTATTTCATGGCACAAATTTGGCGTGCGCGCATTGCTGACGAGCCTGTGCCTTTAATGCAGGATTCTTGGGGGGAAACAGTACGACGCGTGATTATGTACACTGCCCCACCAGGCTGGCAAGGAGTGCTTGAGCACGTCATTATTTCATATAATATTATCGTGTGTACGAAACTAGAGCAGTTTCATTTTAGCGAACAAGTGACTCGAACTCAAGGAAAGCTCGCGACTCAGACTCGATATTGGTGACTCGACTATAACACAGCCATATACCATCTCAGCTCCCTAGGGAGTGTACAGCCTCAGGACCCAAAGTTTTTGTCTACAAATGATTAATTTGAGGCATGTCACAATACCTTGTACTGAATTCTTTTGCAGGACATGCTTCTGCTCCAGTGTATGACAAGGTTGATTCTGCCGAATCTGTCAGCACGGGTAAAACATTCGAGCCGTCGGCATGGCAGCCAGCGAAGTCTAAATCTAAAGCCGAATGATGGACCCAGAAACGAGCTGCAGTGTATCATCATCATCAGTAACATTCAGAGTAAACGGGATGCTTCAAAATAACATGGAATATGTTAACCAGAGGGTCACAAATTTCAGGCGACTTGAAATACCCACATCTCCAAAGATTTTGAACCTGTGTACAACATACCATTCAGGTTTTAGAGGGAGTCTTACGTACGTTAATAAAAGGCAAGTGTGTGTAAAACATCCAAGGAATTTCCTTTCGGGTTTTAAAGGGGAGTCGTACGTTAACAGAAGGGAAGAGTGTGTGGAGGTATTGGGCGGTAGGGGATGGGGAGTCAACTGGTCTCATATCTGGCAGACTTAGAACCCATGCCATAGATTTCTCTGTATAAATTAATGTAAATAAATTGAGCTGCATGTTTGTATAAATTATGAAGAATTCATGTGGTAATGCCTTGCCTTGCTTATCCTGTGAGAGTCGTAGATGCTCGATTGTTGGGGTGACACGGTGGTTGCCTCCGCAGTTGGTGTGTCAGTGATTTCTGTTGAGCTGTCAGCTAGTTCGTCCAGTCTCTGCACTGCTTGCCTTAATAGTAAAACAGTAATAATAAAATGGATTTAGCAAACACCCAACGTTAAATTAACGTCAGGGCGATTTACAATGGCATAAACAAGATAAAAATATATTAAAAATTGTAATTACAATGTCTTATCAACCCCCTATTAACGAACACAATATCTGGCATGATGCCTAATCACCATTAAAATAAAACAACCAAACTTGGGATGAGTGAAAAATCGTAACAGCCTTATCGGGATTCGAACCCGAGACCTCAGACTCACCGGGTAGACGCTCTACTACCAGCTGAGCTGTGAAACACAGGGGTAAACTCCCTTGGGTTTTCCCTATGAACCCAATTTCTCTCCTGGTGTTGCATGGGAGCGTAATTAGGCAAAGTAATGAACACAACATCTGGTATGGTGCCTAATCACCATTGAAATGAAACAACCAAACTTGGGAAGAGAGAAAAATCGTAAGGGCCTTATCAGGATTCAAACCAGACAACTCTGACTTACCGGGCAGGCGCTCTACCAGCTGAGCTATAAGGCACAGTGGTATACTCCCTCATAATTGTAAGGGCATTATTGTAATACATACCGTTTCAGCATAACATTGTACCACAAATACATGTATTTCTGTTTACCAATGTCATATAAAGTTTATTTTCCTCATCACAAAAATACTATATGTTCCGCTGAATGTCGCCAGCAGAAAAAAAAATTGACATGCACACATTTTACATTCAGAATTATAGAAAAAGCATGGCAATTCATTGTAAAATAAAACAGACTAGAGAAATTTGCTAGAGTATGAATTTGTAAATCAGGGTTTGGTACAACCAACAAGTGCAGTCTAGCACCTATATGCTTTACATGAAATGAGACTTGCGCCTAATTATAGTGTGTTTTTCTATTTGAAAACACTGATACGGTATTTTGTTTTTAACGGAGACAAAATGCTGGTCTGATTTCTACTACAAATGTAAATTGTAAACATCACAGGAAACAACCCATGCTCTTAAAATGAATACAAAATGTACATACAAAATGCCAAAGGAATGATTTGGCTTGCGTCAGGGAGAATGTCAATGAATTGGGGTTCGTTTTGCCCTACCCGACATAACTTGGTATAATCAGTGCTTCCCCGAGATACCATGAGAAAAACTTCATAGCTTGCCTGGTTGGGACTTGAACCCACAACCTGATCCTGCGTACTAAGCAGACGTCTTGACCACTGAGCTGGCCGGTGTTGAATAGCTAGCCCAAATTCATCTTGCTGAAAACAGCTCTGGCTTGAGAACAGTATATTAATCTCCAAGAATTTTTTACAGCAAACCGTGTCAAATCTTAAATACTTTGGAATGTCAGAATCCAAGAATTACTTGCTGCTGTTCTAAATATTCAAATTCATTAATATTTAATATACAAACTAAAATTTTAATACACAGGTTGAAGGAAAACTACATGTGACTGGTTGTTTGAAATTAAACACGAATGAGTCACGGATAAAACTTTCTTTAAAGGTTTCGTTCATGTATGCTAGTTGCTCCAATGGGTCCACACATTGCAAGCATTTTGTACTGAACGAAAATATGTTCTATATACTACAAAAAATTGTGACTGTACGGCGTTTGCCTGAATTCAATACAAATATCAATTTCTAGCCCTGCTGCCACATGTTTGAGTGACAGTCAGTTTCATAAACCAATAAAATAAAATCCCAACCAAACTTTATGCTTTTTATAGAGCAAAAACAGACAAAAGTATTTCCATCAAAAATTTGTTTAAGTACAATCATTCACTCTTTTGTTTTACTTCTGGTGGTAAGCTTAAAATTGTTCGGTCAATACAAACACAAGTAATTTAAAGAACAAAATGTTTATGCACCAAAATAGTGAATGAAAATTGCTAAGTCAGTTAACATGGTTAACCAGTTGATGCCAGATTCTTTTTTGCAAAAAATACCTTTTAAATTTTTTTTTTAAAGGCAAATGTGATTGGCCCAAAGTTAAGACCTGGGGCCAATTTCATCAAGCTGTTCAGCAAAAAATATTGCTTAATCCAAAATTTGTTTGCTTTATAAAAATTTGTTAGCAGTCAAAATTGTATGTCAACTTGTGTTCTTAGTAAACGTACAGCAGAACACTAGAAATCTTGTGTTTGTCACTTTGACAAACACCGGGCTGTTTGTTTCTTTTTGGTATGAAAATGTTTCTGCTAAACGACTTTATGAAATTGACCCCAGGTCAAGCACAGTCATTTCTACATTCATTGTATGAATCTTCGCACCAAAAGATCATACTTTGCAACACTCCGAGGCGGCCGCCACGGAGCGAAATTTGCTACACTGACAGGCCGTCCAGTTCAAAACACGGTGTGTACAAATGAATGGTAGACGTGTTTACACGTCAACCATGGAAGACAGCGACAAAGCTGACATTTCAACTCGTCAACCGCCCCTGTGACTATACATTGTCAGAATGTGTTTACACTGTCCTCGTCGTCAAGTGGTTAAGCATGGGTACAATAAGAGACCGATGTTCAAGTCATTCACTCAAATGAATGCAGTAACATTAAGTTTTTTTGTGAGTAAGTAAAAGATTTTTTAGAAAAAACAATTCTGCCGGTTCTAAATTTCTGCTTTAAATATTTATAAATTCTTAAAACAAACCATTTAGATTACATCAATTGAATACAACAACTGAATGCAACAACTATCCAACTACAAAACTACACAGTCTGAAAGGAGCGTGTCCAGATCATTTTTGACAACCCCATTTTTCCCATGGGTGTTGAGATTTTGATACCATATCATGTCAATATTTTCTCATTACCATTCTGAGATTTCACACTCTCAATCTGTATATTTTCAACGATATCGTCAAAAAAACACTTATGTTTTGTAAACTAATTTATCTGGTTCCAGAAAGCAGTACATACAGTGATTACACCAACCGTTTGGCTTCCACATCCAAATTGGAGATTGCAAATTTTCTGTTTTCTTCCCATGGATAGTATTTTGGGGAGGTATTTTATATGATTGTTAGGTTAGAACAATTGTTTGGAAAAAACTGGTCACGCTCCTCTACCAACAGAACCTGTGGAGCTAGGTAGTCATTGAATTCAGGTACCGTGTAATTCAATTTCACGACAAAATATTTTAGCAGTCGATAAAGCACCCGACTTTCAACATGCACTCCAACAAAGTTTGATTAGGCTATCACAACAATATATCATCCAGATTACAACCGTAATAATCTCTAGGATACTAGAAAAATAGACTAACAATATTTGATGTTTTGTACAAACCTAACTCTGACACAGCCCCTAATAATAATTTGTACAATTTTATAAATGGAAGAATCTGATGATGGCTGCCCCAATCGGCAGAAAAGACAAAAACACATGCATCCATCTGAATGTATCTACATGTACATATACACACAATATCTGAATCATAAAAGTCATTACTCCGTAACTGTACAAAATCAAAAAAATACGTTTTCTGCTGTACATATACAGTATGTGATGAAGTCATACAGCTATGTATACTGTTGTACATTTCGAGAAAACTGTATTTTCTATAAATTCTTAGCAGAATTCTGGAAATGTACACATGTATTCCTGCCATGTTTTTATTAGAGAGATACACCACTAACACAGAAAATCAACATGTGGATAATGGAAAATGTGACCACATCTCTGAGGTCCTGTATTTCATATGACCTCCGATGCGGTGCTTGGAATTATTCACGTTACTCCTGAGTAAGGTGTGCACATTGCATGGGGAGAGTGGTCACTTCATACTAAAGGCAAGGCTACAACTTCGTATGTGCAAAATAGCTGAGCAGTCAAAATAGCCCTCCACTGCTGTGAATGCAGATTATTATTGTGTTCTGTCATAGATTACTGAAGTAAAAACGCCACCCTTTGTGTGTTGCCAAGGAGTGTATTCGAAACCCTGTTCGCGTGTTGCCAGAATACGAGAACAGGTTTTGAGAATGCGGAGAATAAACACGCGGACAAGATTCTCACTTCTTTTGTTTTAAGAGCTTTCGAGAACTAATTAAGACGGCTGATAAAGAATGGATGGCTACGAATGAAGTGATTTAGCTGGCTACCGGTAATTCACTCGAAACTTTAATAAGTTACCGGTAACTACAAGTTTTTGACGGTACGTGAGAAAAACATGATAACGTCCTCTATCTACATGGAGCTCACTTTGACTGGGATTTTGTGGCAGTATTTTCTCGACAGCCAGGGGCCAATTTCATAGCGCTGCTTAACGGCCGATTTCCTGTTAACCGAGAGCAACTTGAAAACGTGCCTTAACCACAGGGCCAAACTTTGGTTAAGATAGTGACGCAACAATAGCCGTCTCCAAGCGCGCGCATGCTTTAGCACGCCGCGGCCATGAAATAGCGCTTTTCTCATCTGCTATAGTAAGCACTACTTTTCAGATAATGCTTATGCAGCGCTATGAAATTGGCCCCAGAGCATTCCCAACGTCCACCATTTTGAGAAAATGATGCATTCACACACTCGTCTGCACTTTCGCGTTTGTAACTGTCAACCTACGAACACCGTTCTCAAGTCACTCGGTTACAGGGTTTCGAATACGCCCAAGGTAATACTGGGTCACCAGTGAACACAGTTTGAATGTACATGTATGACTGGAAATAAAATGCCTCTTAGCTTTGTCAAGACTGCTAAAAGCCCGATACATCTCACAACTCATGTACCGTGGTACTTCTAAATCAAAAATTAAAAACCCCTTGATTTAAAACCAAAATTTTCATCATCAAGATATGATCTAGCCACCGAGCACAAATTAAAACATAAAAACACACATTGTAAAAAGACTCAACTGCTCATGGCACAGGTTTTAAGATTTCTTCAGCAGTCGGCATGCACTATTTTCTTTACATTTTTGTAAAGCATATTAAAAGTAAGGTAAAGTCTAACATGCAAAAACGTTTCTGAAATTAAAATAAAATAAAAATTCATTTTGTTTTTTTTAAATACAGGTACGTACCTACCTCCACCCAAAACTAACAAAATCCTGACCCGTCATTTTGAAGCAAAATCAACTGAAAATGTACGTTTATAGAGTTAGACTTGCTAATTCTGTTTTGGCACTTTCAAACATTCTGAATAAATTTTCTTGAATTGATTCAGATTTCAGTTTAGTGTCGTTGGTATGCTGGGATGGTGCACCTAATGCGATATTGAATGTGCCTTTGGCCATTTGGTACAATTTCAGCCCCAAAATACTTGGCTCAAGAGGCGCACAATGCACAACAATGTGTCTCGTCTAAGACTTTGAATAGACGTATTAGACGATGTGCCCTCCAATGTCACAACAAACCAAAACATGCCCGGCGTTATGCGCATGCATCATGTTTTACGTAAATTTGGTTTATGAATGAGGTTGCATGCTAAATCATCTTCGAATGTTGTGACCTTTGACATCATTACCAAACCAAATTTATGCAAAACAGGATGCGCGCGCATAACGACGACTAATTTTCAACAGAGGGTGCTGTAGATATAAACAAAGAGCACACAGTCTATTGACAATGTCTATTGTGAATAAGTCTACACCGGTGTCACGATCTCAGATGTTCCGATGACGTCACGGAACATTTCAGCACGTTTCGTGCACGATCTCAGATGTTCCGCCTGCTCAGATGTCCCGGTGTAAAAGGTAAAACTGTCCCCTTGTAAATGTGTCCGCGTGCTTACTGGCCTCATCGTATTGTGTTTCTCTCTTCTGACTCTCAGTAAGACCTGCTGCGTAAGACCCCTTGCTTAAGTAATCAAACCTTTTTTTTCTTCTCTAAATACTGCGAAACGGCATGAACGCTCCGCCATGTCCGCGGCCGTCATCTTGCAAAAATGTCACTACATCTGCGCGCATCAAAGTACGAACATGGCGCGAATTCTGCTAATCAACTCAGCACTGCACCTAAACTGGTATAAATACATACGCTGTGCGCATGACGTTCCGTGACGTAATCTACCATATTTGGTTATCGGAACATCTGAGAGCGGGACACCTGGATGATGCATTTCATGCACTATTCCACAGCTCCATCGTTTGAAGTAGTGTCGGTCCTGCAGGCTCCCTTGTGAGTTCAGCAACGCTACCCACACACAGCCTCCACTAATCTGAAGTCATCTTGCCAACTTTCTAGACTGCCGTCTATTCCTAGAGTATGAAGAGGGTTTTACAGTGGTTCGTAGTGAGGCACTGATGCTCTAGTAGTATGAATACGCTGAGCGGTACGACTGCAAATTTGAAGAAAAAAACAAAAAAATTTAAGCAGGAAGTACAGCAACTGAGTTAAAGGAAGAGGAAACACTTGCAGAAAGTTGCATAATTCTCCAGTGGATCGCAAAGTTTGTTTTAAAGATAGTATACATGATTGGTAAACTGTTACAAATAGTTTTATCCCCCTGTGTGATTGAAGATATGCCTGATTAAAACCAACCTGTGCATATAATATTAATATTTTCAGAGGGAGGAGAGGGCAATGCTGTGCTGCTAATTGGCAAGTAAAATGAAAGAAGCAAATGGAAGCAATTTAGGGGTTAATAGCAGAATTACTACAAGCCACGTTACAACATTTAGCTGTCGACCTACGTGTACCGTACTTAAAACGGTACCTGTAAATACTATACAATATTAGTTATCCCACGAGTGCGAGTGAAATACGGCATAATAGTGCGTCTGCGTCCTATATACCACGAGGCAGAGTAGTATATGAGACAGATGCACTACATTATGCTGTATAGACCTTTATCACAGTGCGGTCATCTTCCCTTTTCCCCTATTAAAATGAACGTAACGAAAGCGAGGCTTGCCGAAATAAAATAGTTTGGCCCCGTGTTGAAAATGTTCATTGTGTGCATCACAATGGCATGCGCGCGGTGCGATCAAGAAAATGCGCAGCGCGGACAGTGATTCTCTAAAAAAAACAACGGAAGACTGCACGCGCTATCGCGCAGACACGCACACGCACTGATCATGCCCGACACGTACACGTACTATGCAGTGGGGAACAAGACAAAGATGGAGGCACCGTGATAAAGGTCTATTCCACGAGCGCAATAAAGAATTTATTTTCAAGCAAATAACGCACAAACGCGCACGCTTGGGCGAGAAGCGCATGCAGAGAATCACGCGCATAACAAGCCGCATCGGACGCACATGCATCATGCTTGAATTCGCAGTCATGTAGTAAGCATCTCTGAATTATTCCTTGTAGAGGACGCAGTGCGTTCGAAGTACCAGGGCACATTACGCAGAGTGCGACATAAAAATCGGAAGGGATACATTGTGAAATTTCACACTGCTGTTGGCATAGATCTACCAATCAGAAACACATACCGATAAGTAATGTACATACAGACATATTGTAAAATGAGCAGATTAGTAACAAACGGCAAATTTGATTAAAATCACACTTATGGGTCATTCTTTAAAGCGGGATGGTCTAAAATAAAGCATGTGAAAATTATTTTGTTACATGCAACAGGAGTAAATAAAAAATAGGAGTTCTGCATGTCTAGTCTACACATATTTGGCATACTATGTAGCAGTCTCACATTTACTATCACTACATGTACCTGCAAAACACTAAAAAGGATGGAATTGTAGGTGGGTTTACAACTTTATTTGAAATTGACAATCTGAACATCAGTATTAAAGGCCCACTGTATTATTTGCAATGACCCCAAAAGTTAATCAACAAGTTGACAGGGAAAACCTTACTCAAGTAATAGCAACTATCCAATAAAATGTTTGCGCCCGAGATGATATAATTTTACCAAAAAATATTTAGATCGTTTGCAAATGATTAACTTCTTATCTGGGCGGTCCGAAATGAGTGTTGTGTACTGCGTGTATGCTGTTCCAATGCAATGTATTTTTTAATGCATCGCGTGGGTCGCGCACGCACGCAGTATGGTCTGTGCCCAATTTCCATTGTCAGTTGCTCATAGTGACGTCTTTACCATGTCGGTTGCTATGCCGTTGACATTCTTTCATTGTAAAATATGATGTATGGTATGCCAGGAAAGCCTCGTTTTGAACGCAACCGTGCAAGTGGTGAATGGCGTGCACCACGTAGCAACAACAGCATAGTATGTGACTTTCTCAACTGCACCTCCATTTGAAAGTGCCAGCTATAGACCGTATCGAATAGCTGCCATCTTGTGGGGCACCTTTTGTTATTTAAACCGTTCAACAATGTAAGCACAATATGTGGAACCATGCATGTCCTCAAGGAACAAAGAAACTGGCCCACAAGATGGCGGCTATTCGATACGGTTTATTATGCAAATGTTACACGCTTCCAAATTGTGGAAATGTCCTCATGGAATTGCCCTTACAGTGCATAATTCACTCAGTGCGTTTTACGTGAAAGGAATAAAGAAACAAAATTCTGAGAAATGGTGAGAAAACGGTGCTGGTGATTGGTGGGTGGTAGAAAAATCGGTCTATAGTTGCAACAGCATGCATGCATGACACACACAGACTCACCGCCTGTCACCAAACCTGTACAATTTATCATGCTCTGCATACAACTGCTGTATCATCTGCAAAGGGACCAAGACCAAAACAGAAGGGATGGGAGATGACGATGGACCAAATGGTACACAAATATAACAGTAAAATACCACTTGCACAATTACGAAATGATCTGGATACAAAAGTTAACAATCACAAGGGGTTAACTGGAAGGGACAAAAATTGAAGCCGCTAAACGCCACTTCCATGAAAAATGTGATAACGTTATCAATTGAAAGCTGTTAGTGCCTAATATACAATAATCAAATAGTTTCTGCTTCAAAACCCGCTAAATCTCACATTGAAGCTATCCAGAAATTCATTTTTTGTTGCAAAAACCGTTAAAAGCCGACTGTCCACACAAGGCCCGAGAATTGGTCTCGTGTCGGCGGAGGGTCAAACGCAGAGCTCCGGATCCGTTTGTGGTTAGATAAGCATTTAATCTTCTACACATCCGCTCCACAGCCGTTGCGGGGAAAAAGCGCGCGAAATTTAAGTGGACTTGCATACTAGCATAGTACAATGTACACTGTATGTACATGCACAGAACGTGACGTTTGACTGCAACTTTTGGCGCCGCGTCGCAAGACCAACTACAGAAGCACTCAGAATCATCGTGGTTAACACCGACGCATTCTTATCAGGGGATCATTCTTGTTCCTGAGCTCTGGACCAGTGTGAACATGGTGTTAGAACGCAAAACCATAGCACAGCAAACATGTTGATGTTCAAAATAATGTTCACAGCATATGCTACTGTCAACATAATCCCATATTTTTTTCCCCACCAATTTGAGGCAGGATGGCTTTATACTAGTTGTACTACAATGTACGTTGTAAATTTCATTATAACATCATGCAAAAATTGTTAACACCGACATCTACTTCTACATATCACAAAATTAAACAAAAAGCAGTTTGTGCCTCTAAAAAATTAACAAACAAAGCAAAACAAAATCAGGGTGGTGTAGCAGTATTTTCCTTGCCTTTGGAGGAAATGCCTCGCTCTTCACCTTTGTGGCCCTGGTTCGAATCCAGTCAAGGTATGTGGATTAAGTTTCACTCTGCTGGATCCTACGGAATTCCCCCATGCATGGGGTTTTCTTCAACAACTAAAACTCAGCATTTTTTGGGTCGTCCTTTCACAGGTTTCTTTAAGCTTTAATATGAGCTATAATGCCCCGGACGCTTTTGAGGAATCTTTGATTTTAGTAATACATGAAACAGGAATTAGTAAAACATGAAACAAACAAAAAAAGATCTTGCATAAAAACCAGAAACTTGTAGACGAATTAGCCCATCCTGCGCACTTCCGTATTGAAACCGAGGCTCTTTGTGTCAAGTCGGTAGTTTGCGTGCGCTACATGTAAGTACAATATTGTGCAATGACTCAATGAGGGTTTGTGTACATGTTTTTCTGCGTGGCATTTATGTGTAGGAGTGATTGAATATGGTTTTACACCCTTATGGGGCACCCGGAAGAATGGTACCCCACAAGGAACAAAGGCGAACAAAGGTACCCCACGAGTCGGTCTTTGTCCACTTAGTACCCCACAAGGTAAGACAAGTGTTAAGCCTATGGGAAGAGTTTGGACAAAGGAAACAATAGAAGGACAAAGGGAAGTGCAAGAGGGTAACAAAAGAGGTACCCCATAAGGGTGTAAAAACACGGTTGTGTGTGCATGCATATGTATACATTAGTTCACTTCCGTTGCTTAACACAAAGAACTGATCATTATCAAACACGGAAGTGCGCAGATAGACCAGTCTCAAATTAGTTAATTTGGGATTCGTCTATAATTTTACATTTGCATAAAAAGGCAAAAGACAGACACTGCAAAGCAAACGTAAATGAAAGTGGGAGACACTGAGCGAAAGACAAGCTGGAACTTACTGGTGTAGGTCGTGAGTGGAATTTCAGTGAGGTTGGCAACGTGTAGTCACCCACGTTATGCCCTGTGCTATATGTATACTCTTTGTTAATCCTAGTCGTGCTGAACACAAGAGTTGGTGGAAGATAAATGAGGAAGACTCTGGGTTGTGTTACTGGGTTAACATGCAATGGGGGGTTTGTCTTGACATGTTACATTGTAGCAGGCAGGGTTACCACACAAATCTGAATGCAAAATCTCAAGACTTTTCCATGACTTTCCAGGATAAATAAAGGAGTTTCCACAACTTATTGATATAGTTTTTATATTAAGCGAGTCTTGTTTTTCAAACAGTGTTGTAAAGACTCGGACTTGAGACTCCGGACTCGAGTCGACTCAAGTCCCGATTTGACTTGACTTGAGATTAGAACTAAGAAGGCAGTATTTGACTTGACACTCGTGCAGAGGGAGCCTCGTTTTTTTTGGGGGGGGGGGCGGGGGGGCGGGGGGGGGGGGGGGGGGGGGGGGGGGGGGGGGGGGGTGGGGGGGGGGGGGGTGGGGGGGGGGGGGGGGGGTGTAGTTAAACACTACAGAAACTCAAGACTGAGCTTTGTTTGAATATGGAGCATTGGCCAGAACAACAAAAATACCATATACAAATGCAAGTTTCAGCATTTAGACTCAATTTTGAAATTAGCCTGAACAAATTTACTGTTGTGACTACATGTATTTAATTTGACTTGACCAACATGCCTGACTTGACTTGACTTGACTTGGAACTCAAAGGCAGTTTGACTTGACTTTGGACTCGAGCAGATAGACTCATTACAACCCTGTCTCAGTGGCTAGTTGACACTTTTGGACTAACTCGCGAAACCCGTTTGAATTTCAAATGTACCTCATTATCGTAGAAAGACATCCTAAATGTTGGCTAAATAAATCTGTCAAGTGGCAAAATGTTAGAGAATAGGACAGATGGCCTTCACCACATTGATCTTTGTTTGACAAGTTATCCCCCACCATATGGCAACTTTAAGCCTTTTGCACACAAGAGCTATCTAAATACAAAGTCATTCATGGCCATTTGCTCTATACAGCTCGCCGTATGCAGTCAATGTTTGCTGCGTTT
This sequence comes from Henricia sp. BOLD:AAB3569, assembly GCA_037783545.1. NCBI lineage: Eukaryota > Metazoa > Echinodermata > Asteroidea > Spinulosida > Echinasteridae > Henricia > Henricia sp. BOLD:AAB3569. The sequence continues at coordinate 254,425 of JBBELK010000239.1, forward strand.
TCTGCCACGTGAGGCCATGTGACAAATATCTGTCCCGTTTGATTTTTTGTACCGCTTTGCAAGGAAAAACATTCACTGAGCTACATGTACGTGCCGAGCCAAACTGAATGTACTTGCCAATGACAAAAACAACCTGTTCAGGTAATTTTAGGAAGGCGACCCCACCGAAAAACCACCGTCTTGATGTCACATAAATAGGGAATGTCTTTTCAGTGGCTAGTTACATTCATTATGAATGTTTTTTTTTTTTAGTTTTAGGGATAATGACCCAGGGACCGCCGGGGTGAATTAATTCGATACAAATGTGGACGCAGTCAAGAACAACTTGGCTCCACCGGGATTCGAACCGCAGACCTTCTGCTTGACATGCAGACACCCTACCAATTACATTTATGTTGGCTCAGCATGTAAGCTCATGTGGCCCCCAGCGAGTTTGCCTCATGCAAGTGCTCATGCAAGGCAAGAAAAATCAAACAGGACAGATATTTTGCTTTAAACGGCAAATATTGACCACTCATGGAGAGCTACGTGCTGAGCGAACGGATACTAATGACTTTTTGTTCAGCAGATAGCTTGTGTGTGCGACAGGCTTTATGAGCAGTTGAAATTGAACGGGCTGTGAATAAAGCATTTTGCATGGCTCCAACTGGAATGATTGCATAGTAATAAGATGCAATGAACATGACCTCGCATGCGCAAGATAACAATTAAAACCCATTTAAAAGAATAGAAAAAATAACTTTAAGTTCTTCCAAGAAGATACATGTTCAAGTACATTTTTAAATGTCATCACATTACCCTGTTGGGACATGAGTTATCTCCTAAGAACAGCTTAGTTATTTCTTCAATTTTGAGACATGATCAAGGAATTTGTACAAAAAATATCTTCGTTGCCAAGTGTACCACCCCTTCACCATGAAAAGACCCAAACACCTAGCTACCTTTTAAGGGGCGAGCTGGCAGCCGCAGAGTGCCTGGTACTACGCCGTGGGGCTGCACTGTGACTGGCTCCTGACGCTACCTTGGTGGCTTTCAGTGGTGACGTTGTGATGGGACTTGATGATGATGCTGCCAACCTGTGGTTTAAAAATCACTAAAAAATGTGACAAAACACTAGGTGGTGGGATGCGGGGGTGGGGAAGGGGCGGGTGGGGGAGGGTAAAATCCTGTATCATTAGCACTTGGAGCTCAGATTTTCCATAAAATATATTTCGTTCTAACCTGACAATCATATAAAATACCTCTCTAAAATATTATCCATGGGAAGAAAACTAAAAATTTGCAATCTTTACAGGCCGAGAGGGGCCACGGAAAATTTCCGCTCAGTCACGGCAGTTTTACAGGGCTATATTATAGTCCAGTGTGAACAGTTTCGCCTTGTAAAAATAACATGACCCTGCAGTAAATAACGGACTTGGGCAGGGAAACTTTACAGCGGGGTCGTGTTAACTTTCGGCATGAGCACTGGAAACAAATAACAAATGGGAATGCGTGGAAAGATAACACGGAGGAATGTTACTGCAAGGTCACAGTAACTTTCTGCAAGGTAGCGGGAAAAAGTCCAACAAATTTGTGGCACGAAATTCACCGCACTCCATACCTTGCAGTTTTAGGGCAGTCAGATGCTACGATCCCAGAGGGTGCAGGCTCATTGGTGTACATACGTACATACAACACACTTACGTACGAACACGCGTGATTCGGCTAGTACACACAGTGCAGGAAATGAATACTGTTCGCTGTCAAGCGTGCCTATGGTATGGAGCGCGGTGAATCTCGTGCCACGAATTTGTTCATCGCGCATTGACGAGCCTGTGCCTTGTGCCATCTGTTCTCTATTTGTGACCATGCAAATTGTGTGCATATTCACATGTCTACCAACTCATCTGTGCAACACATGCAGTGCCGAATTGTCAACTGTCAGACTAATTTTGCACAAAACCCCCAGAAAAGCAATAAATTCTTCTGTATTTCCAACTAATTTTCCCATGAACTGGCAGTCAAGCGATTGTTATTTTTTCACAAAATAAGGAAATTATGTATTTAGTATTGAGGCCCATTAAAATAAATGCAAAAATTTAATGGACTTCCGGACAGTACACGTAGCTGCATATGGCCTGGAATTTTTGGGTACCGCCTGGATTTTGTATTAATGATCCGGGATCAGCCTCTGATTTCAGCCTCTGAACTACTGGTAGTCGCAAAAACTTGTCTCAGACTGCACGATAGACTCGTTTAGTGAGAACGGGTCACATATGTCTGCTGGTTGAGTTTACAATAAAAAGTTATAATTTAAAGGAGCATGTTCAGATCACATTTTCCACCAAAAACGAGGGGGTCAAAAATGCAATCTGTTTATTGTTACAACCAATTACATTGCAGTGTCCAGAAACATGTATAATGACCAGTGTCATATCTCATCATTTTTGTAATTTCTTCCTCACTTTTGTCATTTTAGTAAGCAGACACCCAGGCCTTGTGGGTCATGATTGCAAATCAAATCAAAATGCTATATCACCTCAGAAGCATCTATCGAACGTCTTCCACATTTTCATGCATATAACTTTAAAAAATCACAGCAAAGTCTCTGCAGGCCTTTTTACTACAAACCAAGGCTGTCCGTGCAAAACCAAAATCTAATTGTAGGTGTATTTGTTGCACTTCACTTGTGACCATGCACTCAAAACTGTGGGTTAATGGTTATGCTCAGACAGTGTTTTCAAATCGGTTTCGATTTTTTGGCTGAAATGGTTTATTTAGCAATACATGTGTTAAACATTTTGTCCGGGCGCGCTGAGCAGCGCCCTCATGCGGCAAATCAGTGTTCGCCGCGTGAGGGCGCTGTCCTAAACAAATGCATGCAACTGCCATGGCAGTTATTGACGACAGATTGGTTCGCCGATGCGATCGATATTATTTTGTCCTGGCGGCACACCCGGACAAAACCGGTAGTGGAGAATACTGCATGTAAGAGTTCATCTCGCTGCTTAAATGTGAATTTAAACATGTGAATGTTATTGTGAATGTTATTGTGTCCAGTCTCAATGAGAAATTAACTTGACTTGGGACTTGAAGACCATTTGACTTGACTCGAGACTTGAGCAGAGAGAGACTCGTTCCAACCCTAAACTAAAAGACATTCATGAAGAGATTTACAGAAAATTAATTTTACAAACGACTGCCGAATGAGTTTTAACGAACACAATGTCTGAACACAAGCCAATAGCCAACCGATCAAACAAGCACTGCAGATGAGTACAAATTGTCTTCTTACTTTCTGCTAGATGCCCTAGCCCTGGTTGGGATTAATCCAAAGAAAAGATGAGGGGTCAGAGGCAAAAGATTGATAATAAACGGTTATGATGATGTTTACATTTAACGATTACATGATTGAAAAATTAATTTAAAAAAAAAAACAGGAACAGCAGCATTACATAACTAAAGAATAATGTTGATAAACTGCCTTGTAGAAATTTCAGCCACATAGATGCAGTAATACTTCAGAAAACCTGAAAAATCCATGCATAGTTTTTAAATGGTAAAAAAAACATTCTGCACACAATTTTTAAAAAAAGGCACCTTCAGTTGGCAATTTCTCCCACAAAGGTAAAAAAAATCATGTGGTGTTTGTTATCATTGCTATGAAGACTTTTAGTCCTTTTTTCTTGTCAACTCGTGAAGTAAAATTTTGAGTCATTGCAAATGATGTATTGGGCCTTAAAGACCCATCGTATCAGTTGTACGGGTATCTGAAAAAAAAACCATTCATATTAAACTACCCTGAAGAAATTACAGCTCCATAGATACATGTACAATAGTGTTTCAGAATATTGTTAGAATCCATGCATAATGTTTTAGTTAAATACATGTACATGTATCACTATGTGACATGTAAACTGTAACATGCAAGTTAATGCTAAATAAACGAGTGCATGCCGTTTTTTAAACCACATTCAGTAATTTTAAGCCTAGCGTACATCAACCTTGCAACTGGAAGCAACTCAACTAATCATATGCTGTCAATGTGTGCATAGCGTGCTTATCGACAACAACTGATCAACTACCGGCAACTTGGAGCATACAGCCATGTCTACATTCCCAGAGCGCGCAAAACGACACGGCAACTCGGTAAAGTCGAGCCTACCGGTACTTTACACCGACCTTGCAACTGGAAGCAACTCTTTTGTCCACTCAAAGTAAATAGCCAAATCACAGCACAAAACCATTACATCCCCCCACCCCCCACCCCCCAAAATAAATAAATAAATAAATAAATTAAATTAAATAAAATTAATACATTTGTAAATTTAAATAAATCAAAATACAGCTCTGTTCTATGAACAAAATGATAAGCATCACTGGGACTTGAAAAGGCTGTTTCAAGTCAAAACATAACAAATTTAACAGAAATGTTAATTTATAAAAAAAAAAAATTTTAATTTATACATATATACATGCACATGTAGCACACGCTCACTCAATTCAACACACAGATCACGGCATCAAGAGAATGCACAAGGGTCAGTCCACATATATTCAACCAAAGTCCAAAAATATTTCACTGCCACCTTCTCAAATCTTGCTTAAAACAAGTATCTTGTATGCATACATGTACACAAGCATGACAAGACATCATTGACCTTTATCACGGTGCGTTCATCTTCGTCTTGTTTTCCATAGTACATGTTGGGCACGATCAGTGCGTCTGCGCGACGGCAGGAGTAATCTTCCGTTGTTGTTTTGAAAGAATCACTGTCTGCACTGCGCTTGTACCATTGTTATACACAAAAAGAACAATTTCAACAAGGGGTCAAACTATTTTTCCTGCAAGCTTCGCTTTGGTTATGTTTGTTTTAATAGGGGAAAGGGAAGATGGCCGCACCGTGATAAAGGTCTATGCGAGAGTGGCTCATACTCGCTCGAACATACTCGTAGTTTCTACTGACTAAATTCTACGATAGCAGATTATGTTTTGCAACCAAACAAACTGAAATCATGACATCACATTTGCTCAGCAAAATTTAATTACCTCAAAAAGTTTCGAAGTGCTTGGTTGCTATGCATAGTAGAAAAAGAATGGAAAACAGAATACAAAACATTACACCTTGCAATGATGCAATGTAGAAGACGTCTACCTAGTATGCAGGAGGCTGTGGGTTCGAGTCCCGCCCGAGCACGCTACGAGATTTTAGCATGTCCTCGGGAAACACACCTAGTATACAGTGCATACCGCTTCGTGAATGGGCAAAATTACTTCCACTTAACATTGTCTGGACTGACGCAATAATTCCTAACTTCATACATGTACTCCTTTCAAACGGTTTTCTACTTCTTAACAATAGAAAGTTATCTTCATGAATGGTTACACTACATGTATGCCGATCGTCGGGCCCAATTCGCCCCCCAATTGTCAGTTTTTGGTGAATCGCCGAGGATACATGATCAAGCGCCCCGAATGCTGTCGGGCCGAAAGCAGCTTGAAAGCACCCGGACATTTAACGACACGGCAATGTAGGTTCAATGATTCTGACACGTATCCTTCCTGATCGTGATCCCGATCCCTCAAGTACTCTTATAGACTCTTGCAGGATTCTTGCACTATAACGGCACTTTACTCCTGGCCAAATAGGCAGATGTCCTACCAGTGATATTACTGACAACAGTTTAGAGATTTGTAATGCTATATGTACTGACTTTATCCTTACAGAACGCAGTGTTAAACAGCTGAGGAAAGAGGGAACATTGAAGGGTGGGCTTGGTTACAAATGGGGTGTATGAACCTGAAATCTCACCTGTGGGGTTGTGATGTAGACCTGGTGTGCAATTTGGGGTCGTCCAACCTGCAATGGAAGACAATGACAAACTTTCAGTGCGCGTTCTGCGCGATCATGTGCGGGTTTCTGTATTCAAATGGTATTCAAATAATTACAATAATAATAATAATAGACAGTTCTTATATAGCGCATTACAGATCCGACGGATCTCTCAATGCGCTTTCTGCATTATTACCCCTGGTCATTGGGCTCAGTAATATCACTCCTTAATCCTTCTCAGCTCCCTGGGGAGTATACAGTCCCGTGCTGCTTATGCGCACAGGGACTAATCAAACACATTAGCTTTCTCTACCCTCACAGGTACCCATTTCCTCCTGGGTGGAGAGAGGCAATTCATGGCAAAGTGCCTTGCCCAAGAGCACACGCACCATGGACAAGCCGGGATGGGATTCGAACCCACGACCTGTGGAATGACCATAGTCTTGGATTTTACACGCTACACCGCTCGGCCATAGTGGTACAATAGGGTCTGCGATTGCCAAAAGAGTCAAAACAAATTAGAGCAGTCGCCAAAAAAACTAAGTCCAAACAAAAGAGGAACAATGGGACGTCTGCGGTAGGAGGTGGGTACACGACTGTGTGGATGTGTATTATAAAAACTAACCTGTGTGCAAGTCAGTGTCCCGAAAAAAAATGCAAAACTGTGTCTATGCTTTTGAGAAATTGTGCACAGCCACTGTCCTACTTTGGCTGGTACAGTGTTTATACTGCACGAACAACGGAGTCATAAAATATTACAGTAGTTTAGGGATTTAGTTTCTTTCCCATGACAGTGCTCTTGTCAAACAAAGGTTTTCCAATCCTCTTGCCACAGGGCCTCTTTAACGCACTCCTCTATACGCACAACCGAGCCCCTGTTGAAATGCTCTCTTTTTCGTTGTGACAGCAGCAACAGAAAGTTTGTCGCCACTCTGTAACAATCAGAACGCTTGTAACATGGGGCATTCGGGGACAAAATTCACTACACGTGCACAGACTGTAAACATGTAAATGTCTGTGCTCGGCGAATGGCTGCTATTTCAATCCTACAGAGGCAATCCATTCGGCATTTTGCATCCCTCTTATTAATTAAAAAAACTGCGGAGTAAATAAAAATGTCGCCGGTATTTCGGTAGGAAGGGATAGTCATAAAAGAACAAAAACTCAATTCAATTTCGAGAAAAATATAGAAATTATTTCTTTTCAGCATAGCGTGACCAATTTGATTAAACGGCGCTTAGCAGAGTGGAAATACCCCGAGTGATGGGTTTTCCATTCAAATGGTCCATTAAATTTTTGGACATTGCAAGTCCTGCATATGGCTTAACTGACATTTGTGTCATTTTGTAGACATGTGTCAAAGCTGATGTAAGCAATGCACTCCCCCGTTGCCGATATCCCTTGCCCCGTCCCCTGGTCCACTCCTTCCCCTGCCCCCCGACCCGCAAACCCCTCAAGCCCACAACATACTTCAAGGCTCCCGTAGTCGCTGACCGCGCTTTCCTCGAGCCTTTCAGCTGCCTGAGTTTGTCTCCTTGCGTCAGAGGTGCCGAGCTGTGGGACTTGGAGCGAAGTGAATAAGGCTCTTCATGTTTGCCCTTCAATAGAAACAAAATTTGACAAAATAGCATTAAAGATAGTATACATGATTGGTAAACTGTTACAAATAGTTTTATCCCCGTGTGATCGAAGATATGCATAATTAAAACCAACGTGAGCAAAAAACAGCTCCGTACTTCGTCTAACTTTTGAGAAAACAGTCAAAAAAGGGTTTGCAGTCATTTTGCCCCAAAACCACTTCACCCTGAACCATTTCGCCCTGAACCACGGCCTGTGCACGAAGTGGTTTTGGGGCGAAGTGGCATTTGGTCGATGTAGTGTTTGGACGAAGTAATTTGGGGCGAAGTGGTTTGGGGCGAAATGGCACTTGGGCGAAATGGTTTTGGGGCGAATTGAATTTTCGTCTTATGAGACGAAAACTAATTGTTTTACTCGATTCTCAAAGACTATAGCACTTCAGACAAAACCATTTTAGGGGAAGTTTTCTACGGTCATCATGTTTATATTGTGTAAGTTAGGCGTAAATCTTTGAACATTTCTGATTTTCGAGATTACCAATGATGTATACTGCCTTTAAGGACAGATTACACGATTGGAAATTTTTTAAAAATGGGACGGCATTAAAAAAACTGTTTTTGTCAAATTTTTCTTGTTGAAGGCACAGGCTCGTCAGCAATGCCTGCGCGCCAAATTCGTGCAACAAAATACGCAGCTCCGTGCCTTTGCTACACAAAGCTGCGTATTTCGTGGCACGAATTTGGCGCGCGCCAACTCATGAAGGAAAATTTTGGATCACTGCAAATGATGTAATGCCATTTCCACCGTAACCGCAATGCCATTTGATTTGTTATTCAAGGAAAATTTATATATTTGAACGAGGATAAACCTGTACTGTTCTGAGCTAAATTCCAATATTATGTAATGATCATCCGCTACACAGATGCATTCTGCATACTAAAAACGCATTTGTTAAAACTGGCAAAATGACATGACAGGAAAAATACTAGGCACTATGTTGTGCAGTCACCAAGAACGTCAGTGCCTTTTGTGTTTACATTTGTAGGCCATGGCCGTATGACGCATGCAGAAAATGACAGAGTCGTTCAAATGCAGTCCTGAAGACGATTTCATAAAAAAAGCGAGTAGCTTATGCAACTTTTGAAAATGGCATAGATCGCGTGAAATTATCGCAAGATTGTTGTGCAGGTTACCCAAGAAAAAGTTGCGCAAGCGGGTTTACGCAGATGCACAAGGTTTTTAAAAATCGGTTGTTAATGCCGTACGTGCAGCCACGGCCAAAATAAAAGCACACTTACGGCCTCGTACGTCCGATCGTTATCCGTGATGGATATATCATCTACAGCCCTGAGAATGTGTGAAACGCCTTGCTTGTAGTTCAGCTGCCCTTTTCTCATCTTGGAGCGGGAAATGTCTCCTTGTACCCACATGCTGGCTTGCTTCCTGAAAGAGAAATGGAGGGGTTAAAAGCCATGGGAAAAATGGGGGGTGGAGACACTCAAAAAGGAGCGTGTCCAGATCACATATTTGAACCCCACCCCCATTTTTCCCCATGGATGTTGAGGTTTTGATACCATATTATTTTTCATTTTTTCATTACTATTCTGAAATTTCGCATTCTCGATCCATATATTTTTAAGGATTTAAAAAAAAACAATCGATGTTTTCTAAAATTACACCAACATTTTTGCTTCCACATCCAAATTGGAGATTGCGAATTTCCTGTTTTCTTCCCATGGACAGTATTTTGGGGAGGCATTTTATATGTTAAAATAAAATCAATTTTCTGGACAAATCTAAACACGCTACCTTAAATTGCGCTAATCTTGTAATCAAGGATACACGTTTACTCACTCTTCCAAGAAGTATTGCTGTGGTCCTATAACGGAGCCTGGCCTGGTTATCCTCAGCCAGGCTACACATTCTGCTGCCGTCATCCGAAAGTGCTTCATCATGTAGCACCCTATGAGGGTTCCCGTTCGACCCAGGCCAGCTGAATGGAGAAAAAGTATATATATATATGAATTTAACAAAGCGATTAGCATTAAACCCCAAAAGGGGCCGTCCATAAAGTACGTACGCACGGAATGACGACTTTTTGGACCCCCCACCCCCCTGTACGCAAAATTTGTGACGTCTCATAACTTAAGGCCCAAAAATAACTTAGGCCCAAAAAGGGTTACAAATACCGTGACAACATGCCTTTCTAAAAACCCTGTGTACAAATTTCCAATATACGGTCGTAACCGGGACGGCCTAAAATGTAACACAAGTGTCCGTCCCGGTTACGAGCGCTCAGCGTATATTGGAAATTGGTACACAGGGTTTTTAGAAAGGCATGTTGTCACACTATTTGTAACTCTTTTTGGGCCTAAGTTATATTTTCAGAACAACTGAAACTTATTTCTTTTATTTTTAGACCAGACAAAGATATTTCCTGGAAAATATGGTCTGTTGCCAAAATGCCCCCTTTACTGTGGAAAGACCAACATACCGATGGCGCAAAATTCACTAATAGTCGCCGCTTTGCCTAACCGTATGCAACTGAAACCTCACTATTATCTCTTAGTAGCAGCTACTAAAAAACTGAAGGTCCTACTAACTAAACATAGAACTGATTAAACTTGACAAACTCCTTGAGCTGATGATACCCTACCTTTACAATGAACTGCACTACCGCCCTCCGCGTTCTCAGATATCGTCAGAAACTGCTGTACGATGGCGTCGCTTGGCACGCTTCCGTCGATAAAGAACAGGTCGTAGTGGTCGAACCCCGCATCGGTGAACCGTCGTGCGTCGTAGATCTTTCTGTTGAGACGCACAACCGTGGTGATGTTGTTCTTGCGGAAGTAGGGAAAGTAAGCCTCTGGTGCGTGTAAAGGGTAACCTTGATTTATAATGAAGAAAAATAATGACGATTGAGTTTGTAAAAATGCACACACTTCCAGCAAAGATCATGGGTGGTTAAAGACAGATTACATGATTGGAAAACTTTTAAAAACAGAAACAAAAGGATGACAGAACTAAGGAATAATGTTGACAAACTGCCTTGTAGAAATTCCAGCCACGTAGATAAAGTAATACTTTAGAAAACCATAAAAATCCATGCATGGTTTTTGTGTTGAATGAATGGTGAAAAAATTGTCTGGGGACAATTTCTTTTAAAAACGCACCTTGTACAGTTGAAGTCAGAAGTTTACACGTGTACACCACTACCATCATCACCCAAAATGGTAAACAGGACTACCCGAACCATTGCAAGGTGTGCAAGCTATGTTTTAAGTACTGCAAGCACGTGAGGAATTCCACAAAATCACGACTTTAGTAAAGACTGTTACAAAAATGGTGACAACGCAAGTTTAAGCACACCAGTTTTAACACAGTTGTATGTAAACTTCTGACTACAGCTGTATATAGTGGTCATCCTAGGGACCAAAAAAAACTGGCCACTATAAACAGGTGGCCTCTTTATAGAGGTTGCTTAAGCATTATACACATGACATTTGGGACCAAAGACGGGTGGCCACTATAAGCAGGTGGCCTGTTTATCAAGGTGGCCTTGATAAACAGGTTTCACTGTACCAAACACCTTTTCAAGTAAATTGTTCTTTCTTCAAAGCAACTAGCACACAGCTACTGCAAGATTAAATATAAAAACCTACGTCATGTAGTTCATTTCACCCTCTATTGTTAAACAGTTTGTAAATAATGAATTACCATTTTCTATCTTGCTTTTGGGATGGGGTCCGCTAAAGGCAAGGAATTTTCCTGGTATAATCCAGTTGAAGTCACCGTTTTCCACTCTCTGCAAATATTTAAAAAATTCAAAATAATTAACATACTACGTATATTAAAGAAGTATATCTCACAGAACAAGAGAGACTGTTTTAAAAACAAGTGTAACCCGTACATTATTGTTATACAAAGAATAAGAAATATGACCTACTACAAACTTCCCCCAAAATGGCAATTACAGGAATGCCTTACATGGTCATTTTGGCGCCAACATTTTGTCCAAAAACTAGGCAAAGTCGTTTTTGCATGCAAGTCCTTCATGCATTCCTATGGCAATACGCAAAGGGGTATGACGTGTGAATATGTACACTGCCCCACCAGGCCGGCAAGGAGCGCACGAGCACGTCACTATTTCACATACATACGAAACTATAGCAGATTCAGTTTCATTTTGGCAAACAAGTGACTCGAGACTCGGACTCGAGGAAAGTGACTCGATACTCGGACTTGGACTCGAGGCTAATGACTCGAGACTCGGACTCACACTCGAGGTTAATGACTCGAGACTCAGACTCGAGACTCGGACTCGATATTGATGACTCGACTCCAACACTGGTCTGTAATGAGCGTTTAAGTATCAACATTTGTACGTACCTCGTAATGCTCATACTCTTCCACGTCAAATGATTCAAAATTTAGAAAATTGTTAGTTATTGCTTTGTCGATGGCTTTCAGGCAGTCCAACAGTGTAAGGTTGTATGTGCAGGCTCCGTATGATGCATCCCTGTAGATGGAACAAAAATATTACACCTAAGTGAGTTGCAGGTATACATGTACAATATAATTATTAACTTCCACTAAAATCTTTTTTTAAGCTCATGTTTAAATTGTATTTTATTTTAGTTTTGATAATTAATGTTCTTTTTTTATAGTTACTAACACCCGGTTTACAATCGATTCGCCTTTGCCGAATCGAACTCCGCAATTTCCAAAAAGGGGAGTTGAAGCCGGGTAGGCACTAAGTGTAAACGCAAAAGGTGAATTGAAAAAGGCGGATCAGACCCGGGTCTGATTCGCCTTTTTCAAGTCACCTTTGGGGTAGGGTTGAACCCCGCAATTGCGGGGTTGAACCCTGCAATCGTCAAGGTCGCTTGTAGTGTAAACGCTACCCGAATACAGATACGGCAATTTGAGTGTCCTTGGGGCGGTGCCCGCAGTGTAGTAGATTTAATTGACCAATCTGGCACTAGTGCAGCAACACCTAATAGCTCACGCATGCGCTGCAGTTACATTTAGTGGTGACTTTTGCGGTTTCTGAAGCGAGTTGAAGCGATTTGGGGTGTAGTGTAAACGCAGCAAATGTTCAGTTTTGTGGTCGCAATAAAAATGCTGGATCTGTATCCACCTTTGCCGATTCGAGTGTAAACGCGGTGTTAGCCTTCTATAGCGTAAACAGTTTTGTAATTTAAGCTGGCTCTCATACCCCATGCTGGGGTCGCAGCGGTTAATCAACCATTCAATCAACCATTAAACATCACGCACATTCCATATTCATATTCACATTGTACATTATAGTGGGTTTTATGAAGCCAAGTATCTTCTACGGTACCTGAATATAAATTTATATAGGTGGGTGGCACAATAGGCAGCAGAAAGCCAGAGACACTGGGGAATCCCCTTACTCCTTACAAAACAGTGCTCTGGGATGTTTTTAGTGCGTTACACAACACACTGGACCAAAGGCTTTACATGTATCCCGACTATGAACGTCCGACCCCGTGTCGAAATCTACAGGGTTCCAACCCACCAATTTATCTCAATTCACTCCGACCCTGAAAGTAATCTTGTAGAATTTGACATTAGCACACAGTTCTTGATCTGAACAATCATTTGTAATCTAAATTTGGAAAATTTTAATTTGAATTTTCACATGGATAAAAAAAAATGTGTTAAACACTAATTGTCACCTGCATTTGCACAAAATTCCTTTTGGTTGACTGATGCTCCTATATTTTGTTACAAATAATGGAGGTTTTTATTTTATCTCATTAAAGGTCGTATACTTGTTTGGTACCCTGAAAAATATGGCATGATTTCCACTGGTAATTGAAAGCATAGGTCGAGAAAACTACCTTGTAGAAATTTCAGCCACATAGATGCAGCAATACTTCCGAAAACCTGAAAAATCCAAGTACGGTTTTTGTGCATGAATGAATCGCTCCAAAGGTTGCCTACAGGCGATCTTTGGAGATTTAAATAGTTTTGCCATTTATCTCATGAATGGGGGCAATTCAGACGAAATAATTTCACAGGATGATTACTACCATTACCATCTTGATTCAGAAATTGTTTTGGAGGGTAATTAGCATACAAGTACACTACCTTTAAACTGCTGGTATTTCTGCTGGTATACTAATAAAAAGTATACAAATATAGCCTAAAAAGGTCTCCAATGTAACAGGGGACACTGTATCCCAACTTCATGGAATGACCCATTTTTGAACTTGTTAAACAATAAGGTACAGTAAAACAGGATACTGTACATGTACAGTGTTTGGGAAAGTGTTAATTACACTGGTTCATACACGCTGGTACCAGTAGGTTGATGGCTGAAACAGATTGGATGGCTCGTGTTGCCTAGCAACAGACAACAGGTGGCTATGGTATCACAAGTACGTACATATGTACAGCATACATGTACATATTTTAGTACATATATGACACCAAATGCCCTGATCAAGTGCTACATTAAATTTGCATGGCATGATATGCTGCATTATGTACAAGGTTTAAATATTGAAGTATATTGAAGTACATGTGTACATGTACATCTACATACACAGTAATACATACTGTACAGCATACCTACATGTAAAAATGTACAATGCACATACAGTTGAACAAGATGGCAAATCAAATGTTAGTTGAAATGCAGACAGCGTTTGCCCTTAACTTTTTTCCCCAACTGGCCAACAGGGCCAGTTGGCTTAAGTCTTCACTGGCCCGTCGGCATTTCAAGTGGCCCGGTTCAAATTTCCGGTTGTTCTTTTTACACACAGTCGACCCTTTGATGTTTGCAATAACCACATTTGAGTGGAAAAATTAGGAAAATTTGGTAGTCGTGAAATTTTCCCTAGTACAAGTTTTATTTCAACTGGACAGCCGGACCATTTGGGGAGGCTTTCCAAATGGCCCGAGATGATTTTAACTTTCATTTGGCCAATGGACCAGTGCTAATTCGAACGCTGGCAGAGTGTAGAATTTTCACAACCAAATAAACAGTGTAAGTTGACCTCAAGAACTTGCAGGACTCCACGAGACTCGTCTCCCGAGACCTCGTATAGGAGCTTAAGCATGTGAAGTTACCGTTATTTCGGTATCATTTTCTTTTAAGAAGGCTTGAAAGTCATTTTTTTACTTTTGGAAAAAGTTCATGGAGCCAAAAGTTCATGAAATTTTTAATCTGACCTTTTATTTCTGTCTCTGAGATAAACTGGTAACCTTGGACGTAATATAAAAACCACGCATCGCTGGTAGTTCGCAAGTGGCACGGATATTTGTGCGCATGTATTTGACGCGAATATGTTGCATTATACATGTAGCCCTTTTCGAAACCACTTTCAAACAGAAGTGAATGTTGAAGTTGAAACCAGATATTTGGTTAAGCCACATTTATATAAATTTCTGAGATGCACCAAGCCATAAGGTACTTGCAAACCGGAAACGAAAGGTCAAACATTTTAATTTGTTTTTGACAAGTTCAGACAACATTTTCTTCATTTTATTTATTGAATCGGTAGAATTTAAGGTGCCTTTTCCATTTATTGGCGTTTGGGCGCTGACAAACGCAGTACGGTAAAGTGATAATTCAAAGAAGATCGTCACAACGTTAAAACCCCTTCGGCATTCCCTGACTAGTCCCCAGAAGTGTGACCTGCCGCTAGACTTACACGGTCTATTACATGAACCGTACTACATGTACATATAATTTATTGTTCAAATTACAACATGGTGAATAGCCTCAAGCAGCAATAACCTAATTCAATTTATCACATGTACAATGTTTGTATACAAGACACCTAGCGTACACAAACAGCAGTATTTCACATTCATTGAAGGTAGTATACATGTACATGTAACGTACATGTACATGTAACGTACATGTACGTTTAACGTATTTTACCTGTATTATTAATTTCGCACAAAATGTTTGGACCTTGAACAAACTAATTTTGTAGTTCAAAGTGTAGCGGTACTTTATTTTTAGTATTTAATTGAAATAGGGCTACATTTACTCTACAGTGCATACAACACACGTTTTAAAGTTCATATCAGCGCAATAATGGTAAACTATGTACACATGCACAGGTACATGTACATGTACATGTACAGGGAAATTATTGTGCTATTTCTAAAATAGTGCAGTAAACTTTGTTAGTGCTCACATACATCTACTGATTGAGCAAAATATATTTACAGCCCTATTCCCTCCTGTTTTGTGTCATAAATGTGTTTTTCTTCATGATCACGTCGCGATTCCAACCTGTCCGCCATGTTTTACTACTCGCGGTTACTAGGTGACGTCATTACACCGCGCCTTCCACCACAGACCCGCCCGCGAGCTTAGTAGTGTAAGCCCCTAGGGAGTATCACATGATGGCTAAAAAAAAAATGCTCCAGTGTAAGTTGGTGTTCCACGAGGGAAGCATCTCGTACGCACCTATAATGCGGCGCGTGCATACTCCCGTATCTTTCCCGACTCCCGTATCTTTCCCGACTCCCGTTTCCATGTGCAACCGACAATCAGACCTCGTTTCCACGCAAGATCTCATCCAATTTGCGAAAATGTCCGTGAATTCTCGAATAATCAGATTCGGCTTCAATGGCCACGAGGAGTTCAAAGCCGTTCATCAGTTGACTTCAAAATAAACAAGTTACAATCCAACAAAATCTTGACCTTGTTTTGAGTGATTAATTTATTTTATTGTTTACATGTAATACCATTAGCTGGCCTCTGCGGTTCATGCTCAGAGGTTGTGGCCTTGACTACAACACTGGTAATTACCAAACATGTAGAAGGCCTATTGTATCATCTGCAGATCTACGAAACATTTTTTACGAACTCCATTAACAAATCGCATTAACAGAAAATATAACTAAAGAATAGTGTTGATAAACTGCCTTGTAGAAATTTCAGCCACATACACTGTAGATACAGTAATACTTCAGAAAACCTTTGAAAATAGTAAAAGTGTATTTGTGGCCATTTTGAGGGTGAAAACTGTTGCATTTGTTGGGCGTGTGTAGGCCGGAAACATTAGGAAATGTGATGCCTGCTAAACCTATTAGACCATAAATATCACCTGTCGCATCCACATTTATTTTTTTTGGATATTTAAAGATAGTATACCGTACATGATTGGTAAACTGTTAAAAAAAGTTTTATCCCCCTGTGTGATTGAAGATATGCATGATAAAAACCATCCTGAGCAAAACCAGCTCCGTACTTTGTCTAACTTTTGAGAAAACAGTCAAAAGAGGGTTTGCAGTCATTTCGCCCCAAAACCACTTCGCCCTGAACCTTTTTGCCCTGAACCACGGCCTGTGCACATAGTGGTTTTGGGGCAAAGTGGCATTTGGGCGATGTAGTGTTTGGACGAAGTAATTTTGGGCGAAATGGCACTCGGGCGAAGTGGTTTTGGGCGAAATGGCACTTGGGCGAAATGGTTTTGGGGCGAATTGAATTTTCGTCTCATATCTCAAAGACTATAGCACTTCAGACAAAACCATTTCAGGGGAAGTTTTCTACGGTCATCATGTTTATATTGTGTAAGTTAGGCGTAAATCTGTGAACATTTCTAATTTCGAGATTACCAATCATGTATACTGCCTTTAAGGTTCAAGTCACTCGGAGTAAGCACTGCCTCACTTGATTCACAATCTAAATCAGTACATGTAGTCCAATTTACAATGTACAAACATTTTACGCATGACACTTTGACAGTTATCATACGCCCTTACAAAACAAACAAACACCCATTCAAAACATATCAAGTGATGACCTACAGATAGACATGTGAAAGTTTTGACTCATAACAATACTGTTCATCTGTACTGTGCTCACTGCTCAGGGTTAATTTTACCTTGCGAAATAAGTTTTAAGAAAACGGGTTGCAGAAATTATTAAAGGAGTGTGTTCGACACATTTCTTTTTTTTTCAGAAAATGGATTTTGTTTAATTATCTACATGTAAGAATCATATAAAATACCTCCCCAGGAAATCTGCAATCTTAAATTTGGATATGGAAGCAAAAAGGTTGGTGTAATTGTTGCAACGTGATTAGGAATCCACCTAAACTATGTAATAACGCCCTGTATCGCTCGATTCTTAATTCCGGTACCCAATTTATAAATGTGTCATGGACGCTTGTGTTCTGTGCTGCTTGACCCTGGACTAGCTCCGGTCAGCTGGCGGGTACACATGCAAGTTTTCAGTTCCGTTGCAACCAAATTGGAAATTGTTTATACTTTTACTCATAATGCACTCAAGTCTTGTTGTTATTTTAATGAAGTTTGACTCGTGTTTTACAAATGAAAGGGTAAAAACTTTGTTTTATTTATTTGTTTGTCTTTTGTGCTAATTATAGCCTACTCTGTATTCTTGTGATTAAAACAGTAGAACAGCCGTGTTATTAACAAAATAATTCATGAGCATACATGTAGGCTTTCGTAGCAACAACTATTTCTTCAGATGCAATTTAACTAGATTTCACCTTCATTGGTCCTGATCAGGAACAATATGCCTTATAATTCAAGGGCTGTGGCCTTCACTTGCAAACGATATATCTTTTGTAACTCTAGACAAACAAAGACTTTGTGTACCGGGGGTATGTACTGTAGGTGGAGTTCACTACATGCAGTGAAGCGTTAAAAATGTTCCATGCTGATGAAAAGTGCCATACGTGTAGTACTTGTGAATTTCATTTCAATGCCAAACAATTGTTCTACCGTATTTACTATGTCTTTACTATGTCAAATACATTGTACATGTACATTGTACTGTATACAAATACAACATGGTTTGATGGGAGATAGTGAAAACTAACAACCCCGAGGTGTTGGATGATTGGCACTATCTCCCGAGGCGTAAGCCGAGGGAGATAGTGCCAATTATCCAACACCGAGGGGTCGTTAGTTTTCACTATCTCCCAAGAAAACCATGTTGTATTTGTTTTACTATACCTCATAAAATATTCATTAGGTAGCCACAGGATTTCACTGGTCCATTCCACCATCATGTGTTTTAATTTTATCGTGCAGTAGTTGGTTAAACTAAAACATTCTTTTCAATTTAAGGAGACACAGAGCAGAAAGTTCATGTCTAGTCATTTAATATTTTTGAAATTCAGACAAACACCGGAATTATGTTTAAAAAATTAAAGTTTTGCAACAACTTTAAGGGTTTTAAATGGAACACCGTCAATTCTGTGATTGTCAAACCATGGTCAAACGTGGTGCGAACTTTCAACTTCGGCGTAGAAAGTCATTTAATTACCTTTCTTCCAACTGTTCTACTTTATTTATGGTCATTCCCCTGCATTCAGTGTTTGTTGCAAGTATGCAAACTGCATTTTCTAAAGCTCATTTTGATTCTTTGGCGTCTTTTTTGTCCAAAATTTCATCAAGTTCTTCCTCTGTACGATCGCAAAGCGAGCACAGTAATCGCCATTTTGATTTATACCTGTAATAGACTGGTACAATGAGCTCTTGCACTAATCTCCACTGCACAAACGAAAAGTGAATGCGTTGTTGGTAAAAAGATCACAGTGTACTGGGACAAATCTAGGCCGTGTGATAGTATCCGTGTGTTAGTAAAAACTAACACACGGCTGAGTTGCTGGAATGGACCAATGAAATACCGCGGCTGCCTGATGAATATTTATGAGGTATAGTAATAGCAGATGGCACACTTTCAGTTTCATTGTTTATGTACATGTATAGTACAATACCGGTAGGTGTACATGTAGCTATTTTTCTACAGAAGCACAGAGATGTCATAAAATTATGAACATCCTGCAGCATCCTGTAAAGTGGTGTTCCCATTGGACTCATTTTGTTAAAACTCCCGTGGTTGTGCGAGATAACTAGATTTAGGCTAATGGGGACGCACGGAGAATTAGCGTCCAAGTAAATTTACCGCGACCGAGATGTAAAAGTTACAGGGCGAGAGAGGCCGCGGAAACTTTCCGCTCAGCCGCGGGAGTTTTACAGGGCCCTCGAAAAGTCCAATAAGCCTTTTTGAAGTATGGCTGCCTTATAGAGGGCGCCCTTTGATTTGGGTAAACAAAACCAAAATGGCCGACGCTTGTACGTACGTTTGTGCGGGTGGGTGTACGTTTACATTTTTACTGACGGCTAAAGCCGCCTTTTTAAAATTACATTTTAGTGCTTAATTACGGTAATGGACGGGTTAAAGATACTCATTTATCTACGGCACAGGATATGTGTTAATCTGGCTGATTTAACCCAGCATTAAGGCATAAGATGCGCCTAGCCCGTGGCCTACGGTCCAACGCGCGCACGGTCATATATCAAAATGATGGACACCTGCAAAGGAAACCGAGCAAAGTTGGGCTAGGCCTAGTGAAACTTAATAATTTATGCAAGCCTTGGTCTACTCTATAACGTGCTATGTTTTTGCCTAAAGCCTTAGCTTAGTAGGGCATATTTTAACTTGCTAAAGTTAAGTGTGTTATATTTTAATTTGTTTCTTTTGGCTCTTTTAATTATAGTCCAGATGAATAATGCAAATGACAGTTTGAGTTTACAAGCAGTAGATCCTGCATGACTGGCTGAAAACCAACAATGTGCCTTATCATCATTCCTGGAAGAAATTGCAGCTTTTTCCAAATTAACTTGTTATTAATAGTTAAATCTTGTATTACCAATCTTGAAAAAGAAGAAGAAAGAGTTGGGACCCAAATTTGTCCTTGTTATAAGCATTACTTTGTATTAACAGTGCTCTTATAATCAGTGTTAGACTATTTGTATGTAGTTTTCTCGACACAGGCTCTCAATTAATCACCGTTTTTAAGAATTTACCACTCGATAGTACCATTAACTATGCATGTATAGATGCTCTAAAAATCACTCCATCTTAAGCTTCCATGTTATGGTACGGTAACAACTCTGATAAGAGAACTGCTCATTGAACATTCTGCTCATAATGAAGAAAATATCCTATTCTCCATCGTGTTCATTCCTAATTATTCATAAAGCTTGACTATGCAAGTTGTGAAACACTAAAAAATACAGCTATAGTACATGAAATTTTGTTTTGGCCATGGACAAATGAGTGTAAATAAAAAGGCCAAGTGAAACAAGATAACTTGAAGCCGCACGACACTGAGTTTATTCAGTGGCAAATCTAAAAATACAGATGTCAAAACTGTCAAAGAACTTTACATGTGAACTTCCAGAAACCACGGGTAAGAATTGATAACTTGACCATATTGTTTTAGACCTTGGAAAGAATTCCATACTCGGCCCGTCACATTTTCTAAAGTGCAAATGAAAAGAACAAATTTTGGAGGGGGGAAAAGGGAAGATTTTACGAGGAAAAACTAAGAAATCTTCCGAGATGTCTTATACGTTTAGTGCAGGAGGGTTTATGTGACGTCCGACTCGTAAATTCTTTCCAAAATATTAATGGTTAAATTATCCATTCTTACCCTATCGGACTTTAGAAACGTGCGTGAACGAATCAGCATTTTTTGAAGTACGACGTTTTTCACGTATGCTAGGCAAAACAATAACGAAAACGATCAAAATCTGCCACAAACAGACCAAAAGTTGTTCTTATACAATAGAAAATTATCCTATTTCCAAAACCACGTACAATATTGGTCGTCAAGTTATCTCTAAACAATCAAACAGATGAAGTTTTGATAAGCATTTTAATACAACAACGTACACGCTACGGTAACCGTCTGCCATTTTTAGATGCGTTTACCCAAATGACAGTGCGCCCTCTAGCGACAGGTATAGTATCCGCCATACTTCAAAAAGGCTTATGGGAACAGTTTCGCCCTGTAAAATGAACACGACCCTGCAGTAAACTATGGCCTGCACGGCAAAAGTTTACTGCAAAGTCGCGGTAGCTTTCCGCATGGGCACTGAAAGCAATTGCAAATGGGAACGCATGGGAAGATTACACGAAGGAATGTTACCAAAGGTCGCGGTAACTTTCCGCGAGGCAGCGGAAAAGAAAGTCCAATGGGAACATGCCTTAAGCCTTATTTATCTTGCTCCCCGACCCACCCAAAATCACTAATTTTATCTGATGATTATTATTATCACTTTCTGGTACTGAAACTAAGGATTCCTCAAAAGCGCCCATTGCACTGTCGCTCGCAAGCGTGAGGAAACCCATGAGGAGAAGACGATGAATTAGAAACAGCCAGAGACACCAGGTGAACCCCTTGCTCTTCACGAAAGAATGCTCTGGGATTTTTAAAGTGCGTTACCTAACACACTGGACCAACGGCTTTACATCCCTTCCGAAGGATGGAGCAAGTGTATCCTTCCAGTAGAAACAGCCTTAAATGGTTATTTGACAAATGACAAATTAAAACCTGCTCGAAAAAGGTTTTTACCGGTGCGCACAACGGTATTTTGCCAGTAGAAACAGCCGATAACGCTTTTTAATAAGCGCATCATTCCAACTACTGTGCGCACGCATCACAAAACCGGTATTTTGTCTCAGTAGAAACAGCCAAGATACCGGTTGAAGGCATTGCACACAAAAACCATTTATGCCGGTGCTCTCATTAAAAACAGGCTACAGGATATATAAGATGACTGACCTGAATGGTAGATGTGGAGGATTCGTTCCTGCAACGAGTGGTCGATAGGCCTCTTCTGGTGTTTTCTTCAAATATATAACCTACAGATGAGATAAATGCAATTATTATTTTAAAATTATAAGCATCACCACCTTATGGGGACACGCAGATAATGCTGGATTCTTGTACAGCACACATGTCTACACTACAGGGTACTACTCCTGGCGCTTTTGCCATTATTACCGCTGCCATCAGGAAATCACCAGAACCATTTTGCTTCAACTAGGTGGCTACCCGGCCAAGGCGCACAACCCTATCGGCAGTTAGATTATGGCATTCCCCATAACAGCTCCCCAAATATCACTTGGGTTGATGAGGCGATTGAGATTAAGTGTCTTGGCCATGGCTACAAACATGTTGGAACAAGTGAGGCTCGGACCATGTAACCGGATAATTTATTTTACAAAACATCGGTCGTTTTTAACGATATCCTTGAAAATATACGGATTAAGAGCTTGAAATTTTAGAATGGTAATTAAAAAAATATGAAAAATGATATGGTATCAAAATCTCAACACCCACGGGAAAATGGGGGCAAAAATGTGATCTGGACAGCGGACACAGATCACATTTTTGAGACCCAATTTTTTCCCATGGATGTTGGGATTTTGATACCATATTTTTCCAATTACTATTCTGAAATTTCATGCTCACAATTCACATATTTTTAAGGATATCATCAACAAACCACGGATGTCTTTTAAACTAATTTTTCCGGCTACATAACAGTGCCAGCAGTAATTACGCCAACATTTTTGCTTCCACATCCAAATTGGAGATTGCAAATTTCCTGTTTTCTCCCCATGGATATAGTATTTTTTGGGGAGGCATGATTTTATATGATTGTTGGGTTATAACGAATTACATTTTCTGGAAAAATCGGAACAAGTTTCTTTAAAAGCAATGTGGGTCACAAATAGTTACTTACCGAGTAGGCTCCTACAAGGTAGGCTGCGTTGGCACGTTTCTTGGCATCAAACGACGTGTAGTGGACTATCTTCTTCTTGGCTAATGATAGGGACTATTGAAAATGGAAAGAAGAATAAATTTAGCAAGCTGGAAAAACTGACAAAAGTGGTGTTCCCACTGGACTTTTTTGGTTAAACTACCATGGTTGCCTAGTAGAATTACAAAACGGGGATACACAGAGAACTAGCGTCTGAGAGGGGCCGCGGAAATATTACGAGCAGCCGCAGTAGTTTTACAGAGCTGTATTTTAGTCCAGTGGGAACAGTTATCGTCCTGTAAAAATAACATGACCCTGCAGAAAATAATAATGGGCTTGTACAGGGAAACTTTACAGCGGGGTCGTTATAACTTTCCGCTTGGGCACTGAAAACAAATGGCAAATGAGAACGCACAGAAATATTACACGAAGGAAAGTTACCCCAAAATAGCAGAAAACAAAGTCCAATGGGAACATGCCTATGATAGACATATAGAATGTCACGGATGGGGTAGTTGTTTGAACATCCCAAAAAAATGTACGCTTTGCGGTCAGACGCTGTACGACAAATAATTAAAATGATGCATCCGTGGTCACAGCACTGCTTCCTGGGGCCAAATTTATGGCGCTGATAAGCAAACAAATTTGCTTAGCAGAGAATTTCTTGATAGACTTATTTCGAATTAACTTCAATTAGAAATATTGTCAAACAAGTGTTCGTATTTTTTATCAGTATTTTTACTTAGGCCAAACAAAATAAATGGTGCGTTTACGGTAACGGCCTAAAAAAAAAACAGGTAGGTAGGTAGGAAAATAATTTTTTTTTACATTTCAGTTCATGCATTTGCGTGTTGTTTTGCAATGTTTGAAACTCACTATTAACCATGTTCATGTACAAGTGCAGAAAATGTAATGTTCGTTGGAAATTATTGCAAATAGTGCTCATTTAAAATTATCAACTTGAAAATTGGCAATACAAAGTTACCGTAAACACACCATTTATTTTGTTTGGCCTTATCAGTATTTTTACGTACCAATACTGCATGGGAATTTAAAAACAATAATTAATAAATAAAAAAATATGATAAAGCTGCACATACCTTTAATTTTTTGTTGACTTTACAACAGTATCTGTATAGCTGGCCCAGATTCAAGGGCCCAAAGTCTGCATAGAAGCTGAAAAACAAAGATTGAAATATCGGGTGTTAGATTTACATTGTAGGCATAAACAGGAAGACACCAATCATTTGATTGAACCTTGCATAATTGAGTTAAACCGATCAAAATCCATTCTTTAATTGGTTGATTTTTACATTAAAGGGCCCCTTATTTAGGATTTTTATCAATGAAATCTATGCTTTAAAACCACTCTACTCAGTTAAAGTCATAAAAATCCTATTTGGAGCTTGCTTTGGGGGTTAAAACAAAGGTTTTTAGGTTTTTATGCTAATGAAAATATGCATATTCATGACCAAGGTCACTATGTCACAAGAGGCAAACGCAGGAAAATCACATTCAACTGTGCACAAAAGATTCTACTTTTTTCTCAATTTTCCTGAAACTTTTGTAATCCATGGCTGTTTGAGTTTGTTTTACATGTTGCCTGCTGTAAGCCATGACAAAACCGGGGGTAGAAACTGCAGCAATTTGCCACAAGTCCAACTTGAAGTCTTATGTTTTTTCTTAACTTTTCCCTTCTGTCTTCCTTATGTGATGCACTCAAAACAGCGCCCTCTGTCTGTGATTTATTGCAGTGAAATCTTCAAAGTTAAAAAAGGCCACCTTTTATTGATTTTACATCCAAACGAACAATAGTATGTCTTGCTGATCCGTCATTATGAAGCAAAGCTTAGGCACAAAGTTGTTTAGAAAAACTTTTTAAAACAGGAACAACAGCATTACATAACAGAAGAATATGTTGATAAACTGCCTTGTAGAAATTTCAGCCACATACCAGTATGTAGAGTAATACATGTACTTCAGAAAACCTTTATTTTAAAAATGGTTTTGTGTTGAATGAATGGTAAAGAAAAAATATTCTACAGATTAAGTGCCTTTAGTTGGCAATTTCTCCCACAAAGGTACCATTTTACACGGGGAAATAATCATGTGGTGTTTGGTATCGTTGCTATATCAACACTTTTAGTCAATACATTTTTGTCAACTTGGGAAGTAAAATTTTGGTACAACGTAATGCACGTATCAGTTGTATGACGCACTATACGACCCCCGGAAATGGTGCGTCACTTTACCGAGGTGTGTTACTTTCTCATGTACCATGCCGCACCCCTGTGTCACAAAAGTGACGGACCTTTGCCACACAATGACGGTACCCTCAGTCAATTTTGTGACGCACCATTGATTTATTCTGACCATGACTGTCTTAAATGACGCACCCCCATAGTCATACATCATCGTTGACTGAACTGGTGGTAAATGACGCACCCATGACGCACCTCTCCCGGGGGTCGTATAGTGCGTCATACAACTGATATGTGCATAACTACAAATGATGTACTGGGGTTTTAATAGTACTAGCTAAGTCATCCTGGCGACAAATGTCTTTTTGCATGTAGCATGCTTATGGCATTTATTCAATTTCAGGAAAAATAGCCCTGGTGATCTTTCAGAAATGCTACTTTTGCCATGGAGTCCTTTATTTCATGGTGCCCCTGTAATTTCGAGGCAATCAAGGGCAATTTTTGCAGTGTTTCTTGCCCCCCTTTTACGGTGAATTTCTAAGCCTAGCGACTAGCGTACATTGTGTACATCGACATTGCAACTGGAAGCAACTCAACTCATCAGTGGCTGTCGTAGCGCGCTCATCAACAGCAACTGATCAGTTGCGCACTAGCAGCAACTGGGAGCATCCAGCCATGTCTACATTTCCAGAGCGCGCACATCAATACGGCAATTCGGTAAAGCCTGGAGTACATTTACCTCGCAACTGGAAGCAACTGTTGCTTGCAGTTGCCGTCAATGTACGCACACATGATTAGATGCACGCGAGCAACTGACACGTAGTACACGTATGACGTATATCGACGCAACTGACCGCAACTGGGTACAACTAGTTGCCAGAAAGTAGAACATGAGCAAGTGCGCGTACATCGACCTTTTTAAGCAACTGATCAGTTGCTCATAGTTGCTGTGAGTTGCTTCCAGTTGCCGGAAACACTGGTTGCCATAAGTTGCTTTAGCCTAACAGTGAAATCTCGTTACATGCAAGTCAGACTAACCCATCTTAAAAATGAAAAATTTAAAAGTTCAAAATGCAATGGTCCCCCGACCAATCAGAACATGAGAAATTGCTTTTCCCTACAGGGGTTATACAGCAGGGGCCAATTTCATTTTCCTGTTTAGCAGAAATTATTACTTAATCCAAAATTTGTTTGCTTTATAAAAAATTTTGCTTTACAAAATCTCATGTGATGTTTATTACAATTGACTGGTGTTTTGCTATTCTTTTAAAGAACACAAGTTTACAAACAATTTTGACTATTAATCAATTTTGAATTAAGCAAATTTTTTTGCTAAATATGTAGCTTTATGAAATTGGGTTGATTACGTTGACAAATGTATATTTTTGTGTGATGTAATTTAATTTAATCTCACTTTTCATACACAAGTTCATCTCCAATGTTGAAATAATGCGTGTTCAGGGTACTTCTCGGTTTCGTTCGCAAAGTTGCAAAGTAGAACCGATCTGAAACAGATACAAATGAAGAATCACAAGTAAATTAACATATGAAAACCAAAACTACCGTATAAAAAGCAAAACTAAGTCTGATTAAAAGTGAACTTGCAGTGGAATAGACCGTGTAGATCTCGCGGCAAGTCACACTTCCGGGGACCAGTCAGGAAATGGCAATGGGGTTTTAACATTGTGGCGATCTTCTTTAAATTATCACTTTACCTATCACGTTTAACGGCCAGACGCAAATAAATGGAAAAAGCCCCTTAAAATCTATCGATTCAATAAATAAAAAATTTGTCACAAACAAATACAAATGTTTGACCTTTTGTTTCCGGTTTGCAATAAAAAATTTGCCGTCGGCAGTACTTACAAGATGTCGTACTGTATGAGTTTGCGCTTGTACGAGTCAGTTTAATAGTTCATGAACGAGTTGACCAAATTGCATATGAGTTTTCAATGCATACGAGTTGGTTTATTTACGAGTTGACCTGTTTCAGGTTTAAGGCCTCAAACAACGACAGTAAACATAATTTGTTTCTGTCAAAATGGGAATAAAATACCTTTAATTATTTCTGATGCACTCAGCAGATCATTTTCCTCAGCCATCATCGATGACAAAATATTCATCATGTTGTTCCCCCGTTCTGCCTCTCTTCGCAAGAGTTTCTGGCTTGTTTAATACGTATGGTCACGCCGTCCAAGCTTGTAAGTTGAAAGCGTTTGTTACAGTTACTGTAGGCCCGGCCCCTACTTGCTCCCAAATCCAAGGGCTGCGTGCCAGACACGTTGCGTCGTCAAGCAGTTTGGTAGGACTACTCTACTGCTGGCTGGCCTCGTAACTTAAACGTCAAGTTTTTAAACAATTTACTTGGCCTCGGATAGCAGGATTTTTGATAAACAAAGTAAAAGTTAGGCCCTGAATTTTTTTGTTAATTCAAGTCCTTATCTTTAATATCGTCATCGCGTGATTTCGTTGGTTTTGCGTAGCTTGCTTGTTTTTTTTTATAAAGGAAAACAAAAAAAATAAAAACGGTGCCTTTATGGGCCAAGTCACATGATTTCAGAAACTGTTCGTCAACTTCGTGGGCGTATTAACATTGCATTTGCAAAACGTACAACTTTTAGAGTTCAACGCTGCAGCTCCTGTGCATGCTGTGCGCTTCGCCCGTAGTGCTGTGCCAGGTTCCCGTGCTAGCTATGTACGTACAGGGGAATCGATCGGTTTCAATCCTTCCGACAACAAAACGGTACAAACTTCCCTGCCGTCTTTCAACGTTGGTGACATTACCCCACACGTGCAGACACTACATTCAGCATGCCAAGATGTGTTTATCATTGAGAAGTGATAGCGTTAACTGTTACATTCTAAGGAGTATTTTAAACTCCATTTTTTTGAACACAACTCCTTCGAAACTCTCCTGTCTTCAACGCCATGTTTGAACCCAGATCATCCCCCTAGCGATGACGTTTGCGCGTGCGCGAGGGCTCAACCAATACGATTACGTATTTGGCCTTGGTCAGGTTTATGCAAATTTATAGTAGCCGCGTTCGATTAGATTTCTGGAGTCGGCTTAGATCGCGAAAGATATGATCAAACGGCGAGAACATGGTAACGTTCACGTTGATGAAGTCGTGTCGACGCTCGTGGATGAAGCTAATCGAACGCACTAAATGAGGATCGGCAAAAACGACATGAACTCAGAAAATAATATCAACTTGGAGTTTTCCCCAACTGATTAAAAACGAATGTGCAAAATGTAAGGGAAAATAATAACAAAATAAAATAAAATTATTAAAAATTTTAAAGGAGAGGTTGTAGGGATTTAGATAAAATTGTGACCTGCGACAAACTGAGGAATTTCCCCAAATGGCAAAATAACGTAATAAATCGACTTTTAGGTCTTTCATAGCCAAGACGCACAATTAGCCTAGACGTATCTATAGACCCCTTGCACGGCGGCCATGAGTTTTGACAGAGGGCAGTCACATCGTCACAGTGCGTCATGCACGAGTAGGCACTTTGTGGATCTATTGTCACATCATTTAAATATGAAAACCTGCCCTCTGTCATGGCCGCCGTGCAAGGGGTCTATTATCTAGACGGGAAAAGGGAAAATAACCAAACATGTTATGTTATTGTTTTTTTCCCAATAAAGGTGAATTTGATACGTGATTACAATCGCTGGCGGAGTCGTGACGTCACATTGCGGGCGCTAGACCGTAACCTGGTTACTGGTTCACGCTCACGTTTTACATCCATTGTGTTTGCGCACAGTGTATTTTACTATTATTTTTTTAGAAGAAAATATTACATATAATAATGGTTTCCTCATACCTACATGTACTCTCATAGCGATACACTATCCTGCCGCCTTATTTTGTGATGGTTGTAACAGAAAAAAAACCAGAAAATGTTCCCCTCGTGACTTCTGTGCAAAACGAATGGAGAAACGCGTTGCTATGCAAGTAGCGTGAACCGTTTTTAAAGAAGTAAACGCGTCTGTGCGGAAATTGACGTCACACTGCCAGCGAATTACACTTGCCCAAGTCTGACTTCCCGCGTACAGCGCGCCCTCTGGACTAGTGGCATGTCTAATCTGTTTTCTTCCGTCTCGGAAAGTCATTTCGAACTTCGCTCGTTCCCAGCGCCCAATCTGGGCGCTGGTACCATCGATATATATATACACTGGATGAAGCAACAACGTCTAAAATTGAAGCCACCGTCGCGTCCGCCATTGTACCCCACAAAATACAATGCCTAGACTGGTCATGCTGTCTTCACTAGTCTACATTATGGTCTACACGTATTAAGTGAAATGCAAGCGATCGCATGGATCGGGGAGCAGTCTAGGCTAAGCAATGTTCGTGGGGTACAATGGCGGCCGGCGCATGGCTTCAATTCTCGTATAGCCAACTGCTATTGCATACTTCATCCAGTGTCTATATATCGATGGCTAGTACATGCTAATTTGTTTGCGCCCCCATTGGCTAAAATTGTATACGACACGTGACCTGCAGACAAGGCACGTCTTGTACATAGTACACTTTATTCGTATATTTGATTTTTGCACTTGATATATAAGTGTTAATATACTATTTATCAATTTTTCGTCTGGTAGTAAGCAACCCACAATGCTCCGCGCGTCTGTATATGTGACCTTTGTGTCACGTGTTTCCGTCACAGAAATCTGTGAAGGCACATCAGCCCGTACCCCGTACCATCGCCCAGGGCCCAGTGCAGTATGGGCAGTGAGAATGAGCGAAATTTCGAACCTGCCCAACGAGAGAGAATACTGACGCAAGAGGGCACGCTATCGGGGAATTAGTGTTCATTCGTTTTGAACGTACGTCGGACCGTGGGTTGACTGACTGGTCATCAGTGGCCAATGAAATCGTCAACACCGCAAGCTCCACCCAGCTGGACCGTAGTATACCTAAAGCTTTATTGTTCCATGAAACATGCATATGCATGTATTTGTAAAAGCCTCCTCTCATGACACATGCAATTTGCGCCTTTGTGTTGTGCGTGCCCACCTGTCTTCGCGTGTTTCACGCCAGGACAAGGGCAATGCATGGTATGTGGCAATCTAATCTGTAGATTGGTTCCCGATCCCTATAGATTGGTTCGCCTATTGCGAAAATATAGGGATCGGTAAAGGGCAGCCATGACGGGCAGAATTGCGCCCGTCACGTGGTTATTATTATTTTTATATTTTTAGTAAGTGCGCAGATTTTGAATTGACATTTGTAACTTGGCCGTGCGTGTCGAACATATCCAATTATGTAAATAAAGTACATTGCCTAAAGCAAAGGACTTGGTCAATTTTTAAATATAAAAAACACAATGCGCACGCGCAAAGACGACCAATTACAGATCAATATGAAGCGCCCTTTACCTGTTCTTATATTCTCCTGTGTGGAATATGTGGACGGGAACCAGTCTATCTAATCTGCACCTGCCTTTGAAAATATTGAATTCAGAGCGCCAGTGTGGGAGAAGATACTGTCCCCCAGAAAACTCTGTCCCCTATCCCTTCCCCGGGAAAACATTTTCTAAATGATCTATGCTATTGTTGTCTCCCGGAAAATGTCTCCTTGGATGTGCGGAGGACATAAGGTGGAAAGTCAATAAAGCTCGCCGAGGTTGAAGCATACTAGTTCACTAATGTACCACTAATGTACAGAATATTAACTGCCGAATGGTGCAAACTAATGCCCCGGGGTAATCTTAATACGGCAATCCTGTTATAAGGCGCCTTCACAGGGTGTCAGGGGGTAAAAGGTCACTATTGCTTGTCCTCCTGGGCTGCTTTCGAGCGCTCGTCCCTGGTGCTCCCAGGTGGTGGAAACGTTACGTCACACACATGCTTACACACGCTTTCAGGCGAGCACCATGGAGCACCATGGAGCACCTGGTGCCGCGCTCGAAAGCAGCCCAGATCGGGAGAGAACAACAGAGTCACGTGATTTGCTGCTAGCACGTGCGTTTCACCACGTGATTCTATTATTCTCTCCCAATCTGAAGGACAAGCAACAGTGACCCGTGACCTGTTGACCCCCTGTGAAAGCGCCCTAATTAAATAGCAGGCCTGATGACTGTCATCCCAAGATTAGAGAGGGCGTAGCGTTATACATGTGGGTACTTTTCCCATTTTAAGTCCAATGTGGCGGCACTAATTTTCCCTAATATGACATATGACAAATTATGCCTCAGAAAGAGTAAATTTGTTTAAGAAACATGATTTTAGCTATGAAAATAAAATTCAAGCTTTCTCCTAGGTTTTTATGTTATGCTGCCTCCATGGACTCAGTGCATTGAGTCTCAACTGGCGAAGGTGTATGGTAGTTTTCCATCCATGCACTGAGTCTATGGAGCATGACAAAAAATGTTTGCAATTAAAAGAAGACTTTTATATTTTTTTCACATCCAAAATCATGTTTCCTGAACAAATTTACACGTTATGAAGAGCTATCATGCCATTAGGGAAAATAAGTGGCGAAAGTGTACGGCCATAGAGTTATATATAGAAAACTAGAGTGTGCACTGGCTATTGAAGTCACGTTTGTGGACTGTGCCGATGTGGGCGTCGCCATGTTTGCTTAACGCTATAAGTGCAAAGTGGGAAAAAAACCTTTTCCCCACCGAGCACCCATAGCGTTAAGCCAAAATAGCGGCGTCCATATCGGCACATCGTGTATTGGGAGTGCGCACTTTAGTTTTTTTTTTATATATAACTCTTTGTGTACGGCATATATACCGCATGAAATCTCAACAGGCGAAAGTGTATGGTAGTTTTTCCCGAGTCCGCAAGTCCAAGTTTTCACCCAAGTGTTGACAGCCAGTAACCCGAACCACTCGCTAGGCTTCATAATATGTCAACACGAGTATAGAGCTTCTGCACCAGCGGCCATGACAGAGGGCAGGTTTTCTTATTTAAATGATGTAACAATTAGAACCACAAAGCATCTACTCATGCATGACTCTATGGTAACAATGTGAGTGCCCCTGTCATGGCCGCCGTGTAAAGGCTCTAGCTATTGGGCGCTTTCACATGCCCTCAAAAGGTCACGGGTCACTATATAGCTTCTCCTCTAGATCGGGAGGGAACAATAGAGCCACGTGGGGAAACGCACGTGGCTGCTAGCAGAAAAGCACTAGACTATATTGTTCTCTTCCGATCTGGAAGACAAGCAATAACAGTGACCCGTGACCTTTTTACCCCATGTGAAAGCGCCCCATACAAACAACGAGTTACGATCGCACGAGTCCGTTGCGAGTCTTTTGATTCTCGTACGATACTGTACATGGTACGTGTTGGGTATTTTTAGCTTCCATACCAGAATTCAAAATCGGACTGAAGTTTCCTTTTTCATAGTGCTAATAGCTGTAGCTTAATGTACCTATCAAATGCCCCGCTTCCCCCCCCCCCACCCCCCCCCCCCCAATTAGGTGGGGTTTGGTCGCGTTTTTCGTGCCCCGCAGGGTGGGGGACTTTGACCATTTAAATACACATTTCTGTGGGGATTTTTTTGTCACCTAAATTTGGCCCCAGGGTTGGGGATTTTGTCACGCAAAAAGTGACAATCCCCACCTCTTAGGTGGGGTAGTCCAGGGGGAGGGGTGGGAAAACAATTGATAGGTGATAATTTCTACTCATATTATTTCTAAACCCAGTGCGGAAAATAGTTTGCATGTGAAAGGCAAGACCACGTGCAATGCAGGCAACCAAAAGTCGTTTGCATGTGAAAACCCAGGACGGTAAGTAGTTTGCATATGAAAGGCAAGACCACGTACGATGCAGGTAACCAAAAGTCGTTTGCATGTGAAAACCCAGGACGGAAAGTAATTTGCATTTGAAAGGCAAGACCCACGTGCAATACAGGCAACCAAAAGTCGTTTGCATGTGAAAACCCAGGACGGAAAATAGTTTGCATATGAAAGGCAAGACCCACGTGCAATGCAGGTAACCAAAAGTCGTTTGCATGTAAAAAAAACCAGGACGGTAAGTAATTTGCATTTGAAAGGCAAGACCCACGTGCAATACAGGCAACCAAAAGTCGTTTGCATGTGACAACCCAGGACGGAAAATAGTTTGCATATGAAAGGCAAGACCCACGTGCAATGCAGGTAACCAAAAGTCGTTTGCATGTGAAAACCAGGACGGTAAGTAATTTGCATTTGAAAGGCAAGACCCACGTGCAATACAGGCAACCAAAAGTCGTTTGCATGTGAAAACCCAGGACGGAAAATAGTTTGCATATGAAAGGCAAGACCCACGTGCAATACAGGCAACCAAAAGTCGTTTGCATTTGAAAACCCAGGACGGAAAATAGTTTGCATGTGAAAGGCAAGACCCAAGTACAATGCAGGCAACCAAAAGTCGTTTGCATGTGAAAACCCAGGACGGAAAATAGTTTGCATATGAAAGGCAAGACCCACGTGCAATGCAGGTAACCAACTGAAAGTCGTTTGCATGTAAAAAAAACCAGGACGGTAAGTAATTTGCATTTGAAAGGCAAGACCCACGTGCAATACAGGCAACCAAAAGTCGTTTGCATGTGACAACCCAGGACGGAAAATAGTTTGCATATGAAAGGCAAGACCCACGTGCAATGCAGGTAACCAAAAGTCGTTTGCATGTGAAAACCAGGACGGTAAGTAATTTGCATTTGAAAGGCAAGACCCACGTGCAATACAGGCAACCAAAAGTCGTTTGCATGTGAAAACCCAGGACGGAAAATAGTTTGCATATGAAAGGCAAGACCCACGTGCAATACAGGCAACCAAAAGTCGTTTGCATTTGAAAACCCAGGACGGAAAATAGTTTGCATGTGAAAGGCAAGACCCAAGTACAATGCAGGCAACCAAAAGTCGTTTGCATGTGAAAACCCAGGACGGAAAATGGTTTGCATATGAAAGGCAAGACCCACGTGCAATGCAGGCAACCAAAAGTCGTTTGCATGTGAAAACCCAGGACGGAAAATAGTTTGCATATGAAAGGCAAGACCATGCACGTGCAATACAGGCAACCAAAAGTCGTTTGCATTTGAAAACCCAGGACGGAAAGTAGTTTGCATATGAAAGGCAAGACCACGTACGATGCAGGCAACCAAAAGTCGTTTGCATTTTAAAACCCAGGACGGAAAGTAATTTGCATTTGAAAGGCAAGACCACGTGAAATACAGGCAACCAAAAGTCGTTTGCATTTGAAAACCAGGACGGAAAGTAATTTGCATTTGAAAGGCAAGACCACGTGCAATACAGGCAACCAAAAGTCGTTTGCATTTGAAAACCCAGGACGGAAAATAGTTTGCATATGAAAGGCAATACAGGCAACCAAAAGTCGTTTGCATGTGAAAACCCAGGACGGAAAATAGTTTGCATATGAAAGGCAAGACCCACGTGCAATTCAGGATCGAGGAAACCAAAAGTCGTTTGCATGTGAAAACCTAGGACGAAAAGTAGTTTGCATGTAAAAGGCAAGACAAAGTGCATGTATTATTCTTGCAGGTAACTCACTGAAAGCTATCGTTGTTCTCTCTATTGAGAACCCATGTACCTCAAATACCCCGGTTAAAAAGGGTGCAGGCGTTGCGAGTACAGAATTACCAGAGAGGAAAGGAATCTGATTTTAGCAGGTTATCTAATCCATAGGCCTCATAGACTACGTCATCTTTTGTTGGTTGCCTAGGCAATTGGCTCTAAACTAAATATCACTGAACCGTGCTTTTGCAATGGTACTTTTTCCGACGGCCATGTTAGTTTAGAGCCAATTGCCATGGCAACCACGTCTCACTTGGGCTGTCTATTGGGGCTTGGTGGTGATTCACGTGAGAAACAACTTAGACCCACAATGTAACATTGCCCAGTTGTACCTCCATCGCAACAATGGACAATTACGGAGAAGGGTACGGGATGCCATAACTCGGGATTTTCTAAGATGAGATCGCAAATTGTCATTATAGATGACAAAATTGAAGGTATTTTTTTTTCGTTTAGATTGGACAAAGTATTTGAGGAAATTACATTCTCGAATCGACAGAAAATTCAATTCCAAGATATGCTTTCCAAAAATCGTCAGCCCCCATGAAATGTCGTCTCTCCCCCACTGGAAATTTAGTTTTGGTTTTGCCTTTCAATTGCAAATTACTTTCCGTCCTGGGTTTTCACATGCAAACGACTCGAGTGGTTCGGGTTACTGGCTGTCAACACTTGGGTGAAAACTTGGACTTGCGGATTCGGGAAAAACTACCATACACTTTAGCCTGTTGAGATTCCATGCGGTATATATGCCGTACACAAAGAGTTATATATAAAAAAAAAACTAAAGTGCGCGCACTCCCAATACACGATGTGCCGATATGGACGCCGCTATTTTGGCTTAACGCTATGGGTGCTCGGTGGGCAAAAGGTTTTTTTCCCACTCTGCACTTAGGCCCTATAGCGTTAAGCAAACATGGCGACGCCCACATCGGCACAGTCCACAAACGTGACTTCAATAGCCAGTGCACACTCTAGTTTTCTATATATAACTCTATGGCCGTACACTTTCGCCACTTATTTTCCCTAATGGCATGATAGCTCTTCATAACGTGTAAATTTGTTCAGGAAACATGATTTTGGATGTGAAAAAAATATAAAAGTATTCTTTTAATTGCAAACATTTTTTGTCATGCTCCATAGACTCAGTGCATGGAGGGAAAACTACCATACACCTTCGCCAGTTGAGACTCAATGCACTGAGTCCATGGAGGCAGCATAACATAAAAACCTAGGAGAAAACTTGAATTTTATTTTCATAGCTAAAATCATGTTTCTTAAACAAATTTACTCTTTCTGAGGCATAATTTGTCATATGTCATATTAGGGAAAATTAGTACCGCCACATTGGACTTAAAATGGAAAAAGTACCCACATGTATAACGCTACGCCCTCTCTAATCTTGGGATGACCGTCAACAGGCCTGCTATTTAAAGGAACACGTTGCCTTCGGGTTGCGCTTTATTGGGCGTTTTTGGGCTATTACAAGCGTTTGAAGTATAATGAGCACGATCTGAAAGATGTTTAAAAAGTAGAATATAATGATCCACACAAACGTGCCTTAGAAATGCTTCAATTTTGCGTAATTTCTCGAAGCAGCACGCTCCGCCATTTATGGGAGTCAAAATCTTGACTCCCATAAATGGCGGAGAAATTATATTTGTCTTATTTCTAGCCTGGAGAAAGAAATTATTTTTCCTTCCTCCGTTGCGTGTGATGTGCCTGTTTTTTTAAATTCGTGTCTACAATAACCATTGGGTATAAATCATCCAAGTCCTTTCTATCGGTTTGTCCCATGACAATATTCTTACCCTGATTGGCGAGGTTTTCGTTTTTTTCTTTTTTGACGCGTCTGCTGTGTTCTCTTGACGATCCATTTTTTGACAGCCAGTCAGTGTGTGTGTGTGTATGTGTTTACATTTCACACATGTCTCGGGAGGCGGAGAATGGTATGGTACCTTGCGTTCATCTGATAGGTTTACCTGACCACTGGCTACGGCGCCAGCCTAACTCCTGTTCGTCGCTGCATTTTGCCCACTACCCGGACGATCGTATTGACGGCTTGAAATACGTATACATTTCGCGGGACATGTAGTGGCGGTCAGAGGTCAGTGTTTGTTTTTTTAATTACCATTCACTAATTATAACACATTAAGTGTGTTTTATTGCAAGAACAACTCTTAATAAGTATAAGGAACACCCTCAAACGTGAGATTTCGTGAAATCTGAAGGCAACGTGTTCCTTTAATTAGGGCGCTTTCACAGGGGGTCAACAGGTCACGGGTCACTGTTGCTTGTCCTTCAGATTGGGAGAGAATAATAGAATCACGTGGTGAAACGCACGTGCTAGCAGCAAATCACGTGACTCTGTTGTTCTCTCCCGATCTGGGCTGCTTTCGAGCGCGGCACCAGGTGCTCCATGGTGCTCCATGGTGCTCGCCTGAAAGCGTGTGTAAGCATGTGTGTGACGTAACGTTTCCACCACCTGGGAGCACCAGGGACGAGCGCTCGAAAGCAGCCCAGGAGGACAAGCAATAGTGACCTTTTACCCCCTGACACCCTGTGAAGGCGCCTTATAACAGGATTGCCGTATTAAGATTACCCCGGGGCATTAGTTTGCACCATTCGGCAGTTAATATTCTGTACATTAGTGGTACATTAGTGAACTAGTATGCTTCAACCTCGGCGAGCTTTATTGACTTTCCACCTTATGTCCTCCGCACATCCAAGGAGACATTTTCCGGGAGACAACAATAGCATAGATCATTTAGAAAATGTTTTCCCGGGGAAGGGATAGGGGACAGAGTTTTCTGGGGGACAGTATCTTCTCCCACACTGGCGCTCTGAATTCAATATTTTCAAAGGCAGGTGCAGATTAGATAGACTGGTTCCCGTCCACATATTCCACACAGGAGAATATAAGAACAGGTAAAGGGCGCTTCATATTGATCTGTAATTGGTCGTCTTTGCGCGTGCGCATTGTGTTTTTTATATTTAAAAATTGACCAAGTCCTTTGCTTTAGGCAATGTACTTTATTTACATAATTGGATATGTTCGACACGCACGGCCAAGTTACAAATGTCAATTCAAAATCTGCGCACTTACTAAAAATATAAAAATAATAATAACCACGTGACGGGCGCAATTCTGCCCGTCATGGCTGCCCTTTACCGATCCCTATATTTTCGCAATAAGCGAACCAATCTATAGGGATCGGGAACCAATCTACAGATTAGATTGCCACATACCATGCATTGCCCTTGTCCTGGCGTGAAACACGCGAAGACAGGTGGGCACGCACAACACAAAGGCGCAAATTGCATGTGTCATGAGAGGAGGCTTTTACAAATACATGCATAGGCCCTATGCATGTTTCATGGAACAATAAAGCTTTAGGTATACTACGGTCCAGCTGGGTGGAGCTTGCGGTGTTGACGATTTCATTGGCCACTGATGACCAGTCAGTCAACCCACGGTCCGACGTACGTTCAAAACGAATGAACACTATTTAGACATCGGCAACCCTGTAAAAACGCCGAAATATTGACAAGTAATTGTTCGATAACTAAACGTTGGTCTATTTTTTTTTTCATGTCTCATCTGAAAGCGAATAAAAATATGTTTCTAGACAAATATATATAGAGGGGCCAATAGCCTATCAATTCAGATGTCACACCCAAAACGCACAGACAATACACAGTGGTTTAAAAGCCAGTACCACCCAGACACGACAAAATACCACAAACTTACTTCAATATACCTTCGATGTAGTCACTTTGCACATCCATTCAACCTATTTACAATCCAAAACAGCTCATTACCCAGCCGCAAAACCTTCAAGAGGCTCTAAAACGCACGCAGTTCACGAAAGCTAAAGCGCTTTCTATATATTGACGATTACTTTTAAAGTTATGCCTATTTCAAACTCCCGTTGAGCTGATGCCTCTAATGGCGAATTCTGGCGGTTCGTTTGAAGTGTACTCTGGAGTGTTTATCAAAAACGCATATTTATATCATATTTTGTTTATTTTGGGACGTTCATATTGTATTCCTTTCTCATGAACATCAACCTCGGAAGTAGATGACAAATAGAGCGCTTTTACCACAGTCGGTGATAAAGGTCATGTCCATTCGGTTTTCCTCATGAGACTTTGGTAAAACCAGAAATGCCTCAGCTAATACACATGTAGTTCATCAAGATGCTTTTTCCTGATGAACTGCCTTTATTTTTTCAGCCCTTTTTCCCCCACTTATATTCCTGACAATTCAAATTTGCCGTGCGACCTTTTCCTCTCGAATAATCTCTCTCGCAATCCCACGAAACCTGGTTTTTGCTCATTTTTCTTTCACATACTTTCAATTATCATACAACATTAATCATAATCCACATCCCCTTTCATCGGAAACCCGACGAGAAGTTCACACAATGGACCTCGTTGAGCTAGCTAAAGCCACGATGTTGCTCACTCTCGACAAATGTCGTCAATAGAGGGCGCTATTCATTTACTATGCGATAGCTGTAGGGAGCAATGTGGGCCGTAGACGTCTTTGAAAAGGTCGATTTGTTTTGCTCAACTTAAGAGACTTTGCGCTCATTTTGCGGCGGATTACTTTTGTAGCCAAGTAACCAAAGTAACAATTTTTGATAAGAGTAGAAAGTTTTGCCCTGGCCGTTTATGGCCGATTGTAAAAATATCTGACTGAACACATTTTGCCCGTTTTTCATATTTTTACCTAACACACTGGACCAACGGCTTTACATCCCTTCCGAAGGATGGAGCAAGTGTGGTTGAGTGCCTTGCCCAAGGGCACAGGTACCGTAGCCGTGGGGAGGTTCGAACCTGCAACCCCAAGTTTTCACCTATGATTGCGAGTCAATGACCTAAACCGCTCGGCCACGGTACCCCCCATGATGACCACTGTGTGCACTGCTGGCCAATGACGGTAGCTCGGGTTGTGACGTATAGCCACGTGACAGTTGCACAACATGGTCATCGATCGGCGACACCGTCATATTGCACATACGACGGATTGCTTGAGTCATATCAAGTCTATGTATTACGACAATGTGACGCACGGTGCCTCTTTTCCCTTGGAAATTCGGCCCAAGTCTTGCAGTTGTGGTTTTGACGATTTCTCCCCAGCAACCATGGAGAACTCATTATATATCCTCTGCTTAGTTTGGCTGTTTGGTGTGACCGTAAGGATACCGCAAGCAAGAGGAGAAATGTGCAGCGTTGTGACTCGAGCCAAATCTGTCAACAATCTTTCTATGCTCAGGAAAAAGGCTTTCGACGCCTTTAATGCCGAATGTCGAATGAAAAAAAATCATCAGATCTGTGAGTACTTAGAGGCCCTGTAGATGATCTGTTTTTGAGCGATTCTGCGAATAAAACCATTATAAATCAAAATAAAGACATCAATAAACTCATCCGAAGAAATTTCAGCTTTGTTAAATGTACCACGTTTAAAAAAACCATGAAAATCCATATGCATTTTCCTGGTCTTGGCGGGGGGTTTTAAATATTCGTTCTCAGTTGATCGGGTACTATGTGGCTTGCGTGGTGCACTCTGTGGCGCACATAATGCGTGCGCGCGCGATCCATAAAAATGCATCGCGTTGGAACACGCACACGGAGTACACAGCGCCCATGCATTTTGGACCGCGTAGATGCGAACCAAAAATAAGTAAATCGTTTGCAAACGATCTAAATAATTTCATCTTTACGGATTATTTCCTGGTAAAATTATATCATTTTGAGCGAAAACCTTTCAATGGATATAGTTGCTATTAATTCACTCCAATTCATTCACGCTATTAATTCCTTTAAAGGCACAGGCTCGTCAGCAATGCGCGCGCGCCAAATTCGTGGCACGAAATACGCAGCTGTATGCCTTTGCTATGGAGCTGCGTATTTCGAGGCAAGAATTTGGTGCGCGCGCAATGCTGACGAGCCTGTCCCTGACTTGAAGGTAGAGCACATCATTTGCAGTGACCTCAATTATTTTTTCATGAGTTTACAAGAAAAACCTTGTTAAAGAATTATAAGGTACGGTACCAAACACCACATGAATTATTTCTTCCCATTCCACCACGTGCATATATGCATGTATAATCAGGGCATACAGCACTCTCAGCATACATCAAGTCAGTTTCAGGTATAGGTATAAATCGTTTTCACCTTTTTTTCCTTCAACTTTTCCTTGCATTTTCAACGCAATATAAACATATATCGGGATATTTCCGTGGGGGGGGGGGGGGGGGGGGGGGGGGGGGGGGGGGGGGGCACCTGGGTGGGGGGGGGGGGGGGGGGGGGGCACTGACAATTTGTGGGGGGAGGCGGCACGGGTTGTGCACCCCAGGCCCCTCACCCCCTCCCCTCGTAGCTACGCCGCTGCGCATTGGCAACAAACACGGCATTTTAGTAGTACGTACGTTTACTAACTAAAGGTGGTTTAAAAATCGTGTGCGCACACACATTTTTACCACAGGTTGTAAGATGACCTCGAGGACGTGCGGGACTGCGAGAGACTCGTCGACTTCCGGAGACCTCGTACAGGAGCTGAATCACGTGCAGCGATCGTTTTTCAGTACCGTTTTGAACCTACCGAATCGAGGTTCACTGTAACAGAAATCATAAAATCCCAATGAGTTAATTGAGCAAAAAGTTTATAAAAATGTTAATCTGACCTTTTATTTTCATCTTTAAGATAAACTGGTAACCCTATACACGTAATATAAAAACCACACATCCATGACAGCGCGTCGCTGGTAGTCCGCAAGTGGCGCGAATACGGTGCATTATGGCCGTTTGTTATTGATTCGATTTCAGACGGTCTTTGCGATTTCCGTCACGACCATGTGTACTTGTATGTTTGCTTGGATTCTGGGCGGTGATTTTATCCACTTTCAACAAATGTGAACAATCAAGTTGTCGTTCAAACCACGTATTTGTTCAGCCACGTTAATATTTCTGAGATGCACCGAGCCCGAGCCTGCTATTCGCAAAGGTATATTTTTATTTGTTTGTGACAAACTCGGACAAAATGTTCTTCATTTAATTATTTAAAGGTCTCGGAGCTGCGTATTTCGTGGCACGAAATTGGCGCGCGCGCATTGCTGACGAGCCTGTTCCTTTAATGAATCGATATATTTTAAGGTCCTTTTCCATTTATTTGCATTAAAAATGTCTGC
Organism: Henricia sp. BOLD:AAB3569; assembly: GCA_037783545.1. Classification (NCBI taxonomy): domain Eukaryota; kingdom Metazoa; phylum Echinodermata; class Asteroidea; order Spinulosida; family Echinasteridae; genus Henricia; species Henricia sp. BOLD:AAB3569. The sequence goes on from JBBELK010000239.1 coordinate 296,335, forward strand.
ATCTCTGAAATGCTGAATGGAGCTGCCGAGTTACAGTTTTCCTTCTTGTAAACTGCTCCGAAGGAGGAGCTTAACTGGATCACTTTTTGACACCCATTATGTTATATAACGCCTAAGTAGATCCTTGTGATCTGATTGGACGATAGCAGGTCACGTGTCGTTCAATATTTAATCCATTAAATGCTATACGTCACTAACCGTGCAATTTGGTTCCATGCGTTTTTTTTTTCATTGCACGGTGCGCCCGCGCCCACTGTGCGCGTGTACAGTATTGTATGTGATGTGCGTATCGAATGTATGACGCAAGCGCGACCAGTGAACGCGACCGGCCCCTGACACAAAAACATTTTTCTACAACTCACAAGCGACATGGCGGGTTTGTATTTTATGACGGACGATGAAATAAATTCGAAGGGTAAGCCTGAATAATTTGACAAGGATCTACTTGGGCGTTATATAAAACAAATAATGAATGTTTTAATTCGTGCAATGGGAGGAATATTTTCATTCATTGAAAGATGGAATGTGTTCCATTCAACTCGGCTTCGCCTCGTTGAATAGAACATTCCATCTTTCACCTCATGACAATATTCCTCCCATTGCACTCATAAACATTCATTATTTGTATAATGGATGATGAGGTTTTAATATATTTCTCATTAGTATCCTTCTAAAATTGCGCTCTCGCATAAAAGTATATTTTCAAAGGATATCGTTAAAAACCACTGATGGGTAAACTAATTTAATTACACGCGGAGCATCATCTTCCTTTCGCAACGGTCTTTCCTGCACACGAACCTGTCTTTCCTGCACACGTACCTAGTTTGGCAAACTAGGTACGTGTTTTCTTGCCATCATGGATATTAGGGAGGTATTTTTCTGGGGAAAAAATATAAATTTTAGATAATTTTGTAACCCTTCAAGCGAATACTTTTAATGCTATCCCAAAATAAAACATTTAACCGTTTTACAAGTCTCGCGGCGGGTCACAGGCTTCCGCGGGGACAATCAGGGCATGGGGTTTAACGTTCTTAATCTTGGGACGATATTCTTTCAATTGTCACTTTACCGTGCCGCGTTTGTAAGGAATCAAAGGCACTTAAATTCTATCAATTCAGTAAATAAAATGAAGAAAATGTCTGAACTTGTCACAAAAAAAAAGACAAAAAAAAAAAAACCTTTAGTTTCCGGTTTGCAAGTATACCTTTACAAATTACAGGCACAAGTTTGGCTAAACAAAATACCTGGTTTAGACGTCAATTTGAACGTTCACTTCTGCTGCGATCGGTTACGCGACCATATGGCAGACAAACCTACGCAGCTTCGCGGCGTGGGTGCGGAAACCAGAAAGTATACCTCGGCAGAAACATCAGTTTTTGCAACCTTCCTCATCAGCTTTGCAACATTTAATGTACGCGGTCTAGGTAACCAGGAACGTGACGGATATTTTGTCAGTAAACGAGAGCAGCTGGCTACAGACTGTATCCGATATAAAGTCGACATTTGTGCAATCCAAGAGAGCAAAGTTACTGAAAGTAGCTTCTGTCAACTTCCCTCGGGGCACAGACTAGTCCTGTTTCATCAGTTAGACGGCCGACATGGCGGTCTAGGCTTTGTAGTGAGTCCACGTATTGCAAACTTTGTTAAATCCTGGAACTACGTGAGTGACCGTGTGTGCTTTATGGACCTCGAACTACCCACACGAAGTGGTAACCCAGTCGTATGCAGAGTAGTCAACGCGTACGGACCCCACATGAAGCTAGTAGAAGACAACCCTAGACTTATAACTAAGTTCTACGGCGATCTCAGAGAAGCTAGTAACGTCCCATCCAACGTAGAGATAATCTTCCTGGGTGATTTCAACTCCAAGCTTGGAAGATTAAACTTAACAGACATCGAGTATGGTTTTAATAACTACATGGGTAGTTACGGGATGGGTAACAGGAACGACAATGGAGATCACTTGCTCAATTTTATGTTGGAGAAAAACCTGTTTGCGGCTAACACAGCATTCCAGCACCCCTGCAGACACCGCACCACTTACACCGGTTGGCGCAAGGACTGGTCTGCCGGCAGATCCTCAAAGAAGACTCTTCCAGTCTACGCACAGATTGACTACCTCCTCTGTCGGAGTAGACTGAAACCAATTCTAGTTGATGCTAGGTCGTATGGTGGCGCTTTGACCTACTCAGATCATAGAATAGTTGTAATGAGGATGTGCTTCAGAGATATCTCCCTGTGCTTCAAAAACAGAAAGCCCAGCTGCAAGAAGTTCAACATATCTGAGCTTGTCTCCAACCGGGATATGCAGCACAGCTACAAAGAGTCCCTCGACACCAGCCTTTCCGACACAACTCCTAACACACCACCACCAAGCCCTACAGAAGAGCTTACCTTCTTGCTTGACACGGTCAAAGCTTGTGCTGAGGAAACTGTAGGTGTTGTGAAGAAGAGGAACAGACATCAGAGCAATGATAACCTAGTGAAAGAACTGGCTCAAGAGCGGCAGGCTCTTATCCTTCAGCTCAACAACAACGAGTCCAGGGATAGGACTACTCTGAGAGCTAAGATAAACCGCAAGACCAATAAGATCCAGAAGAGGCTATCAGAACTTCGTGAACTAGCAGCAGACGAACACTATGAAGTTATCTGCAACACCCACGAGTCACGACAGATGTTCGAAGCTGTCAGAAGTGTCAACAACAGCAGACCTCCTACTGGCATTGGTGTTCATGATGAAAACGGCTGCCTCATTGCTACAGATGAAGGTAAAGCTAAAGTAATCCGCGCCTACCTTGAGCAGCAGTTCACTAGGGATGAATCTCCGTTGGAACCTTTCGAAGGTGAACCTCGTCCTCTCAACTGCCCCTTCACCGGCACCGAGATAGAACTGGCTACTAAGAGCCTCAAGAATGGTAGAGCCAATGGCCCTGATGGCATACCAAACGAGCTTCTGAAGTACTCCACAACTGCTGTCCACGACCTCTTCGCAGACATTTTAAATAGGAGCTTCGAGACCAACTGCTACCTCGAACCTATTGGACAGGCAACTATAGCACCGCTACAGAAGCCCAAGAAACCTGTTGGTCCCCTAAAGAATCTACGACCACTTACCCTCTCCAGCGCAGCCAGGAAGATAGTCTCGATGGCTACATTGAAGAGGATAGCGGCCAAGGTGGATAAGTTCACTGGTCCCTGGCAATGCGCCTACAAACGAGCACGGTCATGTGCCGACATCGTCTGGTGCCAACGGATCCTGGTTTCGATTGTTCAAAGGAAGAAGTGGGACTACCACCGCATGGGGATAGATATGTCGTCAGCGTTCGACACTATCCGCCGCACCACAATTCTCGATCTCTTGAAGGAAGCAGGCTGTAACGAAGACGAAAACCGTCTCGTTAGGTTTCTACTCTCTAACACAAAGCTTAGGGTTAGAGTTAATGGACACCTGTCTGCTGAATTCGAAAGCCTCCTGGGAGCATTCCAAGGAGACTGCCTGTCTGGATGCCTCTTTACCCTGGTCCTTGCAGGGGCCCTCAACCAGCTTAGGATCACCCTGTACGTCCAGTACAGTAGACCTAACCCTCCAATCAGCGAGCTCGGAATGCCAATGGACAGTCAGTACGCAGACGACGTGGACTTCTATGACGAAGATGAGGAAAACTTGAAAGCCATTCTACCTCTGGCTACAGACATCCTCAAATCATGGAACCTGTTTGTCAACAGCGACAAAACTGAGTTTTCCCATGTCTTCCTGGCTAAGCGTGGAGAAACTGGAGATGACGGACAGCCCCTTGCTGGGAATGAACCTTGGCGAAAGAGCATCACTCTCGGATCAATGTTGTGCAGTAAGGCTGATATCAACCGGAGAATCAGTCTCGGTTACGCATCCTTCGCGAAATACCAGAAGATTCCCCTGAGCAAACGTCTCATGCTGTACGACGCTCTGGTGGTATCTGTCATGATGTACAACTCCAGTACCTGGGCGGTACCAAACTCGGTGTTGGATAAACTTGATATAGTTCATAGACGCCATCTCAAACAAATCTTGAACTACAAGTACCCTAACGTCATCTCAAACAAGAACTTGTATAAACGGTGTAAAACTGAACCACTGTCTGTAAGAGTGGCTCGTAGTCGGTGGAGAATGCTAGGGCATGTACTGCGTGGACCCGAGGATGGACCTGCGTTTTCTTCCCTGAAATTTGCAACGAACACCCTCAACCTTCCTGGAAGACGGGGAAGGCCCCAGTCTAACCTTTTCTCACTGATTCAGCGTGATTTACACAAAAACAATCTTTATTTGAGTAAGCCAGAAGATTTGTTTGTGCTAAGAAATATTGCATGTGATAGAGCAAACTGGAGTAGGATGATGTTGTAATTTTTGTTTTGTTTTCCTGCCGGGAAAGATTAGGTGTCGGCGTTGTCACACTTAGTGACTATCCTTCACTTAGACCTTTATGTTATATATATATATTTTAAGGTCCTTTTCCATTTATTTGCATTAAAAATGTCTGCATCTCTGAAATGCTGAATGGAGCTGCCGAGTTACAGTTTTCCTTCTTGTAAACTGCTCCGAAGGAGGAGCTTAACTGGATCACTTTTTGACACCCATTATGTTATATAACGCCTAAGTAGATCCTTGTGATCTGATTGGACGATAGCAGGTCACGTGTCGTTCAATATTTAATCCATTTAATGCTACGTCACTAACCGAGCAATTTTGTTCCATGCGTTTTTTCCATTGCACGGTGCGCCCGCGCCCACTGTGCGCGTGTACAGTATTGTATGTATGTGCGTGTCGAATGTATGACGCGAGCGCGACCAGTGAACGCGACCGGCCCCGGCCCCGACACAAAAAAAATGTCTACAACTCACAAGCGACATGGCGGGTTTGTATTTTATGACGGACGATGAAATAAATTCGAAGGGTAAGCTTGAATAATTTGACAAGGATCTACTTGGGCGTTATATAAAACAAATAATGAATGTTTTAATTCGTGCAATGGGAGGAATATTTTCATTCATTGAAAGATGGAATGTGTTCCATTCAACTCGGCTTCGCCTCGAAGAATGGAACATTCCATCTTTCACCTCATGAAAATCTTCCTCCCATTGCACTCATAAACATTCATTATTTGTATAATGGATGATGACGTTTTAATATTTTTCTCATTAGTATCCTTCTAATATAATATTGCGCTCTCTCGCATGGCAGTATATTTTCAAAGGATATCGTCAAAAAACCACTGATGGGTAAACCAATTTCAATACACGCGGAGCATCATCTTCCTTTCGCAACGGTCTTTCCTGCACACGTACCTAGTTTGCCAAACTAGGTACGTGTGCAGGAAAGACAGGTACGTGTGCAGGAAAGACCGTTGCGAAAGGAATATGGCGGAGCATGCACTGCATCAATTTCACCAACCTTTTTGCTTCCACAACCAAATTGCAAATTTGCTGTTTTCTTCCCATCATGGATATTGGGGAGGTATTTTTCTGGGGGAAAAATTTAAATTTAAGATAATTTTGTAACCCTTCAAGCGAATACTTTTAATGCTATCCCAAAATAAAACATTTAGGCCTAACCGTTTTACAAGTCTCGCGGCTGGTCACAGGCTTCCGCGGGGACAATCAGGGCTATGGGGTTTAACGTTCTTAATCTTGGGACGATATTCTTTTAATTGTCACTTTACCGTGCCGCGTTGGTAAGGAATCAAAGGCACTTAAATTCTATCAATTCAGTAAATAAAATGAAGAAAATTTCTGAACTTGTCACCAAAAAAAAAGACCAAAAAAAAACCCCCTTTAGTTTCCGGTTTGCAAGTATACCTTTACAAATTACAGGCACAAGTTTGGCTAAACAAAATACCTGGTTTAAACGTCAATTTGAACGTTCACTTCTGCTGCGAGTATAAAAGCACCAACAAAAACCTAAACAAATAAAGTACACAGAAAATCGCAAAGACCGTCTGAAGTCGAACATGGAGGAAGGAAACAAGAGTCGAATCAGGTCATTTTAAACACGGCCGTATATAATGCGCGTCAAAACACTGGCGTCAAATTTTGTACACCACTTGCGGACTACCAGCGATGCGCTGTGTAGTTTTTATATTACGTCCAGGGTTACCAGTTTATCTCAGAGACGGAAATAAAAGGTCCGATTTACGATTTCATGAACTTTTTGTTAATGTATTACTGGGCCCGTCAAACACACTGAACGGTTCCACTAGACAACGCATAAAAACACGACAACGATGGGCAATTTGTTGATATTTCACAGGGTTCCATAAAAATGTACAGTTTATTTTCGGTATCATGAAAAACTAGAGCCTTCTTTTTACAAGAATATTAAATAAAAAACTCCAAATTATCACAAATATCCGAGTACCCACTTCTTCGATCTCGGCCGACCGGCGCGGCACGCGGCGTGCGGGTGCCGGTGCCCGGTGTTGAAAATGAGAATTTCTCACTGGAAATCTTGCCCAGGCCCAATCTCAACTATTTAGGGCGCACTTGAAAGCTTATGACACGATCTTTCCATTTCTGCTTGCGCGTTTTAGCGATGGCCGATAGTTTTGTGAAACGCGCAACTTTCAACGAAAAATAGGAACGATCATTGTCTGTCTCCAGGTGAAATGGGAATGAAATCTGCCAGTATTTTCCAGTAGAAATCAGGCCGCAAAATCTGGTATTAAGTGCTGCAAATTCGTTTTTAAAAACATGTTCTTTGAACCTGTTGTTGTCATATTGTGTACTGTACCTACTGATACAATTTCAGCTAAATAGCATCATCAGAACCTGAGAGATGACCTTTTTCTATATGGACTTCGTTTGTCTCCAGAGTACAAATTATTGAAATTTGGTCTTTTAGCCCAAATTTGGGCCACTGTTTCACAAGAACTGAACATAGTATTATTTGTAACACACTTATATTTTTAATAAAGGCATGCAGCAGACATTTATATATGTAAAAATGACATTACATTGCCTCAGATCACCGAGAATAAGGCATCTGAACTACACACCTTCTTGAAATGTAGGCGATTTGGGCTTAAAAGTTGGCCCGTTTGTGAACTTACGGGTTGTTTTTTTAATGCACTGTATATATTTAAATAAATAATGAGTTTTTTCAAAACCTTTTTTGGCCATAACTTGGGAACCCCTGTACCGATATTCAAAATTCAAAGTGTTTTGTAATCTACACAACAAGGTCCTTCAGGGGAATTGTAAATTTGATTCAAAGAAGCGCTTTTAATTTGTTCATTGTCCTGCCTAGTATTACATTGTAACCTTTTAAAGTGGACCCCAAATCGTTTGGTAAAAATGTTTATTTTAGAGCCAAAATATGGTACCGGGGAAAAAAACCCGTCGTTGCACACGCTTTAATAGCTTCTATTCGAAGTTCCCGGTGGTCGATAAATCGGGAAACCGACAAATCTCGCAGCGTCGTATACCGCAAGTTCTCGAGGTCAACCTGCATTGTGTATTGACACACTCGATAGAGTGTTGAATTTGGCTACCCTTGCTAGCTTAATTTGTGCAATAATTTCACCGGAATCGCCTTGAAATGCACTCCCTTCTAGATACCTGCTTAATTACCATTTTGCGTGTAACATTTGCATAGGCCCTATAGCTGGCGCCCCGAATAATTCTTTACTTTCAAATGGAAGTGCAGTTTGTCACGTATACGCTGTTAATTGTTGCTATGGTGCACGCCATTGCCTAGAAACCAACAGTCTGGTTGCTTTATGCCATTATATCATACGGTGAACACAGTATTGATTCTGTACGTCAAACCAACCGCGTGTACCACCAAGCAACAAAAACTTTGTTTGGTCAAGTGGTTACTAAGTGTGCATGTATAAGGAATCAGACTCTATTCATGCACGAAACACGTATAAAAGGCTAATTTCGCATTAGACTGGTTCCCGTCCACATATTCCACACAGGAGAATATAAGGACAGGTAAAGGGCGCTTCATCTTGATCTGTAATTGGTCGTCTTTGCGCGTGCGCATTGTGTTTTTTTTATATTTAAAAATTGGCCAAGCCATATTGTATACACAATCGTACCAAATCGTAGCTAATCGTACCTAATTCGTAGCAAACATCGCACAGTGGGAGGCCCGCTTAAAGCGGGCCTCCCATTTTTGCCACGAATTTCCTATATATACGATTAGCTACGATTAAGTACGATTGTGTGTAGAGTCTATAGACAGTCTCTGGTAATCGTACAAAATCGTACCAATTCGTGGCAAAAAATCGCACAGTGGGAGGCCCTCCCACTGTGCAATTTTTGCCACGAATTTCTAACGATTAGGTAATACGATTGTGTATATAGAGTCTATAGATAGTCTCTGGTAATCTCACTAAATCGTACTTAATCGTTGGAAATTCGTGGCACAAATCGCACAGTGGGAGGCCCGCTTTACACAAATCATCCCAAGTTTCCCGAATTATCCAACTCTTGCAGCTTGTCCGTGTGTGAGAGGGCATACCGTCACTCGAGGCATCTTCTGAAGGTTTTCATAAGATTTTTTTTTATTATAGTGAAAAGCGTTTGGAATGTACGCACGGAGTACGATCAGACCACATTCAACCCAGAGGCCGTGTCCGTTCCGTTCAAGATTAACTTTACTGTGAAGACAAGGCGAGATGCCATCATCTTTCTCAAGGAGAATCTAGAAACCGACAGCAAGTACGCTCAAACAGGCAAGTTGAAAACAATGATATATACTGTGTGTATGGGGAAAGAAAATGCGTCGGTCCAAATTATGATAGATGGAAGTAATTTTTGCCCATCACGGAGCGGTATATGTGCACTATATACAGGCATGCAACTTTTCATCGGATCAGCTGGTTTCCTCATCTGTCCCATTGAACATTAAACAACACTGTACAACGTTGGAGATTTTTGTCATTTTCCTCTTTTTTGTAATGACACAGTTGTATGCCTGTATATGCCAAGTGCGTTTCCCGAGGACACGCTAAAACCCATAGCGTGCTCGGGCGGGACTCGAACCCACGACCTCCTGCATAGATTTCAGACAGGGTTGTAATCGAGTCCATCACAAGTCGCAGAGCCGATAAAGTCCAGTTACAAGAAGCAAAGGATGAACACGCACAAAATAATGCATTTGTTGGGGTTCATTTGAATAGCTTGTGACTTGAATTAAGACCCAGGGACTTGTGGTGAACTTGTGAAGGCTTGTGAGGACTTGTGATGGACTCGACTGTAACACTGGTTTCAGACCTTGTGCACAAAACACATGAGAGTGGCTACAAATTATGTTTTCTAAGAAAATCTTAATATTTCCCACTCCTAAATGTGGGGTTTTTCTATCAATGTGTACTTATTACATGTATACGGGCCATCCAAAGATACAAGGCGAAGGAAGGGAGAGGGGGAGGGGGAGATGGTCAAGGGCCGCTTAGAACTTTACATGCACGTATAATGTTGACATTTCATGGAAGTGACAGACAAATGTTGATATTTGGAAGGAAGGGGGAGGGGGTCTTGAAAAATACCACGCTGCTTGTCACGATGACGTGTAGGTGTAGAAATGTATCCACGCATGCGCATTGCGTTGACTGTCGCAAAGGACGTTGTATGTACAAAATAGTTTCACACGATAATTCTCAATCTTCCTTTAGCGTTAGATTTTGTCGTAGGCCTGGACCTCCGCCATAATATGTCTCTTGTTTTGCTGCATTTGCATTGAGGAATTCAAAGGTTACGTTTGTATTGGTGGTACTGCGATATTCTTTAAACGGTGAAATAATTATAGATTGCCGAAGTGAATACGTCATCTTTTGTTAGTTGTCTATTATAGGCAATGGTTATACACTAACAATCACTGAACCGTGTCCCTGATGTGCTTTTGCAATGGTACTTTTTCCGGCGGCCATGATGTTTAGAGCCAATTACATGTACCATGGCAACCACGTCCCTGTGTTTTTGACATTGATGCGATTTCGTCGCACAGAACCCTTGTTTTCAGCGGCGTGTGAAACGATATTTTGACTGAGGGACATCGTCGCATATCGTGCTGGGTGTACTTGCGATGGCCCCGTGAAATGGCGATATTTGAATGCACACTGTGCATGCTCAATATTATTTTCTTGTCATTTGCTTAGTTATCGGTGGCTGGGGGAATACCAGATCGTACATAACAGATGACACGGTGTGCAACCTCAACTACAACTATGAAACAGGATTGGTTAGTGAAGTACAGACCCGCCCTTTTTGGATCGAGTTCAAGGACGGCATATTGACGTTTGGAAAAGGCGGGAGTGAAACTGGTTTCATGGTGTGGGATGCACGGGCTTGCTGGCAGCGTGTACCACAGGCCGTGTACATTGGCGTAAGTTCATGGGAAGAGCCTGGAGATTGGCAGGTTTACTTTCCCCGTATCCGTAATATAACACAGGGGCGGGTTAGGCTTTTTGGTTAAAGGCCTCTGTTTTTGAGCGATTCTGCGAATAAAACCATTATAAATCAAAAGAAAGACATCAACAAACTCATCCGAAGAAATTTCAGCTTTGTCAAATGTACCACGTTTAAAAAAACCATGAAAATCCATATGAGTTTTCCTGGTCTTGGCGGGGTGTTTCAAATATTCGTTCTCAGTTGATCGGGTACTATGTGGCTTGCGTCATGCACTCTGTGGCGCACATCGTATACTGCGTGTGCGCGCGATCCATAAAAATACATGGGGCTCAATCGAAGTTTCTGATTGGTTGCAATGGATATGAATATTCTCTATATAGCGCCCTCAGGAGTTGTTAAATAAAGGGATAAAAAGAAGAAAAAGGGGAGGGTTTACAGCTAGTTGCTTGGTAGTCTAGTGGTAAAGCATAGGCCTATCAATCAATAGTTGCGAATTCGATTCTCCTTCGTCATTTTGTTTTTCATTAATTGAGAAAAGACCTAAGCACTTTCTAGCTCTCGAACACAACTCCACGCCATCAATAAAACACATCACCATGCAGCATATGCATGAGGTTGGACCAATCAGAAGCAGTGTTCGCTTAACTTAGGTCGGACAAATATCGCGACCGGACCGGGATCGTCATGGGCGCGATGGCAAAGTTCACGCCCGAGGGCAGAACTTTGGTTTCCGTGTGTGCGAGGCTAGTGATCACTGGCTAAGGTTGAGCACGTTTTGACTAAAGCTTGCATGGATCTAAGGAAAAATCGACTATTTTCAAAGAATAGCATTCATAGCAAAAGGTAAATTCGCCCCAACATGTTTATATTGCTGTATTTTGATATTTTTACAAGTTAAGAGAGAACCATATATAGCTGGGATCGATGTTCTAAATGTATTTAGTGCTAGAAATGTGCATTAACTAATGCACATTTATTTGTGCCGTTTCCTACAGTAAATGATTATAAGGCATATCTGACGAGTAATAACGTTAACATACGTGGCAGTCTAGTGGACAGCGCGTCGGACTTCCAGTCGAGAAGTCCATCAAGGTTTGAAGCCTGGCCAAAGTGATCATTGCACCGTATTGTGTCCTTGGACAAGACACTTCACGTTGTCTCTCCACCCAGGTGTATAAATGGCACCAGCAAATACGGTTGGGGAAACCCAACTATAGTTGCTGGGGGTAGACCTGCAATGGATTGGCATCCCATTCAGAAGGATTAGCAATGCTCCTCAGTAGTCACTTCTGCCACAGAAAGCGGGGATGAGTACCGGCCGTATGAGCCAATATGGGCTCGCAAACGACTTACCTTTATGATCAATTACTGTAGAAAACACGATAAAATTTAAGGCCGAAAACATTTACAAATTTTAGAAGCATTATTTTTGTGATCAGTAGAGAACAGTGTTGCATAAAGTGTTTGTTGTGTAAATTGTATACGGTTGTGTAAAACTGGTGGGAAATTAAATTTGCCAATGGCCAAATTTCAAAAGATATTAATTCCTTTTTCTTGGCTATATATTTTAAAACTTATTTCAGCCTTTATACCATGATAACATTTTTACACTACATATTACGTTTTTAGCCCCGTCTTTGAGCAAGTTAAAAGAAACAGGCTCGTCAGCAATGGGCGCGCGCCAAATTCGTGCCACGAAATACGCAGCTCCATAGCAAAGGCATGGAGCTGCGTATTTCGTGGCACGAATTTGGCGCGCGCATTGCTGACGAGCATGTGCCTTTAAAGGCAGTATACATGATTGGTATCTCGAAAATCATAAATGTTCAAAGATTTACGCCTAACTTACACAAATGGTTTTGTCTAAAGTGCTATAGTCTTTGAGAAACGAGTAAAACAATTATTTTTCGTTTCATGAGACGAAAATTCAATTTGCCCCTAAACCATTTCGCCTCCAAACCACTTTGCCCGAGTGCCATTTCGCCCCAAATCACTTCGTCCAAACACTAGTAAATCGACCAGATGTTACTTCGCCCCAAAACCACTTCGTGCACAGGCCGTGGTTCAGTGCTATACTGCACGGACAACGGTGCCAAAATACCCCGGCAGTCGGTTTTTTTCACATAAGGGGGCTCTTGTGTTTGCACACTGAGCTTTAACTAGCTGCATGTTTCCGAAGTTTGGCAGCGAGAACTCGAAGTCGAGAGTTGACTTCATCCCACTCCAGGTACCCCCCTTCAAGATGTCGGCTGCTGATCTTGGTAACCTGGAAGGCACTTCGGCCGTGAAGGGCTCGACGGTTGTTGAACGTCATGATGTCTCCTGGTCAAGAGCGAAAGGATACGGACAACAAACCATAGGAAAGCACGTATGTAAACAAACAGTGATGTCGTTATGTTTCAGGTCCATTAAGCACTTTCTTATTGCTTAATTTCTAAATGAATGTTAAACTTCTTTTGCGATAACTTGGAAATAAAATGTTAATGAATTGATTGAAAAAGAAATGGCAGAATACACCTTTAAAAGAGAATAGTTTCTTTACCTGGTTCCATCTTGTACCTCAGAACATTCTTTGGATCAACGAGCATTTTGTTATATTTCTTCAGTGCGCGATAAAGCGGCAACACCATGTCAAGGGGCGCCCGTAGCATTGGGTGACGGCTGTGGTCGCTTAAGGATACAGACTTAATTTCACCTCGTTCATCCAGTCTGGCAAGAAAATTAAGCAAAAATATCAGTTGTTTTTGGGATCCGTTTTTGGCCTATTTTAAATAATTTAATGGTCTGGTACATCCAAGACACTGCATGCATGCAGTAAAAATCCCTCGATATCGTTGGGCACACAACTACCATCACACTAAACGCCTACAAGCTCCGACGATTAAGTGCACCTATTCAGAGTATCTACTATTGGTTAATGCAAATGACGACATACCAGGATGTGAGAGTTTTGAGGACGACCTCGAACAGCCTACAGGAATCAAAGATGGATCACTCATGCAATGAAGTGAAGTACGAAAAGGCACCATTTGACGCATCTCGTGCCTGTTTATGTAGGCCTATGTATATAGCAGCATCCACGACAGGTATGTATCTCAAACAAACACGAGGCACGTCTAGTTTGCTTACTCAAATGGCGCCTTTTCGTACTACACTTTATTGCTTGAGTGGTCTTTCTTGCGCCTATATACGGCGCTGTATCATCTTTGCTATAGGAACGAGGCCGGTTGAAGACTTACGTTATAGTTGGGTGGCGGGCATGCTGGTGGAACTCGCCGTAAAAATCTTTGCCAACATCAAAAAATTCAAACTGGAGAGTCGTCAGAAGACGGAAGGCCTCTGGATCTTCATGTTTAAGGTCCATTGCAACCTTGAAACCATCTGAGAACATGCTCTCGCCGCCTGTGCATTCCGCCTGGTCTATGCAGTGAAGCATTTGGATCTGGTATAGACAGGAGATGCATTCAGACCATCGTCAGTAACTTGCAAGTATAAGGTCAAAATTGTAACTCCAGTTCCACAGTTCCAGGAATTCATATAAAACGTTTTTAATACAATACGTCTTTAATGGTCTTACTCCTGGCTCCCAAATGTAGTAGGCTAGATCTGTGTGTAACCCCAAAGTACCGCTGGTAAATGCCGCATTGCTGGGATCTACCTTGCTCTTCACTTGAAATGTTGGCCTGTAATTTAACCAAAATGACAGGTGTTAGGATTGTCCATGTCGACTTTCGTGTTGCGTGGTCAGCCTCGCTGTTCACTGTATTCCGGAAAGAATAGATTGCAATTGTATGTACATGTACCTTTTATTTGGAAGATTGATATGCATTCCGAATCTCGCCTTTGTAACGGCTTTTCCTATGGGATTTCCGCATATTATAGAACTGATTCATGAAACACGATTCAAAATTGCATTCGCATTAATGAGTGCCTCAGATTACACGCGTTGAGCAGCTTTTCCTTAGGTCCGTTTATCATCCGTCTTGCGTGCGTTGCGTTTGCGTTGCGCTCGTCCGTCTGTATCGGTCTATGGAGCAATTTAGAGGGAAACCGATGAAAAACGCAAGATGGATGGAAAAAACGGACCTCAGGAAAGATGGTTTGTTTTTAGTACAGTTTGATCGTGTCACTGGCCCTGAATCAATCCTACAGATTGCAAACTGCTGAATGGAAAGGCCCCGACTATATGTATGCTTTCCAAATCGACAACGAGATTTGGAAAGCATGTAGGCATACGTAGCTCACCTGGGACCTTTTCTATCAGCAGTTTGCTTTCTATAGAACTGATTCTGGGAACACGTCCTGCTCAGTGGTCCCGTGATGTTGATAAGGTCCATATCATCGATATCTAACCACTGTATGCGGCAGCGCCCTACAGAACGTTAAAGCCACCGTCCGCCATCTTGCTACTCCCAATACAATGCGTTGCCTAGACTGGTTATACTATCTTCAGTATAGTAGTCTACATGTGTTAGTCGGAATGCAAGCGATCATATGGACCAGTGAGCAGTCTAGACAAAGCATGGTCTTGGGAGTACTATGGCGGCCGGCGCGTGGCTTCAATGCTTGTATAGGCTTGTATAAGCTGCTATTGCATACTGAATCCAGTATGTATAACGTAAATGTCGGCATAGTCGCCAGGTCCACGACATCGCCACCCTATTGATGAACAATGCTGGCTGCCTGATGAATAGGGTGGCGACTTCACGGACATGGTGACTATGCCGATTATACGTTAGTCGTTAGATCAGTGGTCTATACTTGCCCATAATTCGAGAATCGGAGAAAGGCAACTCTCTCTCCCAGTCTTGGCAACTGTCCAACTTTCAGTGGCGCATTTTTGACAACGGAAATTCCCTGGGTCACCAAAGCAGCCAGCCAATCATAGAGGCTTTGGTTATTTTCCAACAAATCGTCGAACTCAAATTTCTGGAGATCGACGTCTGCTCCCCAGAACTTGTGTTTCGGGTCCAAGAGCCGATCATCCGGAGAGTCATTGAAGCTGTACTCCGACAGCCAATCGGCGGGGAACTGGCTCACGTGACCGTCTTCCCATTGGATGATCACACTTTTGCCGTCTGGCGAAATTCCAACTTCTTGGGTGGTGATGTCCACATCGAGTTGGTACACGTAGGTCAAGCGCGCCAAAGCTACTGGGTGGAAACACTGTGCGCAGCGGCAGTTATCTCGCAGCCAGACAAACGGGAATATCTGTCTCCGTCCTTCTTCCCAAATCATGACGAGTTGCTTTTTCGTATTGTCTGCCTCGACGCCTGCTAAAATCCCAGCCTTTGACGGACGGGTAGCTCGCTCCCGTTGCGAAAGCTCATCTTCCTTAAACGGTTTTGGCGGAGCAAAGAACGTTTCTGCAGGCTGCGTAGAGCATTGTCGCGCCAAATACGATGCGAATGGCCATTTGCCATAAACGTGGCTTTCCCTTGAGCGACTGTAGAGGAACACTGTGGACTTTGATAGACTCTCCGCTTTGGCAATGGTTTGCCTACCGCTCGTGCTAAATAGTACGATAAATCTTTTTAAGACGCCAGTTGCACATCTGCCCATCATATTGGTGTATACTAAGCCTAACGGATAAGGGAAAAGACAAATCGCGCGGACAGCTCGACAGATTACTATGCACAGACATGGAACCCCATGCACAACTCTGAAAAATTGTTTTTCCTGATTAAATTCATTACACCTTTCCCTTCTAATTTTGTGTTTTTATCATCAAAGTAACATTTTTACATGGTTTAGGCCTATGTCATAACAAGGCAAATCCTGGGTGTCCGTGCATGGTAATCTACCCAACATTTTTAGTAGGCCTATAGCAGCCAGTGCGTTGAAATTATTGTTTGAGGTTTCTAGATGACATAAGACATACATACGATTTCCAGTCACAGGTATACGGTTGTTTTATGGAAGACACTATTCACGTAAATAACGTTGATGACGATGCACTGAAGGAGGTCAACACTGTAACAACCGTACGTCGTCACTGAGTTTCGCCAGCACGTACAGTATACGTGGCATAGTAGTACTACCACAATCACATCACGCCACAACCACACAAAACGCATTTATAAACTCTATTGGCTAATTTGCCGACTGACACAAACAGGATTCCTGTTCTAGTCATGAGTTGGTTGACTGCGACCCCCAAATTAGATTGGTTCCCGATCCCTATAGATTGGTTCGCTTATTGCGAAAATATAGGGATCGGTAAAGCGTAGACTGGTTCCCGTCCACATATTCCACACAGGGGAATACAAGGACAGGTAAAGGGCGCTTCATCTTAATCTGTAATTGGTCGTCTTTGCGCGTGCGCATTGTGTTTTTTATATTTAAAAATTGGCCAAGCCCTTTGCTTTAGGCAATGTACTTTATTTACATAATTGGATATGTTCGACACGCACGGCCAAGTTACAAATGTCAATGCAAAATCTGCGCACTTACTAAAAAACATAAAAATAATAACCACGTGACGGGCAGAATTCTGCCCGTCATGGCTGCCCTTTACCGATCCCTATATTTTCGAAATAAGCGAATCAATCTATAGGGATCGGGAACCAATCTACGGTAAAGGGCAGCCATGATGGGCAGAATTCTGCCCGTCACGTGGTTATTATTTTTATGTTTTTTAGTAAGTGCGCAGATTTTGCATTGACATTTGTAACTTGGCCGTGCGTGTCGAACATATCCAATTATGTAAATAAAGTACATTGCCTAAAGCAAAGGGCTTGGCCAATTTTTAAATATAAAAAACACAATGCGCACGCGCAAAGACGACCAATTACAGATCAAGTTGAAGCCAACCCAAAAGTCTACCCCCAAATCGACTGCAGTTCACCAGTTGCACTACACATTGCAGCGGATGAACCATTGAACTGTTGTGACCAGACCACGCAACCACCTTGTCGGGTCACTATACGTGTAGTATACACTCCTACAGGTATAATACCACAATAACATTGCAGTACCTCTGCTGGTTGCATGTCTTGTGCCATTTTACAATTGTCTTTGTTGGTTTTTTTACCGCCAAGATCATCCATATGCTGCCAGAATCAGAGACATAATCTAAATTTGTGACGTTTCTCCTCTACGTTGAACAACAGCATTCGTTATTTCATGAAGTACACTCGACCAAAAAAGTTCTGTCACCAGTAAGACATTTATAGATATTTATTATGAAATTGGATTTAAAGTAGGAAACTAATATATTAAATTTTAGCTGAACATATCACTCAAAGGAATAGAGCTCAAGAGAGATCATGATGGCAAGCTTCACTGAACAGAAATGCAACAAAGGAGTGTGGGGTCAGAATGAAAAACACCAAAGAACAATGCAACTTGTGATTTGGGAATTTGTGTGTAGACAATTAGGAAATTTTTAAGCGAATTTGGATTTATCAATGTCTTGTCAAAAACATCCAAATCAAAATGGTTAAATTGTCCAATCTGAATTGTGCCATTGCATTAGGTATGGTGGAAGCAAAACTGAACTGTAACTCCCGTATCCCCTTGCTCGAGTGCAATAAAGTTGACATCGTTGTTTTTTGGCGTTTTTCATTCTGACCCCACACTCCTTTGTTGCATTCCTGTTCAGTGAAGCTTGCCATCATGATCTCTCTTGAGCTCTATTCATTTAAACACCCCCTGGTAAAAAATGGACGCTACCATACCGTAGAATGCGGTGCGTGGATTACCGTGATTGGTTCTTGCTATGGCAACAGCGTCAACACGCTTTGAATCGTGAATATTGTCGCGCAATCGGGTTTCTCAAGTCGGTAATACGGGTCGAAACCAAAATATATACTGCACATAAAAACGGCTGTCGATCGTGTGCGGGTAAAATGGCGATAGTATAGACGGACAAAACACGACCGTATTACCGAATTGATTTCAAGTCTACCTAGGCAATGACTCAACACTAACAGAATCACTGAACCGTGTCCCTGTGCTTTTGTAATGGTATTTTTTCCGACGGTCATGATGTTTAAAGCCAATTACCATGGCAAACGTCACACTTCGGCTGTCTATTATGGTGCAAATTTCATAAAGCTGTTGAGCAAAATTTTTTCTTA
Organism: Henricia sp. BOLD:AAB3569; assembly: GCA_037783545.1. Classification (NCBI taxonomy): domain Eukaryota; kingdom Metazoa; phylum Echinodermata; class Asteroidea; order Spinulosida; family Echinasteridae; genus Henricia; species Henricia sp. BOLD:AAB3569. Next base: position 314,808 of record JBBELK010000239.1, read on the forward strand.
ATCCAAAATTTGTTTGCTTTATAAAAATGGGATTTCAGTCAAAATCGTATATGTGTAGGCCTATTGCAATTGACCGGTGTTCTGCTATAATCTTGCTAAAAACACAAGTTGACATGCAAGTTTGACTATTGACCCATTTTTATCAAGCAAACACATTTTGGATTAAGCAAATGTTTCTGCTAAACAGGTATATGAAATTGGCCCATGGTCATCCGAGGTAAGTGGGGGGGGGGGGGGGGGGGGGGGGGGGTCGGTGAACGTTTAGTTACCGCGGTAGTGGTCCACCACGACATACATGGGGTACATGACAGGATTTGTTTCGATTAAAAGAACAAAGACAAACTCGAATTGTCTGCTAAAATCTAGTTAATACCTAGGCCTAATCACCTTTGAAATAAAACAACCAAACTTGCAGTGGCGGATCCAGCCTCATTAAAATACAGGAATACAATGGATTTCATAGCCCCCGCTTTTCCTTTGTACTCCTGTAGGCCTACATTATTATCTACTAGCTAAGCTATAGACCGTATGCAATAGCTGTCATCATGTAGGGTAACTTTTGTGGGGTACCCTGGCCGAGTGGTTTGGGTCATTGACTCGTAATCATGGGTGAAAACTTATAATAGGGTTGCGAGTTCGAATCCGGCTGCGGTACCTGTGCCCTTGGGCAAGGCACTCAGCCACACTTGCTCCATCCCTCAGAAGGGATAAAAAGCCATTGGTCCAGTGTGTTAGGTAATGGTAACGCACTCTAAAGATCCCAGAGCATTCTTTCGTAAAAAGCAAGGGGATATTCCGCGGTGTCTCTGGTCATTTCAAATTCGAATTCTTCATGGGTTTCCTCACGCTTGCGAATGACAGTGCAATGAGCACTATTGAGGAATCCTTGGTATGAATACCAGAAAGAAATAATAAATAATAATAATAATAAATTCGTCAACAATGCAAGCACAAAATGTGCAACCATGCATGTCCTCGCGGAACAAAGAAACTGTCCTACAAGCTTTAGATGACAGCTATAGACCGTATCGACTTCGTGGGCAGTTTTTGTTCCTTGCGGACATGCATGGTTGCACATATTGTGCTTCAATTGTTGAACGGTTTAAGTAACAAAAGGTGCCCCACGAAATGGCGGCTATTCTATATTAGATACATTTTATAAGGCACAGTGGTATACTCCATCAAGTTTTCCCTATGGACCCAACCTTTTACTCGGTGTTGCATGGGAGCGCATCTGGGGAAACTACTCATAACGCAACAATCTAGCATGGTGCCAAATCACCATTGAAATGAAACAACCAAACACGAGATGAGAGAAAAATAAGGCCCGGTATATTCGAACACGAGACCTCCGACACACCGGGCAGACGCTCTACCAGTTGAGCTATAAGAAGTATCGTACCATATTTTAATCACGCGACTCTCGTATCTCTATTATTTTGGCACAGTGACAACACTGTAATACACTATCGTGAGAACTCTTAAAGTGATAATATATTTCAGCCATCATGTGTAAATATTATGGTGATGCGTCTTGTTTACTTTGCCTATTAAAATCACGCCACAAAGTGTATTACGAGCAAGCAACAAAGGCTATTAGATGCAGCCTTTTAAAAGTATGGCGGAACAAAAGGAGAGGGCGCAATTTTGTTTGGGTATGAATTTGTTTTTTAACAATTTCATTTCTTTACAAAAGCTTCATGCATGTCGTAATAAAAATACAAAGACAGAATTATAAATATAGGTTTTGCTACAATGGATTTGGTTATTGCTCTTTCCAAAATGATCAATGGTCAACCAATTTCAACATTTTTCTAATCAATGTCGTAAGATACGCGGTTTGATAATAATTTTTGGATTCAGCACCCAAAAATTAGGTAAAATCAACATGTTACCAACTTGTACTAAAAATGCCTCTTTCTGTCACTTCTACATTTTTTTGCTGACTGGTGGGCGCTCCGATGACTAAAGAGGCAACTTGGAGGCCCAGGGGCCGATTTCATGAAGCGCTACGATCCTTCGTAACTCAGCTTGCGATTGGTAAACCACCATAGCATGCAATGCATGCTATTAACGATTTCAATAAACATAATTGAAAACATCCATCGCAAGTCTTATTATGGACCTTGAAGGGGAATTATACCCAAGAAACAAAAGACCTTGTGCTCAACGAGTTCAACTCATACATTATTTTAATGCAAAGAACAAGAAATATTACCACATGAAAAGCGGATACAAACTTCACAAAGAATGATAGTTTTAGCGATGCGTCACACTATGGACGCTGCCATTTTGTCCGAATACTGGGCAAAGGAAAAACACTTTACTATTTTTTTCACTCCAAATTCCCTCCTCGCCGCTTTTTCTTTAAGCGACGCGAGCCGATTTTACATGTATTTAACTCCCGGAGGAGCTGATGTGTTTTAGGAAAGCCTCGGCCCGCCCTTGGATGACATCAATAATCCGTTCGATGCCCAACTGGCCTCCTTGGCCGTCCCAGTACATCTTGTCCGTGAGGAGAGACTGCAGCAAAGTCCGTCGGAGCCCGCCCTCTCTCAGCATCGATACGGCACGGGCCGGAAAACTGCAAAAGGTGGAAATAAATAAAATGTTAAAACGAATTTCTTTAATTATATTATTTTAAAAAGCGAGTTCGCTATATTCTCACGAATCACCGTCGCGTGTGCATAGGGCCACCCTTGTCTCCGCGATGTAGGCCTAACGAACAAACCCACTCACTGCTTTAGCAATAGACCCTATATTCGAGCGTTTGAACGGTTCAATCTTTTCAACGCTTGGTGACGGCAGCCTCGTTTCGCACAAAGGAATCTTTACGCCCCTTGGTGGCAGCAGACTCATTGCACACATTTTTTTATATTTATATACCACATCCAACAGCGGAGGGACCGCCAATTACAGGAATGGGAGCAAGTGTGGTTGAGTGCCTTGCTCAAGGGCACAGGTGCCACAACCCGTCACGGCCAGGAATCGAACCTACATTCTAGTACTAGCACAGGAACTTAAGTTCGACGCACTAGACCGCTCGGCCACAACACCCCACAAAGGGCGTGCGCTAAGAAAGTGTGTCCTACAGACAACAGTTGCCAGAGTAACAGACAGCCGAAGTGTGACGTGGAAGCACAGGTTCACGGTTCAGTGATTTTTAGTTTAGAGCCAATTGCCTAGGCAACCAACAAAAGGTGACGTATTCACTTCGGCAGTCTATTGGGTCTAAACTTTCATTGGTAATCTGAAACGTCCATTGCTAAAACGCAAGAAAACAGTTGGTTTGAGTGTAGACCTTTGATATCTATACACATAGCAAAAGCATGGAGATGTTTATTTCGTGGCACGAATTTGGCCTCAAGCGCGCATTGACGAGCCTCTGCCTTTAAGTATACAAAAGCAGCTGGCTACGCGTCGGCCTCCCAAGACATTGCTTTGCCTAGACTGCTCTCCAGTCCATACGATCGCTTGCATAACACATGTAGTCTATAGTGAATATAATATAACCAGTCTATATAGGCAAGTACTCCCAATGCAATGGTTTTGGGAGTACAAGATGGCGGACGATGGCTTCAAGTTTGCGGGGGGTGGGGTAGTTGCTGCATCCAGTGGTTGGATATCGATGCACCTTGAACTGTTAGGGGCTGTCGTTATGTACGCCAAATTTATTCACGATTGTATTGCAAAAATCCCAGAGCTATCGAGGCAGTGTACCTTTAAATCTGTCTGGTTATTATGCTGCCAGCGGGTTCAGACATTCGCTTTTCAGAAGTCGTGCATGTCAGACTAAACACGTCCCCGTATTACCCGCACCCTCCTCGGGCAATACCCCAACAATAATCCTACCTATTGAATCCCCAAAGAATCCGGAAATCCAGCTTGTCTAGAGGCACTTGCAGATCCACCAAGTTCTCTACGAGTACGAGCTGATCTTCCCCGGAGGCGAGGCGGTAATTGCAGCCCAGCTTTTGCCGATGTAACGCCGCGGTGCACGGCGGGGAGTCTGGTGTAACCCGAACTGCACCACCGCACCGTCGTTGCCGCTCTGCAGCCGCTAGACCGCAGCAACCATAATCCAGTCGGTGGTAAATCTGGTTTGGGGGGAAAAGTGAATCGTGAGTGGCATTTTGGTTTTAGATAGGATGTGAATTTACGGTTAATTCAGAAACCGGTTTGCAATTCATTAAAGTGTCGGTTAACCGTTTAGCCGACATACACAAAAACTGTTGCTGGTGTTTATAGATACATGTGCAATGTACACAATAGCCCTATAGTCCCCCAAATAATAATAATTTAACCTTTATCTGGTCAAATTTTACTACGACGTCACATAATTTTATTTCACTTTCATGAAGTTCTTCCTCCATGAAGTTTCTTCCTCCATGCAATAACCATCAGAAAACTATTGTAAATTCTTTAAAATTGGGTTTCATTTAAATGTTGGGCAAAACCTGTTTAACATTTGTTTTCGGTTAAACGGTTAACCGGTTAAACGTCCCATAAAGCATCCCTAGTTGTAAGGAATAGGGGCTCACGGCGATTGATTTGTCTTGGTGTATACAAATGTTAAGAATGGGTCACCCAAAGTTCCCCCGTGTCGCCACTAAAGCTGCCCTTCCATGCATACCGTAGTTCCGTTTTTCATCCGTCTTGCGTTTTTCATCCGCGTGAATCGATCCATATTATACCAATACAGACGTATGAGCACAGCGTAAACGTAACGCACGCAAGACGGATGAACTTAAGGAAAGGCGGCTTTAGTCTGCCACCTCTGGCAAGATGAGAATGGGACTTTAAAGAAGGATTTTTCACCTGCAGAAGAAAATCAAACAAAGCAACAGCACCCCAGTCCTCCGTAAGTACATTATTGCACCACTCCATGCCCACTCCCACGCTCTTCAAGCATTCGCTCAGCCCAGTCCTGGATATTTCGGCGAGTTCCGCATCCACGTACAGACTGGGATCGTAAAACATCAAGGGAAAACCGACGTCCACCGGGAGCCCGACCTGCCGTCGGAGTTGCTCGGGTAACCGACGAGACACGGTCGGCAATGTCCGAGTGAACCCGAGAGCCCTGTCGAGATGAAACGCCAGGATTCGGTGTATCTCGGCCGGTGAGAAGATCACAGCACAGGTCACGCCCTTATCGTTGCAACGGTCTGTTGGATTCTTTGGGTAACCTGGATGTTCTTGGACACGTTTCATCTCGGGCTCATACATTAATATTCCAAGTCCAAGTTTACCATGATTAGAAGGCATTGTGTGAAAGCTCTCAATTGTACGATCTGATAACCGTTTTAGTATCTCAGTGTCGTGATTACTTAACCACGGTGGCCAGTCGTTCATTTCAAAATCTCCAACATCGGTGTTTTGCTTAGAAACTGGCAGTCTACTGCGCCAATGGCGATTCTCAGCTACTTGGTTAGATAGGCGTGTTTTGTGTTTAAAGGACGATTGAATGCTCACATGGTTCCTATGGAAAGTGGTATCTCTTCCAATCACCATTTCCTCCGGAACACTAGTTATATTTCTTCCTTGCTTTCTTCGCTTTTTATCCAACGCAGACTTATAATCAAGTTTGGCAGCGCTGACTCTTTCTTTATTTCGCTTTAAAGCGTCTGAATGTTCAATACTTAACCTTCCGAGGTCCGAATCAGCGCGTCTGGCGGACTTGATCACGGGGGTTTCGAGCCCAGTTGCCCCGGCGCTGGACCAAGCCCTGCCCCGCTGTGCCCCGGATAGGCCTCGATAATGGCGGGGCGAGTCGATGTAAAGATCTCGATTCGCATCCCCGAAGTCGGCTTCGTCCGTCTGCCAGGAGGAATCGATCGAAATGACCCTTTCTTTGACGAGGAGACTACGGGTGTCCAAGGACCTCTTGTCGGCCCGGTTGATGCCTCGATACAGCAGGGAGTTGATTGCAATGAAAGCCGTTAAGGCGAACAGCAGGAACCAGTGCCACGAGGCGAGAAGCACGCGGCGCCACCGGCGACAACGGTGCCGTTGATGTCTATGTAAGCCCCACGTCATCTGCAAGAAAAATATCAATGCAATTTCAGCAAAACATTTCGGCACAATTTCTCCCACACGATGGGAGAAAAATCACAACCGAATGATATGCCAAAATTAGATCCACTCAGATCAGACTGAAAGACAATTAGGCCTATAGGAAAACCATATGGTCCTCGTCGGGATCCGAACCCGAGACCTTGGAGTTCCCACAATTCTCTTCAGCCAGAAACACCCAATATCTGCCAGACCGCCAGTGAACAAAACCAAGGACCATGCGTTCCTGGCTTGGCACATCTTTCATCTGTTACACCTACCTCACATACGACGCTATCGCTATACGAGTGTCTCTTTCCAACCGAGCCACGTGTGCAGTGGATATTTCACTCATCAATCCCCATCGAGACTGTCATAATATTGGTCCAGCGTGCGATAAAAATGGCATGCCACACTGTCACAGGAGCGCTATCGGTGTGATTTATCGTCACTCTTGATATTGGAGTTCTCTCAGGCCAGACGAACGGGACGATAAGGCCGTTCCTCCATGAGAAAGGTTAGCTATATCAGCAAACAGTGCACAGTTCATACGTGCGTCGTTTTCGGGTTGAAATGGGAAGCCATGTGAATGGATACACTTTCCACTCGACAACAATGCCGAGATATACACACAAAAGAAGGATTGTTGCGATTCCCTTTGATAAGTGCACAGCGATGGTCTGATCTGATACGATGCTTTGTGTACGTGCTGAAGTCAAGTTGGTCAGCATATGCAGTGTTGAGCTAGTGTGTTTGTTTTCATTCGGCAATTTGATTCGATGTGGCATGTCCTCCCCGGAATGCGTACACGAGGTCGTGCTGGCTCTAGCTCTATAGGCCTACACTGCCGCCGCTTGCATGCCGCCAAGAAATATCAAAGACATGTGTAAAAACCCACTCCAACTTATAAGAAGCCGACTTGCGTATGTCTCTTGTAATTTATGGTATTTGTATAAAGATATCAAGATGTTTCCGCGTCTGAACATCTGCTTTTGCAGTCGATATAATAGTTTAGTGATCACATATGCAATTGCAAACAACTGGGGTGAAAATCACAGTGTGCATCTGTCAAATCTCCAGAGTGAAACACGAATTTAGGCCTATATGAAGTCTTTTCCGTTTCTCCGAAAGTCCGTGATGACCTTTTTTTTGGGAGGAGCAGTTGGAGTGTAGACTAAATTATTTTGAATGCACACAGCAAAGATACATATATTTCTTATGTTGTCCAATAGACTGCCGAAGTGAATACGTCATCTTTTGTTGGTTGCCTATAGGCAATTGGCTTTTAACTAAAAATCACTTAACCGTGTCCCTATCTTTGCAATGGTACTTTTTCCGACGGCCATGATAGTTTAGAGCCAATTGCCATGGCAACCCACGTCACACTTCGGCTGTCTATATCTATGATTTAGCCACCGATGTACTAATGTCCAGTTCCATCAAGCAGTAAAGTAATTCACCAACCTTTTTGCTTTCACAAATTGAAGATTGCAAATTTCCTGTCGTTTTTTCCCATAGGGATATATATATATTGGGGAGTATTTTATATGATTGTTAGCTTAGAACAAAATTAATTTTCTAGGAAAATCTGAACAAGTTGCACCATTTTTTTCTCCATGGTTGCACCATGGAGCTATAAAAGGATTGGTTGCACTGATGACATACACACAAATAGTACGAAAAAGCTTGCGTTTTTTTAACAGCATATGAACTACATCTGTCGCACCTGTACTCTTTAAATTTATCACGGATTAGAAACGAGGTCGCTGCTCTGCGGGGTGTATACGGCAGAAGGTTATGAGTAACAGGCCCGCCTTCATGGTACATGTATATAGCACGATTGCAATAGACCACTAAAGTGAAAACGTGCCCCTTTGTGTGTTGCCATGGTTTTTGGGTCTAAACTAAAACCAGTGAACTGTTTCCCTGCGCTATACCAATGGATGTTTCAGATTACCAGCGAATGTTTAGACCCAATTACCATAGCAACCGACGTCACACTTTAGTAGTCTATTGGGGAATGAATGAGTGAGCCAACGGGGAAATTATCTACAATGAGAGAGGAATAATAATAATAATAATAGCAAGTTCTTATATAGCGCATTTCAGATCCACAGGATCTCTTAATGCGCTTAAAATGCAAAAGAAAAATTAATGTTAAAAATAGCTGTGTATTAGTTGGTTAATAACAGTCACTGAAAAGCCAATTTAAACAAGTGGGTTTTTAGATGTTTCTTGAAAAGTTGTAGTTCGGTAGCAGATCGGAGAGATTGTGGAAGAGAGTTCCAGAGTCGTGGGCCTCCAATTGAAAAGGCCTTTTCTCCATAGGTTCTGGTTCTGCCAGGAACGCACAAGTGGTTTTTAAATGTCATATTTACGGTTTTTAGTGTTGTAGTCGGGTCACCAATATCGAGTCGGGTCACCAATATCGAGTCCGAGTCTCGAGTCATTAGCCTCGAGTCCGAGTCTCGAGTCATTAGCCTCGAGTCCGAGTCTCGAGTCTCGAGTCATTAGCCTCGAGTCCGAGTCTCGAGTCACAGTCACTCATTCACCAAAATAAAACTGAATCTGCTATAGTTTCGTACACTCAATGTGTGAAATTATGACGTGCTCGTGACGTGTGCTCCTCGCCGGCCTGGTGGGGATAGTGTACATATTCACGCGTGGTACTGTGCTTTTCTCTAAATAATCCAGTATTAAGCGCGCGATTATATATATATTTTTCTTTTTTTGAAATATGTGACTCGAGTCACCATGTTCGAGTCTGAGTCATCATGGTCGAGTCCGAGTCATTTTCCGATGTGACTCGAGTCGAGTCGAGTCCGAGTCCTGGGCCCATGTGCATAAAAGGCTACTAGTTTAGCTGCCAACTAGTGCTTAGTAAGATTATAAATTCCCTAGTTTATACCTACGGAGTTGGCAACTAATTTGTGTTGCATAAAACCTCACTAGGCACATTGCTTACTAGTTGCATACTAGGACAATTTGGTTTGTAACTGATTTGGGTGCTATGGCCTTGGAGAGGAGGTGATTATGTCAGATACAATAGGCTTGTAGACAAGTTTATTGTGTTTGAGCTTCGAACCACATTCCAACTGAGCATAACTCATTTCTAAGGGTCTTTGTAACATTGCATTACTGCCCAGTACTTACAAGTAATCCGTCATTGTGAAGCAAAGCTTAGGCACAAAGTTGTTTAGCTCCATGATTCTACGAGCCATGTTGTCCAAAGGCAGACTGATTAGTTGTCATCTAGTGACTTAGAGGTACCCCAGATCAACTCTAACTTTTGCCAGAATTTTAGAATGTTACTATATCTAGTTGGGTTTTATGCATCACAATTAGTAATCAACTAGGCTTAGTAAGCAACTTAAGTCCATTTTAGTTGCCAACTAGGCCTAGTAGCCTTTTATGCACATGGGCCCTGGACTCGAGTACTACAACACTGACGGTTTTGGACAAATGGATTTCTTCGCCAGTTTCCCAATCTTTTCTTACCACGAGTTGTTCCGGTGCTCTAAACCCATTCTTGAACATAATGACGTCAAGGCTCGTTTCATATTGTGGGCTTTCCCAATATGACCCGCGGACCTCTTTTCACAAATACAGTATGACGTGGTTGCCATGGTAATTGGCTCTATAAATATCGTGGCCGTCGGGGGCGACGAAGTGTACCAAGACCCATGTTCAAGGGGGAATGGCCAGAAAAAGTTTGAGAACCAGGGGTGCAAGGCGAAAATCTGGTCGAATGTCCCATGAATGTACTAACAGCTCGAATTGCGTACCAGGTCGTGGGGTTATACGTCAATCAATTATTTTCCTGTCGGGACACAAAATCCATATACATCGACCAAACATTTTTATAGCATTTTATTATACGTTTTTAATCAAATTGGTTTTAAATGTGAATATATACCTTAATATGATGAACACCAGCCAAATATCCCAAGCACCCCGGCCACTGCATGAACGGGTCGATCTGCCGCGGGAAACTTCCGGCTGTCGTCTCTCTGGGAGGCACCCCGCCGTTTGTGACTAGGCCCCCTACAATGCGATGTAAAATCTTTTGTCCGCGTTGCCACTGCGTATCAATCTTTGACAAGTTTTGTGCAAACATTTCCCCCGACCATACAACAAAAGCGTGTGGACGCAATCGGACGATGTTGCAAGATCTTGTAGACCTAAATTTAGCACAACTCCCCATATGGGAGTTGTTCGTTATGTCGAGGACTTGTACGGGATTAAACTATATGCCCCGTGGATGTTCAACTCTTTTTTTTTTACATTCATGCATATAATGTAACTGTAACTAGTGTTAAAATAAGACGTGGAACATTTCGTCCCAGCTGTAAATGATTGGCAGCTTTATCAATCTTTTCATGCAATGCTCAAAAGGGTTGTTTATTTAGAGCGTGTTCGATAAACATAACCCAGTTACGGCTCTTAATGTCGAAAACCATGGCTCCCCAAGCAATGCTCAATGTTAAAGTCTCGTGGGAAAATAACTGCGGCACTGGGCCTGTCCAAATGAGAATCTCGTCCGACAGGCACATAACAATACGCATCTGCAATCCTGCTACTAAATCTGCGCACCTATCCTTTGCACCGGCGGGCATGACAGGGGTTAGGTTTTTATATTTATTTGATGTGGCAATAGATCCACAAATACGTGCCTAATACTCGTGCACTGGCATGACGGTGACAATGTGATTGTCCCCTGGAAGTTTTTCTTCCTCCATGGTTATTTGTAGGCCGACATCAAACAAATTTCGAATAAATCTTGACTACTAAATCGTATCATCCAGATACGAGGTATAAAGGACACGGTTTATTTTGGGTGGCTCGTCGACATTAGAGCTCCCTTCGGCCAATGCCTGGGGAACTATAGTTTGTCAAAATAATTCCTGTCCATGCACCCTCAAACCATGTTATGGCCCGTCTACACTAGACATTCAGATTTTTGTCCGACATACAATTTAATTGTTTGATGTTGTTGGACTGTCTGAAAACTTCGTCCACTCTGTCAGACAAGTCTGATGATGTTCGATGGTTTTGTACAATCATGTGGCTTCTCAAAGGTCACATGTTATCTGCCCAGCACCGATTGGCTGTTGTCTGTCCAGACTTAAGTTCAGGCTTTGTCCGAATTTTATAGCTTCATGTTCAATTTTTTGGAAGACGAGTTTGAGTGTCTGATCGTGGAGGAAGGAAAACACGATGGTCCGACGCGCAGTCTACACTGTCAGATTTTTGTCCGACAGACATTTTATATAGGTATGCGTTTGGCCAAAATTATTTGGAGTGTTCAGCAAAACTAAAACTAAAATGTAGGCCTACCTGGTGGTCCATTTATGTAAAAGAAAACCTGAAATCTATTAACTAGTACAAAATACCTTGCTCTCTTAATCGTTTTGAGCAGTGTATATCACGAATTGACCAAACTTGGTCACGGTTGTTTATTTCAATGGTGATTATGCACCACATACCGGTTGTTGCGTGATTGTTATAAAAAAGAATGGAACATTAAGTTATAGACCGCATCGAATAGTCGCCATCTTGTGGGGCAGTTTCTTTGTTCCTTGAGGACATGCATGGTTGCACATAGTGCTTACATTGTTGAACAGTTTAAGTAACAAAAGGTGCCCCACAAGATGGCAGCTATTCGATACGGTCTATTGGCTCTACCCCGACACCCATGCAATTAAGAATGGAAAATTAAAAATATTTATATTTAGGCCTATACTGAATTCATTATGCCGCCCACTCTGGCTTTCTGGTATACGGAAGTTTGTGCTTGGTTTTCACCCGTCTTGGAGCAAAATTCTGATCGAGACCAAAAACACAAAATTGACTCAAGACAAAGACAGGCCTTAACAAGGAACAATCGCACTTAAATAAACGTTGTGCTCTGTCCATTTCAGGAAGTACGTGATGAAAAACAGACAAATAAATAAAACTTTTTAGAGCATTTCCTTGTTTGTCTTGGAATTTTTCCCCGTTCTTCCCTATATTAAACAACTCCTTACATTATATGCACACAGTCGCAATCTGACAAACTGCAAGAATGGCGAGGAGGAACAAAACGAACTTAATTGTACTTCTAGGGTTTGTCTCTTTATTTCTTCATCCATATTTGTGTTCTTCTACTGGTAAGTATTGGCTTATTACAACCCGTAACAATTTGTTTTCAATATATTTAAAAGAAAATATAGGTTTTCGTTCAATTTCAATAAACTATTCAAATTAGTTTTAGATAATTTCGTTTCAGCGCGAATTTAAATGCAGCTTGAGAACATCGTTCAATTATTTAATACGGGTAGCTAGCATATCCCCCCAATTAGTCACAATAATTTGGACAGAAAAAGAAGTCCCTTTCAACAAATGTGATCAAAGGGAAAGTTCACCAGATGCTTTCTCTTATCGCAGTTAGCCGTTTCTACGAGATCAAAATTTCTTTGAGATTCCGTCATTACCGCCCAATTTTAACAGAGCGAAATTTTACAATGCAGCACTGCATTCTCTAACTGCAAAAGAGTGAATCCTTTATAAATAAAAGCACTCAAAAAGAGTGACAATCCCTCTAAAAAGAATGAAAAATCACTCAAAAAAAGAAGCCACATATCAGGGACAACTCGAAAAGTTGTCCCTGATGGCAGTGCCTGATAGCAGCACATAGTGCACATATCGTGCTGCAGATATATTAGTTTTATTGCAAGACAAAAATTACCTAATAAATTAAATAAAGACCTGCCACGGCAAAATGAGGAATGTCCCCCAAATATTAAAACCACGTATAGTAATCGGCGCCTGAAGTTAAATATAGGCCCTATACGTCGTGAAAAATGTGTCCACAATCGATTTTGGTTTATTTGCATAGGCCTATTTGCATTGCATAGGCCCAAGTATTCTATATTAGTCCTGGAGTAGTTGGTTTTGTCAAAATAAACCTGTTAAAAAGGAGATTCTTATTTTCGTCTGCATGACACTCCTTTAGCAGTGCTTTGCGCGCGCCACTTTAGTTTGCCCGCTCCAAACTAAAGTGGCGCGCGCAAAGCACTATAGTTGCTAAAGGAGTGTAGTCTGCATCGGCTGTGTAACAAGTTTTTTCAAAGCCGTTTTTCTCGAAAAGTCTTTCTGGTAGCGGACAGCGCGCGCGCCGAGTCATCTTTGTGTCATAATTCCAAAATGCAGTCAAGTTACAGAAATAAATTTGGTGTCATTGGAAAGCTGAAGAACTAGTCTTTCTTCTCATGCATAAACCCTCAAATTTGGGGGACATTCCAAGTTTTACCAGACAGTTTTACCAAGGTTTTCTGAAGCATTGATGCATCTATGTAGCTAACATATCTTCAGGCTAGTTTACCAACATTCTTCCTTAGATAGCTATGTTTACAATTTATTCCACGAATTTGTAAAAAGTGTTATCTTGCAAATGATACATGGGGCTTTAAAGGAGCATGTCCAGATCACTTTTTTGAGCCTTCCATTTTTCCCCACGAGTGTTGATATATATTTTGATGTATCATGTCTCATATTTTTCTCATTACCATTCTGAAATTTCTCGCTCTAATCCGTATATTTCCAAGGATATCGTCAAAAAACTGCCAATGTTTTGTAAACTAATTTATCGGTTTCATAAAGCAGTGCAGTGACAATTATACCGACCATTTTGCTTCCACATACAAACTGGAGATTGCAAATTCCATGTTTTCTTTCCATGTATAGTACATTACGGGGAGGTATTTTATATGATTGTTAGGTTAGAAGAAAATCTGGAAAAATTTAAACAAACTCCTTTAAGACGTCTTAAGAGTTAAGACGTCTTAACTTTCTTTATCCATCCCAAGACTTGCATAAAAATCACACGTTTTGGCACAAATTCTCGTTTAGAAAGATTGTGTAAAATTACATCATGTTGTATGTGCTGCTGTCTTTCGTTTGTGTTAGATGGAACAGTGGCCATTGTCATCTTTAACCAGATCAACAAGCCAAATGCTGGCCAGCTAGTACAAGTACAGTGTGTGGTCATGGGGAATCCCCTGCCAGCTTCTAATGAGGTCACTGTAGTGGACTCACAGGGAAACCCCTTAACGCTTCGCTTCACCCAAGAATCCCTTGACAATAGCTACAGGAGAACCAATGCATACGATGTGACTGGAGATGGTTCAAGAGATGGAACTCAACTGACTTGCCGTGTACATGGAGCAACTCAACTCAGTCAAGAGCTCATTGTAGACGTATTTGGTAAGAGCAACACAAGAATAAAGTAGTCTTTTGTGAGTTTCGTGTGATATAGCAGCTGGTGTACTGACCTACTTCATTTCATATACATACTTAGTATCCAAATCTCCAGACTAAATTGTTATGTAATGTTACTGGGCGCAAGCGACTGATATGAATGGTGCCCAATCACCATTGAGATGAAACAACCAATCATACGAGAGAAATATCATGTATAGTCCTTATTTGGATTGCTAAACATTGCTTAATTGCACCACGTATGGTGGCAACAACATGCATAATATGTGGACTTCTATCATCACCTCCATTTGAAAGTAAAGACTTTTAAAAAACTAGATGTCATGAAAAATGTATCTATGTACATAAAATGTCCTCAGAAGTCCAAACCTGCATATTTCAGAACCTGCATATTTCATAACCTTTGTGAGAATCGCTCATGTCTAAAATAACACAAATTAACCAAATACAATAGACATTGTTTAAAATTAAAAGAAAATGCAACTATAAAACAATTGTATTTGTAAAAAAGTTATAACGCAATGGACCCAAGGAATTCAGTCTCGCGGAAGATTACAAATTATATTTTACAAAACACCCGTGGGGGGTGTTATGGCCTAGCGGTCTAGTGCATCGAACTTAAGTTCCTGTGCTAGTACTAGAATGTGGGTTCGAATCCTGGCCGCGAAAGGTTGTGGCTCTTGTGCCATTGAACAAGGCACTTTGCCATGCTTGCTCATAATAGGGGTCCAG
Source organism: Henricia sp. BOLD:AAB3569 (assembly GCA_037783545.1). Taxonomy (NCBI): domain Eukaryota; kingdom Metazoa; phylum Echinodermata; class Asteroidea; order Spinulosida; family Echinasteridae; genus Henricia; species Henricia sp. BOLD:AAB3569. Next base: position 329,850 of record JBBELK010000239.1, read on the forward strand.
GCAACTTGGTTGTCTCGATTCGGACTAGTTACCCCTCCCAGCCGCACTCGTATCGTAAAGAGACTGATAATTCCGGTCTTGTTTCGGTGTGAAGAGCTGGTTTCTCCGTAATCCACTTTGGTAGCCCCTACCTCGAGTGCCTTGTAATGGGCGACTTGCATAAAAAAATAAAAATATTTAATACATTATTGAGCTAATGCAATTAAAAGCCAACGCTATAAATTGAATTGAGAATTTCTGTGAAATCTTTTTGCATTTGCATTCAAATTTCAATATGTAAATGCTGTTATTCCTTCATGCCATGTAAATTGTGAATGTTGAACATAAAACAGTACCAACATTTAAAAATACAAAAATCAAGATATTCTGTTGGAAAATAAAGTGGAAAATTAATAGTTATATGAAAATGGGATTTTGAGGAGAGATCCAGCTCCCTTTCTTTATATTGTTACTTCTTTCTAGTACTGAAACCAAGGATTCCTCAAAAGTGCCCATTGCACTGTCGCTCGTAAGCATGAGGAAATCCATTAGGAGAATACTTATTAGAAATGGCCAGAGACACCGGGGAATCCCCGTGCTCTTCTCGAAAGAATGCTCTTGGATCTATTAAAGTGGGTTACCTAACACACTGGACCAATGGCTTTACATCCCTTCCAAAGGATGGAGCAAGTGTGTTTAAGTGCCTTGCTCAAAGGTACCCCAGCCGGGTATCGAACCCGCAACCCCAAGTTTTCACCCGAGTATCGCGAGCCAACAGTGACCCAAACCACTCGGCCATGGTACCCCACAAATAAATCATGGTCATTGATTTTAAATTACTATACATCTTTTGCACATCTGAAACAGAGCCACCATATCTTGTGTCTTCACCGACTTCGGGTGCCGTTACACCAACTAGAATCACCATCAGGTGGCGTCCATGGTCAGCAACGCAAGACGGTGGTGATGGACCAGTCCTACAATATAAGATCCATTATGGACTCCAGAGTGACATTGACACCGAGTACACAACGATGCCTAGCACAAGCACGTCTCTTGTCGTACTGGGACTGCAGCCAGACACTGAATATGACTTTGGTGTGGTGGTTGTCAGGGAGGGTGTCGGGGGCTCAGGACCCCTAAGTCCCAAGGTGACAATCAGAACAACATGTGGAGGTAAGAAGACAGCTTTGAAATTGCCCACACAAATTTGATCACTTTCATTAAAGGGCGGTTCTGTTTGGGGTCACAGCAGAGCTACAGACTCTCCCAGAAAAGATTCCCTGAAAATTGATCGGTTCCTTCCTTCATTACAGCTCCTGTATTTTCCATTAACCGTCTCAGATTTTTGATATCAGAAGTCGGGAGATCAACTTATTTTCTTCGCTCGTACGTACCCACCACCCTTACAGGCTGCTGGGATGGGCTAATATGTTTGCATCCTCCTTGCCAAATTTTATATGACACGTGACGAGGTCAACTCTTTCTTGTAAACAAATGTAAATACAATTTTTTTCCAGCAGGCAAGGCAGGTTTTGCACACATAGTACACTCATTTCATTCGTAAATTTGGTTGTTGCAAGTGTGGATTTATAAGCATATTAGCCTGCTATTTATTAATTTTGTCTGGCAGCAAGCAATCCACAATGCTCCGCGCATCTGTAGCTGCGTGACGTATTTCCTTCACAGAAATCAGCCCATCCCATGCAGCGCCTTGTAAGGGCGGTATTTCCCTGTGCCTTCTCCAACTGTCTGGGAATTTTGGCAGCTCTACATATAAAACTGTTGCATGCGTCAAGCCAGCAAGTTGCAAGACCAGCTCTATATCTGCCCTAGAAGTCACTCAGCTATACATTCTGTGTATCCACGCCCACACTGCGCTAATCCCATAAACACCACAATGGATATACATTAGCTTGATGAGCCCATATCCAGACCAGCTCTGCCCTGGTAGTACCAGCTAATTCCCAAGGCATACACAGCCAGGATTTCATACAAACAATTGTTCTTTTCATCGAGCAATATCTTCATATTTTGGTTCAACAACCCCTTTGAAATCATGGTCCAGCACTGTATATTGTGCTATAATTATAACTTTGCCATATCTTCTTTCATTTCACAGCTCCCACAGCACCGCCCACCATCGAAATATCAACAGCAAATACCTCTCAGTTACGCCTTACTTGGGTGGTAAGCACATGCCTTGGTTTTAAAGTACATGTAGGGCTTGCCTTCATATTTGAATTACAGGCCCAAGTTTAATTTGTGGTAAGATGCTGCTTCATAGAATAAACCATGACTCGGACTCGAGTCGACTCGAATCTCGATTTTCACTGACTTGACTTGAGACTCAAACCTAAAATGACTTGACTTGACTCAGACTTTTTAACTTGAGTTTGCCAAAAACAAATGTATCCATTTTTCTTTCATTTTGGGGACCGAATTGTGTTTCAGCACAGAGCAACATGAATGCGAGTTTCTGCGTTTAGACTTATTTTGAAATTAGCTTGAGCAAATTTACTGTCGTGACTATTTGACTTGACCCGACTTGACCAGTATGCCTAACTTGACTTGACTTGGGACTCGAAGGCAGCGTAAACCTACGAGGCAGATTGAGGCCAACTGACAGCTTTTTTTCACACATTTTTACGAAACCCCACCAGAGTTTAAGAATCAGTCTTTCAACATTTGTTCTTTGAAACACACTGATTAACATGTCCCAGAAATGTTGCAAACGTCGATAAAGTTGATTGTTTTTCATTTACTGAGGTTTTTGTTTTGAATATTTCTCAGTTGCCAGCAGAGTCCACTTGGCAGTGTAAAAGCCTTCAAAATGTCCAAGTTCATATCAAAAGGCAAAGTCAGAGCCAGTTTGATGCTTACACATACGACATTGATGCCACTCCGCTCATACTTGGTTCTCTTGAAGCATGTACACAGTATGATGTCTACGCGACATTCACAAACCGAGACGGTCTCGTCAGTCCGTCTAGTGCTACAGTGACAGCGACTATTGCTATGGAAGGTATGATTACCGACTTGATGTCAGCTAGTTTAAAGTATAATGCAAGTATAATGTAAAAATAAATACTGTTGTTTTTTGTTTTAGTTATAAAACAAAAAACGAGGATTATTGTTAAGGTATTATGTTTAGTGTATTCGGCTCTTTCCACGGTATAGGGGGCATTTTGGCAACACAGACTATATTTTCCAGAAAATACCTTTGTCTGGTCTCAAAATAAAAGAAATAAGTTTCAGTTGTTCTAAAGAGATAACTTAGGCCCAAAAAGGGTTACAAATAGTGTGACAACATGCCTTTCTAACAACCCTGTGTACATACATGCTCGTCCCGGTTACAAGCGTATATTGGAAATTTGTACACAGGGTTTTTAAAAAGGCATGTTGTCACACTATTCGTAATGATAATGAGAAAAATATGACAAATTATATGGTATCAAAATCTCAATACCCGTGGGAAAATGGGGGTGCTCAAAAATGTGATCTGCACATTCCTTTAACTGCGCATAGTGTTTCTTACACCAATCCGTTTCTTTCACACGATATATTAATTTTCTCTTTGTAGCTCCGGGCCCGGTACGTAGACTGTCACCGTTAGGGACTTCTTATGATCATCTTTATGTTCGTTGGTCAGCACCTACTGAGAATAATTGTCCAGTGGAGAGCTACATCATCAGCCACACCCTAGTGAGGCTGTTCGCCTGTGACTCAGTCCCCTTAACTCTCTCAACCACCATGTCACAGACTGTTAGTGGCCGTGTCACCAACGTGTCTCTCAGCAATCTCAAAGCGTTTTCAAGATACAAAGTATCTGTAGTTGCGGTCAACGATGCAGGTAGTTCACCAGAAAAGGTCAAATTCAAGGACAGGAGCGGCAGAGCAGGTGTGTACAGAGTGCATTTGAGCAAAAGTTTTCTGGTCTTCCAAAATCCTTCTGTCCTCGACTCTTAAAATGATTAAGGCCAGCAAGGAAAGTCAATTTTTCTTAAGGTACAACAATTGGAAACCCATGTAACGAATCAAATATGTTAATGATAAAAAAATATTCGATCGAAAAAAAAAACGATTTTTCGAAAAGTTAATTATTTGAAAATGCACAGGCCTAGCATTAACACATTACTGGACAGTTTAACGTACCTCTCTCATAAATTCAGTCACAGGAAAGTAGATGACAATGTAGGATTATTTAGGCTGTATTTGTTGTACATCATCCAAATTAAATGTATATCATGATTATACCGTAAACTACCCTGGCCCAATCGAATATTACTTTCACACTTAGTAGATGGTACTACATGTATATGTGATTTTGTCCTTTATTTCAGCACCCAGTTTCATTCCTATTCTGACGGTACCACAATCTGATATCACATCATCTAGCATTCATTTCACGTGGACGGAGGCTCCTTGTGAAGAACTCAATGGCATCTTTAGATACTACAGTACCCTCCTCACCAACCAAGCTACGTCAGAACAAAGTCCCTCCAATGTGAGCAGCCTCAAGAAAACTCAACTAACTCCTTGCACTACATACAGCTTCCAAGTTGCTGTTGTAAGTGATGGTGGCGTTGGGAGTTACAGCGATGCGACTGAAGTGACCACCAGTGCTACAGGTTTGCCACACAATTGTTATCCTTTTTTAACAGTAGTCTGTTTAACACTATCTGCTAATACAATGGACATCACCAGTTTTGGAGTGACGTGTAGTGTTCAACTACATATAGCCACGTTCAACCGTAGATGTTTGACCATGTGTGGAGCATGCATGTGTGGTCTAGTGGATATACATGTAAAGCCATGCTCGTGATCGAGGGGTTATGGGCCGGTTCGAGCCCCACTTGTGCCAATGTGTTTGTGTCCGTGGGCAAGAAACTTAATCTCAATTGCCTCGTCAACCCAAGCGATATCTAGGGAGCTGTTTTGGTGCCGATGGGGTTTTGTGCCTTTCATGGCCAGGCAGCCACCTAGTTGAAGTGAAATGGTTCTGGTGATTTCCTGATGGCAGCGATAATAATGGCAACAGCGCCAAGAGTATCCTGTAGGGTATGATGTGCGCTGTACAAGAGTACACCATTTGCAGTTCTGTCTCATTTGTTTCTCATCATGGCAGTACACATATTGGATTTTTTTAAATTTTAGTTCCAGGCCATGTGCAGCAACCAACAGTCGATGGCTATCCAACAATCTTTCAAGTCCGCTGGGCCAGGCCGTCTGGCAACTGTCCCATTCAGCATTACACGATATACTACAGAATCGTAAATAGACTACACTGTGAGAATGTGATCGCCAACACCATAGTGTCCAGCACAGCAAATGACACTGTGTACAACATCACTGGCCTCGTTCCCTACTCCAGGTACCATGTTTATGTGACAGCGGCTACAGCAGCGGGGGAGGGTCTTGGTGAATGGGTTACAGGCCAGACAGCAGAAGCAGGTCAGCATAAATAATTGGGATTGAATAATCACAAGTCACATTGCATCTCTTGGTGCAGGAAAATCCTGTTGGAAAAATACTGCACAGTATTTAAACGGCATGCAGGTATGCACACGCACATGGAAAATGTTCTAAACACAAGCACGTGTTGCACAATATTTGTTCAATATGGCCCAGCCAGTGAAAGGCCATGCCCAGCTTGGTGTGGGCCTAATCAGGCTATTGTCTGCCTTTAACACCCAAAATAGTTAAAATTATTGTCAAGATTTTAGAAAGTCGCCGAGGTGTATAGTGTCAACGTTAGTGAGAACCTTCTGATTTTCAATCTTGGGTTACAAAGAGCTCGAAATAGGCCATCTTCACCCTTAACCCTGAGAGATGCACCTCCCAAAAAACAGCATGGAGCCTCCAAGCTATAACACTGTTTGGCAGACAATCCTTTCTCTAATGGCCTAAATAGATTAACAGAGGTCCCCTCAAGCATGGAACTATAAAAAGGATTAAGACAGCCGTTTACTGGGCCCACAGTAGGATGATTGATAGCTGATTTTAGGCATGACAGCAAAAGGGGCTTCCTCAACAAAGAACAATTATAAAGAACATTGTTTGTGCACAAATCAATGGGCCTGGGCTTGAGGCCAAGATTTCCCAGGGTGGACCTGACTGGTAAGTGATCTCGACATTAAAGGTTACCACAGGGGCACTATGGTAATCATTAGAGGATTACATGAAGTATGGGCAGAATTGGGCCAAAGGTTTTTAGTTATAAAAAAACCCAAGAATGTGCCTTCTGGAAGCTCTCCTTTGTAGCTACGAGGGTTAACCAGGCCTTGCATTGTTGTATCACTTACACAACCTGAACTATCTCCTATAAACATCCAATTGCATTCTGACAGCCCCATCAGAGCCACCACAGTCTGTTTTTGTCTCGGAGATACGAAAGAAATGGCTGTCTTTCAGTTGGGAGAGTCCACGATGTTTAGGGAGACATGGTGTCATAATCAGCTACTCCTACATACTTGAAGATCGGGAGAGAAATCAGGAAAACATCACAGGAAACACAAGCAGCTCTGAAACCAATGCCGCTGTGAACAAACTGGTGCCGTACACACAGTACTCATTGAAGGTGCGAGCACGTACAGCCGCTGGTGCTGGGCCATATAGTGATGCAGTCATGACACGAACTGACCAAGCAAGTAAGTTTAACACCAAACAGCAATAATCAACTGGTCACACTATCATACTGTGGATGCCATGCATAAGTGGCTGCTATGCATGGTTTGCAATCCTGTTCAAAGAAATATTAAGCAAATCGACCAGACTAAATTTTTGTTGCTATATATGTAATGTGATGGGCTGCAAATTAAGCGAATGGTGTGAAGTACAGAATCAATACTATGTTCAGGTTAGGAGAGAATATCATAAAGCAGTGTTGCATGCTAGTCAATATTATGTTACACATCAGACGTCCCCTTCGTAATGTGGCGATTACTAAGCAGTTTGTATAACCACCTTGTTCTGGTTTGACAGAGCCCCCGCCAGTGTCATTTGTCACAACCCCCAGTGCTGATGCATCGTCCATCACCGTTCAGTGGCTGCGGCCAGACCCACCCCATGGTATCATCACGGCATACTACGTAGTTTACTTCATAGTAGGACAAGAGAGTGATGCTATAACCGTCAACCTTACTGAGGGATTGGATCAAACTGTCCTTAGACTGGAGTTGACTGGACTGGAAGCAGACAGCAATTATTCCATTCAGGTATTATTAGGTACCGTGGCCTAGTGGTTTGGTTTGTTGACTGGCAACACTTGCGTAAAAACGTGGTGTTGCAGGTTCGATACCCGGCTGTTGTGACTGTGCCCTTGAGCAAGGCATTTTACCACAATTGTTCCATCTTTCAAGAGGGATATAAAGCCGTTGGCCCTACATGTTGTGTAATGCACTTATAAGATCCCAGAGCACTCGTTCATGAAGAGTTAAGCCTCTTTCTCACGTTCACGAATGAGATGCCGCATGATGCCGAATGGCTGGTCTGGCAACATCAGTGATCATCCCTAAGCACCGTATAGAAGCCGGCTTGACCTCTGGCTGCATCCTTGGCCATCCGGCGTTGTCAAGCCGGACCGGCGAAAAAATCGAGCATGTTAAATTTTTCTCTCCGGATCTCTCAGAAGAAAACGATCTGCATTGATGCCGGGAGCTACTGGGAGCCTCCGTGGAGCTACCGGGGGCCGCCGGGGGCCTCCGCGAAGCTACCAAAATGTCCGTCTGCACCTTGTAGAGACCGGGACCATCCGGGAGTCAATTTTATCCCTTACAGCTCAGAGTATGCTGGTCAGAAGCAGAATGAGTAAGGGCCTGCACTGGCTACAGTCCAGCGACAATCGGAAAAGACCGCCTGGAGACTGTCTTGGTCCTTGTAGGCACTGAGTGAATCTATCTTCCTGTGTATGTTCTGTCTTCGGTCCTGCACCATCCGCACAAAGGCCGGAAATGTCTCCGGGAAGGACCGGCTAGCTAAGAGACCCTAGTTAATTTATTCGTCTCCCGCCGTGCTCAGACCAACTTTGATGATGTCACAGCGTCTTGACACGCTGGATCACCCCGGATGGCCAAAATGTCTTGTCCGGCATCATCCAGCATCTCATCCGTGAATGTGTGAAAGGGGCTTACCCAGTGTTTCTCGTTTTTGGCTGCCAATGGCACCACCCACCTATGTATCTTGATTTAGATGGAAGACACTTCTAAGGTTCATGCACTTTTGCCTATGAGCTGCAATTTGAAGTTCATTAAATAAAAAATAAAATAAATATTCGAGGTTTGAAAAAAATGACAGGCAATGGCATATTTTACAGCGTCCGACCATTGTAAACAAATTGAAATGTAAACGGTTTATTTTGTATTAACAGGTGCAAGCGGCAACAGTGGCTGTTGGAGAACTAAGCCAGCCAGTTTACTGCTTAGCACAAGAAGGAAGTAAGTGGACAAACAGGGGCAGACTCGGGGCTTTTATCAAAACTGGATTTGTTATACTAAACTACAACCCTGGGTAATAAAAATCCCCTGCTTAATTCCCACCAGATGATGGAATCCAAGACAACTCTACATTCGACCAGGGAAACGATGTTGATGGGCTTTCCTCAGATGATACCGATTCAGAATCAGGTAGGTATATTCGGAAAATTAGCCTTATACATGTACCCTTTGCACTGTGTGGCCGACCATGGTTTCTTTAATTTCAAATGGTGCATTTTTGAAAGTCCATATACTATGCCGTTATTGCTACGTAGTATGATATGGACATCCACACATTTATCAAAAGAAACACCCGTCAAGGCGCCTACACAACCATTACCCCTGATCACTCCTTTAAAAGGCACAAGCTCCTCAGCAATGCGCACGCGGCATGGAGCATTGCTGACAAGCAAATTTAAACTATACTGTCAAGTTCTGTTTTTATTAAAGGAGCGTGTCCAGATCACATTTTGACACCCCCATTTTTCCCATGAGTGTTCAGATTTTGATACCATATCATTCGTTATATTTTTCTCACCATTCTGAAATTTGGCGTTATCAATCCGTATATTTACAAGGATATCGTTAAAAAAAACCACCCATGTTTTGTAAACTAATTTATCCGGTTGCATAAAACAGTGTGCAGTGATTGCACCAACACTTTTGCTTTCACATCAAAAATGGGGATTGCAAATTTCATGTGTTTTTGTTGGGTTGGAACGAAATTCATTTTCTGGAAAAATCCGAACAATCTCCTTTAATTAGGGGACAACATTTAGCAGGTTGGAAAGATGCCCTAAGTTAAAGCTTGTAATGTTTTGGATTTTGAAGTTTGGAATTTTTTTTTTATAAGATGGACGCCTATGTATAGAATTAAAGTTGTGCGCATACTCGTTATAACGCAGGTGTACTACTTATACGCAGTGCCGTTCCTGTACTGGCTTCTGTACTTTGTGTGGTGGTTGCCATGGTGATTAGCGCAGTTCTGCTGTTGCACATTTACCGCGTTAAACAGCGAAGGCAAAATGGCATGGCGTCACGGAAGCCACGGTCAACGGTTAAAGACCAACATGAAATGGTAGGATTTCATATTAAAGCAATCGTGTTTTTGTGTGATGTGATTTTAGACGAATTATTTCTTTTATTTCTTCCTTTTATGATAAAACCCATATTTTCTTAACTATTTAATGGCTAACTCTCTACGGCATGTAAAAAATTACCCCGCCAATCGACCTTTATTACAGTATGGACATCTTTGTCTTGTTCCCCGTACATGTTGGGCACGATACAAGCATCTGTGAGAACGCGTGTGTAATCTACATGTACTGTTATGAGGAGGGTTGGGGAGAAAAAAAATATATATAAAAAAAATAAAATAAAATCGCTCTGCGTTTGCGTGATCGCACTACGCGTGTGCCATCGTGATGCACACACGAGGATTTCACCACGGGACCAAAGTATTTTTCCTGCAAGTCTCGCTTTGGTTACGTTCATTTTAATAGGGGAAAAGGAAGATGGCCGCACCGTCAGGCCTTGTTTACATAATCTGAATTACTGGTTCAAGTCCATTGGTAAATAACAGACCCCGTTCACATTAAGAAAATTGCTTCGTCAACGAAGATTAGTTAATCATCATTAGTTTATAATAAAGAGTGCGTTCACATCTCACGTAACGAAGATCAAACAAAGAGCGGTACCGTTCACATTAAACAACTGCTAATGAAGATTAAATGAAGCTGTGCGACGCCCCCGTCTCAAATCGCTTCGAATAAAGGGAGCATACACATTACAAGTTTGCTTCGTCGAATAAAGCTACAGTATTTGCTTCATCGAACGAAGCAATTCTAATCTTCACCAAATTGGAATGAAGAGGCGTGCGTTCACATCAGGAAGTCTATTCGTTGATCTTCATCAAACAAAGAGATTTTCCTAATGCGATTGGGATCATATTTAGGATAAAAAAAATAGGACAATTTTTTTTTACCCGTAGTATCTGGTACTTTTTTCCCCACAACAGGTCGGGTTTAAGAACGACGGTAATATCGTGAGTGAAGCCGTGTCATCAGATTACGAGACGGTCATCAAAGATCAACATTCAACGAATAACATCGCTGCGGCCGAGGAGATGCCAACATATGAAGATGTTGGTTTGGCATCATGGGCTCAAGCTTGGAGTCTCGCTTGGGATAAAATCATGATCGGGGAGAAGGCTTTGGGGAAGGGTAACTTTGGAGAAGTCACCGAAGGAGCAGTGATAGCAAAGGGGGACATTACTAAAGCTGCTATCAAGACATTGAAAGGCAAGATTATGATTTTTATTATAGTTTAAAAAATGTATCTAGTGTGACAGTGACCCCGTTTGCATTTAGGGAATTGTTTTATTTAGTTAATTATCTTTTGTTAATGAAACATGCACTCACATCTCACCCACTGGAGATTGAGCAAAGATTGAACGAAGAGCGGTGCCAATTAACATGAATTCAAAACCACCCAAAACCGGCATGGATTTTAGTCCATGGGCCAGACCAGATATTGGTACCACCCAAGGTGGCAAAACATTAAGGGTGCCAAATGCTTTGTAGGATCGACCTAAGTACAAAACCATGTGATAGCATCTCCAAATGAGCAGCTTAGTCTCTGTTTTTCTTAGTTTTGTGTTTTGCCATTGAGTTACATGATAATTCCATTATATGTACATCCTTTGGCATATGGGTTGGCATAATATTAATTACGCTGTTACTACAGGTGGTTATGGCAATAAAATACAGACAGGTAGTTGGTGAACAATGAATCCTATGCCAGTATGTTGATTGTTACTATAAATTTGTTTTTTTTGGGGGGTTGAGGGGGGGGGGGGGGGGGGGTTGGGGGGGGTGGGGGTTGGGGGGTGAAGGCTCTTACCCATTCAGTGACACAGGCGTTCTGATTGACTTGTTATGATTATTTGAAATAAAATGTTATATTATTTTATTCCAAATTTGTATTTTGTCCAATTGTACCGTTTTAACTGGGTTAATTGTACATTGGTGGTATGGGAGAGTTTCCCCGGTTTTTGGTTGTGCGAGTAAATGAACGTTTTTCAGTTCCTTTAGGTTTATGCTACGTTTACACCATGTCCCCGGCAGTCCCGGCGCCCCGGTTTGGCCAAAACGTGGCGTGCCGTGGAACTGTTATTGTCTTTGTATTACTTTGGCTCGACTCGGCCCTAGTTGGGCCGGTGTGTTGCGTTCTACCACGGTGCGTTACGTCCCGGTACGGAAAGAGTGGCGCGCCGTGCCGGTTTCAGGCCGCGAGGCGGATGGCGCGCCCTGGAACCGGGACGGCGCGCTACGTTTCAAGCGCCATTCCACTACGGATGGGTCCACGTCCCAGGCCGGCCTGCTAAGTTCTGATGCGGTGCCTCACATCCGTCCCGTTCGTGTCACGTTTGTTGTCCCGGCCCAATATGTTCCCGACGGTGTGCGAGGGTCTGCTGCGGCGCCCTCCGACTAAAGCTACAGTCACATAGGGCTCCCGGCGAGTCACGGCGAGCCACGGCGTGAGAACCGTGACGAACCGTGGTCGATCGGGGCCACGCCGTCTTGACGCCGTCTTGACACCTTGGCACTCCGTGATAAGCCGTGATGAAACGTGGCGCGCCGTGGGCCAAAAAATAATTTTTAAACATGCTTTAAACTACCGTGACTCGCCGTGAGGCGCCGTGACACCGTGATGCTCCGGGACGACACCGTCTCGGCGCCGTATTGACGCCGGGAGCACCGGGAACACGCCGGCTTCTATGTGACTGAAGCTTAAACGTGGCAGCTGTCACGTTTCACGCCCCGGTGGTCACCCGGTGAGCCCCGGTGGGTATAAATAGTGCGCTCCACACCTTCATTTTCACTTCGTCCTGGAGCGCGACACAGTGAGGCGTAACAGGCCGTGAGCAACAACCGTCACACACCTTGGCGCACCGCAGATCACCAGGCCGCATTCACACCATGCTGTGGCCACTACCGTGACGGGCCCTGGCAGACCGTGGGGTGCCGGGCTTCCAAACGTGGCGGAGCGTGAGGCACCGGCCACGATCAGAGGTCCCCGGCACCCCACGGTGCCACACCCCGGTGAGTCAAGGCACATTTCGGTCCGTCAAGCCATGTGACGGAAACCCCGTCCCACTGCGGCCCAGGACGATTCTCATTAGTGCCGGGACTGCCGGGGCAAAATTTTCGACAGAGCTGCTCACTGGCCGGTCACGTCACCGGCCGGTGGCAAGGGTGAGCTACGGTCATTCACCCCGGTCTCCTACGCTCCCCGACGTCCATCCCGGTGATCCACGGTGCTTCTCTACCGGGAGCATTTTGCAATTTCTGCTTTTAGTTTGTCTGGGTTATGGTAGGGACTGTCAAAGTTTAGTGATGTGTCTGCTGTATATACGGTTAAGTTGAGACACATTGCTGGCTTGACAGGCCTGGTGTGTTTCGACCACGTCATTGTGCAGTTAGTTGGTTTGGTGTTGGTTTCCCCAGCTCTTTATGCGTCGTGGATGTATCATGCTCTGCGTGACCTCCCATTGTTTGGTTCCGTTGTCCAATGAGCGTTCGTGTTCAGCAGAGAGGAAAATCCTGATATCTGCGTGTGATCCGTAGGTGGAAATTTATCATCGGATTGTGTTTCTATTTTGTGGAAAAGGACCTTTTCCGGGTATTTGCAATCAAAATCGAGTTAATTGCAATGTGTTGTTACAGTAGTCCTTTATAGTTGGAGTTTTACCGATGTGTTGTGTTATTTTGTTTATTTATTTCCACAGTTTATATTTTTGGGATTTTGTGTCATTCGTACACGTTAATTTTAAGAATCCGTTGGGTGGGATAGCTGTTTCTGAGGTATAGTTTTTGTTTTGGTAATTTCAATAGTTACCCTTGAGTGTGGGTTTTTGGTAAATTACCTGATTTTTGTTGTATGGGCTATCCCGATTAATTGTATGTTTTGGATTATTTTTGATAACGAATTGGTATTTTTTCTTTCCGAGTTTATAGGATCAGTGACAGGTTCCACCAAAGTTAGGCTAAATGGAGATTTCCGTTATTCAAGTGTATTTGGTGGAGATGGATTTTCCAAATATTTTGTTGGGTTAGGGAGTTGGTTACTCCGTGTGTAAAGGACAAGAATGGTCAAGTCGGTTTTGAGATACCGGAGGTATCTCGGATCTGAGAACGGTGTAACCTGAAGATTCTGGTATCTCCCGTGATAGGCACTCGGAATTCTCGGGCAGATTGAGGTTGCCATCGACTCACGCTGTTCCCTAACACAATGAAGTTAACCCTGCAGCTAAATGAATTGGCTGTTGCCAACTTTCTATCTGTTTTTAATAGTAACCCTACATTGTAGCTGTCACTTTTCATATACAATTTTTCTTACAATGCAGCTGTCAAGATGCACCACTGAAGAGCAGGTTATTTGTAACTATTTATATGCACAGGATATTGTATGGTCATACAAGTTGCTCTTATTTAGTGTCATATACATGTACAAAATAATCATCCAAGTATAGCGCCCTCTATAGATAGTTGCCATGGCAATAAATTTGTCCTGTGAATTTCATCATCACGTGGAATATATTTACTTGATTTGTGATGTCTTTGGAAGCACATTTGAGACATAGGTGATAACAACATACATGTACACATGACGCTAATATAAATACTACAATGTACATGTATGATGTATAGACAATACTGTTACTCAGACAGGTGCTATACTGGCAATTTTTTTAAATGTTACCGTCTAAATAGTTAAAACATACCTAAACCAACACTTTTAAACCATTAATTAAGTTTGGTTTGTTTCGCAGGGGACACGAACAAAAGATTAATGTTTAAAATACTGTTTAGCATCTAAACAAAATTGTGTAATATATGAACACATTATATACGTCTATGAACAGCGCCCTCTAGAGAAAAAAAGTTTTTACGTGACGTCATTTTTAAAAGCTATAGCTAAACAACAATTTGACAAAGTTTCATCATCATACAACAAAGCATAATGGTGTAATTGCGAATTGGTCAACCATATCCTAACCCAAGTGCTAAGGATTTATGAAGAAGCTTCATTCTGACTAGGCTTAAAAAGTGGGCATTTTCTACCACTAAGCTGCCACCCTCGGATTGCTATCACATCAATTTATCATCCCTAGACATAGACCTTTCAAAAAAATGCATTTAGATTTTGCCACCTCAGGTGGTACCAATAAGTGAAATTTTGGCCTCTGGCCCATGGACTATTTCCCCTATGTTCAACTCGGTGAAATTCAAGTTTCTGCAAACACACTATCAACTGATAGGCATACACGCATAGCATGACTCATCCTCTTTCAAATCTTGTGTTCAGTAAGGGTGGCTACTATTGGATAACTTTGGTTATTAATCTTGACAAAGAACATTACGTAACATTACCATAAGCTCCGAGGAGTAATAAGACTACTCGTTACCAGTGAGTGCTTTTGGGTTAAGCAACTTCTACCAGTACGTGTCAGATCCCTTTGTCAAATGAATTAGGTTGTATACATATTACAAATTTACTTCACCGAATTAAGCAATCCCTCAGTCAAATTAAGCTATTTTGCTTCATCGAATTAAAGCGATACTACTCTTCGTTGAAGAGCCGTGCATTTACGCAGGAAATCTCTTCGTCGAATCAGCGTTGAAAAGTCATCGAACAAAGCCATTTATCTTACGTGAATGAGCTGACTGGTCAGTGATATGGACAGATTTGTAGTTAAGCTTATTTTATCAATTTTGACACAACTTACATAAAGATCCTTTTGTAAAACACCTGAATAAATTTCCGTCATCTGATTGGTGCGTCGCCGGTTACGTGTTAAATCATTCGGTATAACCCACGGTCTAGGCTGAAAGCACCACATAACAAGGGTTATCCACGACGCGCCGTGAAACATCCACCGACGCACCGTGGGTTATCCACTCAAACTACACGTTACACGCAAACAAATTCACACGGCTGTATACTGACGCTGCCATGGTTGGCTGCCATTGATTATTCCCTTGAATTGTCACATTGCGTGTTAAAGGGAGCACGGTCATATTGCAAGCTAGCTAGTTACTCACCAGGTGCAATGGCAGACAATAGACTGTATCGAATAGCTGCCATTTCGTGGGATGTTTCTTTGTTCCTTGAGGACATGCATGGTTGCACATATTGTGCTTCCATTGTTGAACGGTTTAAGTAACAAAAGGTGCCCCACGAAATGGCGGCTATTCGATACGGTCTATACAACACTAATTTGAAAGTTCAGATAAAAAATGACATTGATTTCATTGAAGTAGAGTAAATTTAAAACAATTTGTCACATACCTACTCCAGGTGATCCATCGTGATTTGGCGGCAAGAAATATCCTCCTTGACAACAACCTGGTCGCTAAGGTTTCTGATTTTGGCCTGTCACGTGGCGAGGATATCTACGTCCAAACGTCAAAGGTACATAAATATTATTTGATGGGATATATAGGGACACGGTTGGCACTATGCAAAATAGCGGAAAGAATGGTACTTTTTTAGTTTATGCCACAACTCGCCGCGAAATTAAGGAAAATAATTATTGGAATCGATAGCTTGGACGATTTTATAATACCTTTCCATTGTCATTTACGTCGCAAATGTTGCGTTTCCATGAAAATTGTGTTTTTGTCACGCCCGCCTCCATACAAAAGTGTGTAAAACTGCTGCTGGCCGAGCAGTGTGTGAAGCGCGCGAAGAAATAGGGTGTGCGCGTGATAATCCGTTTGGTTTCTGGCCGGCCGCTTTGTGTGCAATCATATGCAATATTTTTTCCGTGATTTTTCTCTAAAACTAAGCCTTTGCGACTGAAATGCATGTAAGTATTCCTATTCTAAAATCGTCCAAGCTATCGATTCCAATAATTATTTTCCTTAAATTCGAGTTGGGACATAAACTAAAAAAATACCAAAAAATGTTCTAATCAACTTCTCAACTCTCACCCTTTTTATTTACTGATTTGTCTCATTTTTTGTTTAGATTCGTGTCCCAACACGCTGGATGTCCATAGAATCAATAACGAGACAGGAATATACATCAAAAAGTGACGTGTAAGTACTGTAAAAAAAACCAAATTTTCTGAAACATCCAAAACAAAAATCAGGTTTATTCCGTCGGTCGCACATCCTGGCACTTATGTGACCAGGGGTCGATTTCACTAACGTTTACGATTCTTCGTAACTCGAGATGCGATGGGTTACTGCTCCGTAACTCGTGTTTCGTCCTAAGAACAATTTCAAGAAACTTGCGATGGGTTTAACGATGCATATCTGCCATGGCAACGCACCGTAATCTACGATGAGGCAATGGGTCATCGTAGCGTACATTTTGACCAACGATGGTCGTTGTTTTGGCCGTTTTTGGAAGATGAGACGAACTCTGGCTCCCCCAAAAACTACGATTTTAGCTGGGGACAAAGTCTCGCTTCAATTAACTGTTCAGTGTCCGATGTTTTCACTGCATGCATGCATGCAAAAACACGAAACATATGCAGTTGGCCGTCCATACATTGTCTACGTTGGCCACAAAGTCGTGTACGTACGTACGTGTGGAATAAACATTTGAATGATGCCACTGTGTTCTACACGCGTCCTACGCGCGACTTTAAAACGCGCAAAACAAATAGCGCTCACGCGCTCTCTGTGACTGCACGAAATGTGGTATGCGTCCAGTAAGCTGCGCGCCACATTTAACGCGCGCGCTTGCACTACGCAGAACGGACACGGAGACTTTTTGAAGTCGTGTAGCCGACGACCGTTTTATTAAAAACTTAATTCAGAACAGCAAACAGCCTTAGAGTAAATATGCAAATAGCCCTAATCGATAATCGAACGCATCGCGCTTACGATAGGTTTGGTGAAATTCAACGCAGCACCCATCGTAGCCACGATCCATCGCAGCCGTACGATTCATCGTAAACTTATTATGGACCTTAACTTACGAAGAGTTTAGTGAAATCGACCCCTGGCTTTGTTTCTTCGCTTGTCACTATGGGCACACCGTTGTTTTCACTCCAGACCAACCGGATGTGACGTGGCACAGACCGACAGAAGTATTCCTCATTCTCATTTTTGTTAAAGAAAAAGGCAAGAATTTAGTAGTTGATCAATATGGCTCGGACCTTGTGTGCAAAACATGAGACTGGCTGAAAATTTTGACTATAGTGTTTCCTTACAAAATCTGAAACATTTCTCACAAATTTGGATTCACGCGCTCTCTGTGACTGCACGAAATGTGGTATGCGTCCAGTAAGCTGCGCGCCACATTTAACGCGCGCGCTTGCACTACGCAGAACGGACACGGAGACTTTTTGAAGTCGTGTAGCCGACGACCGTTTTATTAAAAACTTAATTCAGAACAGCAAACAGCCTTAGAGTAAATATGCAAATAGCCCTAATCGATAATCGAACGCATCGCGCTTACGATAGGTTTGGTGAAATTCAACGCAGCACCCATCGTAGCCACGATCCATCGCAGCCGTACGATTCATCGTAAACTTATTATGGACCTTAACTTACGAAGAGTTTAGTGAAATCGACCCCTGGCTTTGTTTCTTCGCTTGTCACTATGGGCACACCGTTGTTTTCACTCCAGACCAACCGGATGTGACGTGGCACAGACCGACAGAAGTATTCCTCATTCTCATTTTTGTTAAAGAAAAAGGCAAGAATTTAGTAGTTGATCAATATGGCTCGGACCTTGTGTGCAAAACATGAGACTGGCTGAAAATTTTGACTATAGTGTTTCCTTACAAAATCTGAAACATTTCTCACAAATTTGGATTTTTTTTCCATCAAATCTGCACTTACCAATGCTTGACGAGTCATTTTAAAGAAAACAATTCTGATCAACTTCTCAACCCTTACCAAAATCGAAGAACCAATCAATTACTGAAGCATGCACAACAAAATGGCCAAGCATGCAAAATATATTTAAAAAGAAAAAAACAATCAAAGAACTAATGCAAATTATTAAATATATAAAACATGGCTGGTACATAAGCAAGAAGAGGCGTACAGTACGCAGGCGCGGATCCAGAGGGGGGGTTTTGGGGGTCAAAACCCACCCCCTGCTCCGACACCAAAAAATATAATGTAATGCATTTTTTGCGTGTCCGCCTGTCCGAAACAAGCAGACATAAAAATCTGATGGGCAAAACCCCTCCCTGGTGGCAAAACCCCCTCCTGGAAAAATTCCTGGATCCGCCCCTGGTACGGACTTACATGTACGCGATGTCTATGTACAGTTCCATCCCACAAGAAACATCGAGAAATAAACTACACAAAAAGATACTCAAGAAAACAATCACTCCTACCCGGCCTGGCCTGTACCCAGCACACAAGTGCCCATTCAGCACACCCAACCCTACATGCCAGCCAGTACCATGCATGGATAAATTTAACAATAAAAGAAAAACATGGACAGCTTGGAATTCCAATGCTTGAGGCACAACAAAGGAAACCCCAGGCATGAAGCTTGGAATTCAAAGACTGCCCCAAAAGATTGGAAGGCCATCCACTTAAAAGAAAGCACTGTCTTTGGCCAGTAAACTTTAAAAAACGGCGTTATAGACAGCTGAAGTGTGACGTGGGTTGCCATGGCAATTTTAATTGGCTCTAAACTAACATGGCCGTCAGAAAAAGTACCATTGCAAAAGCACAGGGACACGGTTCAGTGATTTTTAGTTTAGAGCCAATTGCCTAGACAACCAACAAAAGATGACGTATTCACTTTGGCAGTCTATTTCCAGAAAACTGCCTTGGAGAAATTTCAGCCACATAGATGCAGTAATAATTAAAACATGAAAAATCCATGCATGCTTTTTGTGTGTGAATGATGGTAAAAAAGTTGTCTGCAGACAACTTTTTAAAAAACCCACCTTCAGTTAATATTGGGAATATCTCCAACAAGGGTACCATTTTTATGAAGAAAAAAATTATGTGGTGTTTGTTACCATTGCAATCAACACTTTTAGTTGTTTTTTTTTGGGGTCGATTTTGGGTAACTGCAAATGATGTCTTGGGGCTTCAAAAGAACTTGACTTCCGAGAATGGCGTAAATATGTGTATGCTTACCTGTTGATAGTTGCTAATTTTCCATTTTTTTCCCCTTCCATTAGATGGTCCTTTGGTGTCTTATTGTGGGAGATCGCTTCCCTTGGTACGTTATATGTATAAAAAAAAATGTACAAAGTAAAAAATAAAAAATAAAATAAAATAAATTTGTTTTTTGTTTTTTTTACGCCAAGTCCTGAAAGCAAAATTCCAGTTTTGTCCCCTGTAATGTTACAGTTTATCCAATTGTTTTTTTTCTGCAAAAATAGGGATTCTCTATCAATGTCTGTAAAATTACGGAGCCTTAGGGCATAGCATACGAGTCTTTCCACAGTAAAGGGGGCATTTTGGCAACACAGACCATATTTTCGAGGAAATACCTTTGTCTCGTCTCAAAATAAAAGAAATAAGTTTCAGTTGTTCTGAAGAGATAACTTAGGACCAAAAAGGGTTACAAATAGTGTGACAACAGGCCCTTTCTAAAAACCCTGTGTACAAATTTCCACTATATGCTCGTAACCGGGACGGACACTAATTGTGTAACATTTTAGGCCAATCTTTTTGCTTCCACATCCAAACTGGAGATTGCAAATTTCCAGTTTTCTTCCCGTGTATAGTATTTTGGGGAGGTATTTCATGTGACTGTAAGGTGAGAGCGAAATTCATTTTCTGGACAAATCTGAACGAGCTCCTTTAACGCATCTGTGCAGCACTTACCCACACTTCTTTACTGTCATAATATCTTGCTTTAAAGGTGCAACTCCGTACGAGGGTATCCAAACTCGGAACCTGCTGTCTAGATTGGAGAACGGGTACAGGATGCCCAAACCAAGCAACTGTGAACAAGAAATGTAAGCCGACAAATGCACCACATAGCAATAAACATTTAGTCTGGTCAAGTGGATAGTAAGTGTGCATGGGAAAGTACGTCAGTACACATGATGCTGTTTACGCGAAATTTGCAAAAGGATAATTACAGTAAATTTCTTTCTTTTTTTCTTTTGGCACATTTACGCACATCGTACAATTGTCAAATTTAGAATCTTTTTGGGGGAAACGTCCAGCTTTCAATTGACCTTTATCACGGTGCGTCCATCTTTGTCTTGTTCCCCATAGTACGTGTCGAGCTCGATCACTGCGTCTGCGCGACCACGCGTAATCTACAGTTGTTGTTGTTTTAAGAGAATCACTGTCTGCGCTGAACGTTTTTTTGATCGCGCTACGCCCGTGTCACTGTGATGCACACAATGAACAATTTCAACACGGGGCCAAACTTTTTCCTGCAAGCCTTGCTTTGGTTTACGTTAATTTTAATAGGAGAAAAGAGAAGATGGCCGCACTGTGATATCAAATTTGCCATTGAGAGCGAAGTTAATTGTGCATAATTTATAAAATATGTCAACAAGTTTATAAAATTGCATGATCCTACATCCGTAGATACCAATACCTGTGTTTCATTAACTGCAGTGAAACAAACAAATTATACATTTTGTCAGCCCAGAACCTAGGGACAAATTTGCTTAATGCAAAATTTATTTACTTTATTTAAATGGTTTAACAGTCAAAATCTTATGTGATGTGTATTGTACCGCTATTCTTGCTAAGAACACAAATTGACATACAATTTTATCACTGTATTTGCTTGCAGCTATGGTCTCATGCTTCAGTGTTGGCAGGATGTACCAAGAGACCGTCCGTTCTTCAAGAAACTGGCGACGACCCTCCGGACCCTAGATAACAACCAGAAGGAATCTGTAAGTTCTCCATTTGTTACAAAAATGAAATCAACATTTGGGAATGTTGTCAGTCATCCAGAAATATATTTAATTCGAACAAAAGATTTATCAAATCTGCACTTACCGATTGATGTTTGTGTCATTTTAAAGAAAACAAGTTCTGATGAACTTCTCAATTTTTACCTGATGATGTTGCGAGGAGGCTCCTTATAGGGGTCTTTCTATAAATTAGGGGTCCAAAAGTGTGACATTCGGTGTTATTTTTCGTACAAAAATCATTAAAATGGCTTTTAAACTATTTTGTATGAATTGTACTTTATGTACTCACTCTTTAAGATGGAAAGTATTTAAAGAATGTGTCCTGAATTTACAAAAACAAGATGTAAAATGTAACGGGGGACACCAACATTGGACCCCTAATTTACAGAAAGACCCATAGGTTAGTTGAGCTGTTTTCGGGCACTTGTACGATGAGCCTAGGCAACCTCTAGAGGGCACAGTAACCGGTAACAGTGTAGTGCCCAGTCCGGAATGATACTCATGGAAATCTTGACATGTGTCTAGTTCATGCTGGCGCAAGTCAGGTGGTGTGTTATAATAATATCAATTGTATTGTCTGCTTTTTACGCATATACAGGCCTACACGTACATGCGCCCTCTACCAACGATTGAGAATTTTAAGTATTTGATGATTCGCCCAGAGTTGGACGACAACTGAACAGGCCCGTCAGAAACATTTTGACATTGGACCAGCCATGCTGAACGATATGTAGTAAGCCTATGGAATAATGTAGTTTTTACTGATAACTCCTGGGTCGCGTTCAATAACGCAATACGTATGCATACCGACAATACCTTCAACGGTGAAGGTATAGGAAAATACCCAATACCGGCGTTCGTATTGTGCTATTGAACGCGCTCCAGCTTTTACCTTCACAATAATTCCTTGCTCATATATTGTAATTATTTTAAAACTATATCAAGAACAAAGATAATATAGTGCCATAGGCACAAGATAGATCACTCATTCAATAAAGTAAAGTACGAAAAGGTGTCATTTGAGTAGGCAAACTAGACGCGCCCGAGTTGTGCATGTTTGGCATGCCTATCATTGGGGGATATGACTATTCTCATTTGGCTGTAGTTGTCCAACAACCTTACAGTATTAGGGGGAAAAAATGGCTGTCAAAGGCGCTACCAGCATACCGGTATGTATCTCAACGTTTAGGCGGTTGTAAAGCGCATTGACATGTCATGTTGGCAGACATGGATTGCGCTATATATAAGAACTAGCTATTGCAGTGAAACTGGTCTATAGTGGCGACCCTCGGGCCCGTAAAAAACTGGCCAATTTATAGAGGTTGCTTAAGCATTATATACATGGCATTTGGGACCAAAGACGGGTGGCCACAATAAGCAGGTGGCCTTAATAGCAGGTAATAGTATTACTTTTTGCATAGTACGCAGTATTGACGGCTAGGACGCACGTCTCATTGTTCGGCCGATTGCATAAGGCCTTCGCTAATAAGTTATACGTTATTTCTTGTTTTTAACATTTCTACCAATTTTATTTAACGACACTCAACTTAACAAAGATGGGGATACTGGGGCAATTTGACAACCTAGACAACATATCTTGTCTCGGTACTACAAATTCTGAAAAAATTATTATAATTAACAACAAATCCATGAACACAGCTGGAACACAAATTAGAAAATCGCTTTTGAAGTTGGTCACTTTTTAAAATTCCAATTTCGCCAATCGTTTGATTGAAAACCTTTCTAACTCATTCGCCACTTTGTGAAATACCAAACATATTACTGATTCGTCACAGTAACATGCAGATTCGCCACTTTGAGACAAATAAGACTTGCAGCGTTCTTAGAAAAAAAAAGTATTTTAGTTGGTAACGAATTATTTGTATTATTAAAACAGACTGGAATATCATAAAAACAGTACACAGGAACGTTCACAGAATTTCCAATGCAGCTTATTTTTTAGTCTTTATTATACTGCTAAATATATAAAAATCACCGATTAGTTTTTTATCAAAATGATTTAAATTTGTAGAAAGCAATACATAGAGATATGCATAAAATATTAACAATTAACATTTCAGGGATGTCATTTGTTTCGGTTTTTCCTAGGGACCACGCCCAAAATTGGAAAAACACTGAAACAGTAAAAAAGAATTAAAATAATAACTTTTTTTATTAAAATCTTTTGGACCAAGTATAATTTGCATTTTTATAACAGTATACATATTTGTTGTATCGGCTTTGTGGCACAATCAAATAGTTTTGGGACGGGCTGTTTCGCGCCCTCATAAACGGACGTAAACACAATTTTTCCAACAGACAAGGCAGGTCTCGCACACAGTACACATTTTATTCCTAAATTAAATTTTTGCAATGGATATACATGTATAAGCATTAACATAATATTTATTAATTATTCGTCTGGGGGCTTCCCCGGTTTAAACCGCCTGTTTACACGGTCTAAGCATCTTGAACGCCCCTAATGTCACTTTATTATAGACATACAAAGGCACAAGTGTCGCTGGTACTTACTATGTACAAAAACCAGGCATGCTCCTTAGCAGAGGTAGCGCCCATTCTGTACTTGTGGTCGAGTACCGCATCCGGGATCATTAGCCGTAGTGGAACGAACAGTGAAAAATTGGTAGATTTTCGCGGAAAGGAGGCACTGTACGATAACTTACCTGATGTGTATCTTTTCTAGTAACTTGTCTAAAATTTCCAAATTTCTTACAGAAGTTATCTTGGAAAAAAAAAATAATTCATGCGATATTACCTTACTGTTTTTATCCTTCTTGTCAACTGATGAATTACAATTTTGGAAAAACCAAACTTGGGATGAGGGAAAATGGTAAGGGCCAAATCGGGATTCGAACCCGAGACCTCTGACTCACTACCAGTTGATCTATAAAGGCACAGTTGGTATACCCCGTCAGGTGTTGCATGGTAGCGCAACTGGGCAAAGTAACAAATGCAATATCTTGATGGTGCCTAATAACCATTAAAATGAAACGCCCAAACTTGGGAGTATACCAACTGTGCCTTATAGTTCAGCTGGTAAAGCGTCTGCCCGGTGAGTCAGAGGGTTCGAGTCCCGATGGAGCCTTACGATATTTATCTCTTATCTCAAGTTTGGTTGTTGCGTTCGTTAACATTTTGGATCATTGCAAATTATATAACGGGCCTCTAATTGGTGACTGGATGGGGACTGTTGATTATTGCTCATATCGCCTTGTTACTTTGGGACGCAGACAACTTCCTCGTTTATAATGGTACATCGAAGGTCGAAGTGTTGGCTTTGTTCTTTGTCCTCAAGATATTGACCGGTCAGCCCTTGCACACGGACAGGCAAAGGAGGATCATTGTCCGATTTCTGGGGGAATAAAACAAAAGTGAACTTGTCAAAAGGGTGTAAAAATTAAAGTATACTCTCCCAAAAATGAACTGCAATTTTCCTAAATTATTAAATCAGGGTTGAAATCTCCCTTCACTTTCATGGTTTTCAACAGTATTCCTTTCTTTATATAGTCCTTTATGTACAAAGAACATTTTATTCAGAACTTCATCCTGGAAAAGTCAGAAAACTTCAGTCTTTTTCCAAGACTTTTCATGCGAAACTGTAAACAAAAGGTCACGTCAATCAACTTGAGCTATGTCATAGCGAGGAGACACACAGAGCTGCTTCACTGACTGTGGTCGTGTACCTAGCTCCTCGCAGCAAACACGTACATGTTGTATGCATGCACGGAACTGCGGATTTTACACAGAGTTGCAAGTGTTACTACCAACAAGTCACGAAGCTGGCATTTTATTGATATCAAAAATGAATTCAGTGTAACAACCACTGAGAACTTTGAAAGCATGCAACTTGCTTTGCAAAATAGTGACTGTCTCCTCGCTATGACGTAGCATATCATTATGACGTCATCACCATGTTTTTCATTTTGGCCTGTTGCCGGTTGACGAACACAGTCTAGTTTTTCCTTTTTCTCTCTAATATAAAGTCAGCAATAAAGATAAGAAAAACGCAACTTTATCCAGTAACATCCGTTTTATAAAATAACTTTTTCCCTCGTCAAGTAGCTTCAAGCTTTCAGCACGGCTTTAATTCTTGATCAGAACACTTATCAGTGAAATTGTGGATAACAAGGCACTGATTGACAAATCACTTGGGAAACACCTTCAAAGACTGTTCCACTTCAGTGATTTTGTCCAGGTCCAATACACTTCCTGTTTCTGGAAAAATCCTGTAGTCGAGGCCTCCCAGAAAACTGATTTTGTTGGTTTATCTGATCAAGCCTGTGTGGGATGGGCTGACCTCTGGAGCTGTACGTCTTAAAAACGTCTCTTGATGAGCAGGACCTCATGGAGGCACTTTGGGTAGAGATGGAAATCCGACGCAAATATAAAGAAACACATAACCGAGCCGTGTGCACTTGGAACAAGGCTGTGCTTAAAGCCGGCCGTACATTTCGTCCGTGATACGATAGCGCATGTTGTGCAGTCGCATCACAAGGTGTACAGGTTTTGCGATGCGTTCCGATGGCGATGTGGTCACGATTTTGTGTACATGTCCGTCGCAACGCAAAAGCAGAATTTCGAGCATGCTCGAAATTTGGCGTGTCTGTGCAATCTCAACGGAGTCGGAACGCAAGGTGTACAGCCGGCTTTAGACACAGACCAAGAGATTCCGGGAACCAGTCTATTCACTATTGGGCACTGTGTTCGTCGCGTGTGGTCGCTGCTTGACCGGATTTTCATTGGGCCCGTCTCCGCAGCTTGGCCATCGCCGGCACGGTAAGACAAGCACACAGCCTTGGACTAATGCGCACTCGAACGCGCTTACTTAGTATATTTAATGTTTTCCAGTGAAAAATGGAATCGATTCCAAATCAAATCGCGTTTCTTTTTTGAAATCGGAGTCGACTCCGAAAATGCTGGAGTCGCCACATCTTACTCTGCATTGGATGCCTCATCAAATTACATTGAACACATTTTACCTCTTCGCAGCTGGCTCCGTCCTTCAGCAGTGGCCTGCCATCATGACAGAGACAGGTACTGTTGTCGGTGTCTAGGTGTGCCGCCTGCGGACATGTACAGGTGAAGTTTGTTGGGGAGGGAAGGCAGAGATGGGAACAGCCATGGTTGATGCTGCAATGGTTGGAGACGTCCGCTTAAAGACAGATTACATGATTGGAAAACTTTTAAAAACAGCATTTACATAACTAAAGAATTAGGTTGATAAACTGCAATGTAGACAATTCAGTCATATAGATGCAGTAATACTTCAGAAAACCTGAAAAATCCATGCATGGTTTATGTGTGGATTGAACGGCGAAAAATTGTCTGCAGACAACTTTAAAAAAAAAAAGCACCTTCAGTTGGCAATTTCTCGCACCAAGGTGTTTGTTAGGCCAAAACAAATCTCTGTTGAACCATGCGCGTCAAACTTTTTTTTCTTCTCAAAAACACACCCAAAAAAAGAATAATATGTGAGCGCTATCTGCTAGCTCTGTTGTGATTGGTCGGCGGGTTCGGCTTGATTGACAGGTCTAACTATCTATTGCGACGCACATCGCTAGGAAATTTGGAGTGGCACCATGCACTGAAAATCATTGAATTATAAAAAAATTTAAAAAAACAATTTCCGTCCAAGCTAATTCTGCATGGAAGGAATTTAGGGTGAAACGACGCACCGAAAACCACAGAATTAGTTTGGACAGAAAGTGTTTTTATAATTCAGTGACTTTCAGTGCATCGTTTCACTCAATATTCCCTCCACGCCTGTCGCAATTATGCGCAAAAAGGCTGTGTGAATACACTCTTACAATAAACGCGCAAATTGTTCAAAGTGACGGCTCAGCATCATCATAACACATGTAGTTCGTGCACTGGCCGCGTCCCAGCTATGGCAGACATACGGAGAAGGAGTTCTTGGTTACCGGATTGGTCTATAGACCGTATCGAATAGCTTCCATCTTGTGGGGCACCTTTTTGTTACTTGAACCGTTCAACAATGTAACCACAATATGAGCAACCATACATGTCCTCAAGGAACAAAGAAACTGCCCCACAAGATGGCGGCTATTCGATACGGTCTATAGCCTCTTAGCAACACAATCACATACGTCCAAAGTAAAATTCATGGTCCTCTCCAACCGATATAAACATCGGAGCCTTGCCCAGGGGAACTGTTTTGATTCGTTCTCCAGTGAACTTGTTGGCAGAAGACAGGCTCTTCGTGTTCCAGTCACCCCAGTAGACCCTGTCCTGAAAACAGAAACCAAACAAAAAAGCTTGTATGGCCTGCAGAATAAAGCTGGTGATAAAACAATATTCATAATTATTATATAAAATTAAACTTTCGCGAATGC
This sequence comes from Henricia sp. BOLD:AAB3569, assembly GCA_037783545.1. Taxonomy (NCBI): domain Eukaryota; kingdom Metazoa; phylum Echinodermata; class Asteroidea; order Spinulosida; family Echinasteridae; genus Henricia; species Henricia sp. BOLD:AAB3569. Next base: position 357,560 of record JBBELK010000239.1, read on the forward strand.
TGAGAATTTCTGATACTTTGCAGTAGAGAACCCAAATCTAATGTGGGTCTTTCCACAGTACAGGGGGCATTTTGGCAACACAGTCCATATAATTCGAGGAAATACCTTTGTCTGGTCTCAAAATAAAAGAAATAAGTTTCCGTTGTTCTGAAGAGATACTTAGGTCCAAAAAGGGTTACAAATAGTGTGACAACATGCCTTTCTAAAAACCCTGTTATCGGGATAGCCTAAAATGTATTAAGTGTTCGTCCTGGTTACGAGCGTACATGTATATTGGAAATGTGTACACAGGGTTTTTAAAAAGGCATGTTGTTGCACTATTTGTAACCTTTTTTGGGCCTAAGTTATCTCTTCAGAACAACAAACTTATTTCTTTTATTTTGAGACCAGACAAAGGTATTTTCTGGAAAATATGGTCTGTGTTGCCAAAATGCCCCCTTTACCGTGGAAAGACTCACGTGCATCCACACTGGGCGCACCAAATCACAAACGCAAGCGTGAGTTATGTGTCGAGTCAGTGCATTGCACGTGGTTGCAGCGTGCATGCGAGTGTGGTTTTAAACATACTGTACAGCAGTAACAAAAGCACATGCAGTTGTAAACGTAGGAAATTAACTGACAAAACGGACAAAAGTCTTCCAAAACAAAGCCGGTAACAAGACCAGGATCCACTTGCCTCATATATGCCAATGCCAAGAGGGCGTCTCATCGTATTTTCATTCTCAATAACAATGCGTCGCCCGCGACCGTCCAACCCAATGTACTCCATGCGGTCAAACATGCTGTCCACCCAGTACAGCCGGCTGGCCTGGTAGTCCAGGGCCAGACCATTGGGCCAGATGATGTCTGAATCGACCAGGGCTGAGGGATCCGAACCGTCTAGCCCGGCCTTTCCAATCATGGGGGAAACGCCCCAATCGGTGTAGTACATGTACCTTTAGAGAAAGAGGTAAATTAGGGGGCGTCCACACTATCACAGAAAAATGTTCTTGCCTGTGTTATTGGTTTGTACAGCAGCTGGTTTTCTGCTTGTGCGCGGCCTATCGCGACGCACAAAACCTTATGAGCTGGGTCAAAGTTCAACGTGCATCCAATGAGGTATCAGAGAAGCTCCAAATTACCAGTATTAGAAAGATCGGTGATTTGGAGATTATGCAAAACGGTAATGGAAACCCTTGGTATGAATTTGCATGTAGTCTACTCAAAAGTGACAAATTTAACACTTGGTTGCCCCAGCTTAGATCACAATCTCACAATTATCAGTTGAGAGATAATCTATTATTATATAAAATGAAGCTTTTGCGGACACCGTGCGTTTCTGTTACTGTGCAGCACAGAGCCCTGCAGATTCGATGTGCGTGCACGTTGGGCGCACCACGAACACGCGCGTACAGTAACAAAAAATACTGTAGTAGTACAACAGAGTACAGTAACGAAAAATACTGTACAACAGTAACAAAAGCGCATGTATTTGTAAACTGACGTTTTCAACACCAAACAGACAAAAATCTCGCGGAAATCTTTCAAAACAAAGCTTTATTTTATATAACAATAATAATATTGGATGTCTTTTCGGGTGATTTGAGAATATTCCGCACTCGTCATAAAAATACCGAACTCACCTTCGGCTCGTTCAGTATTTTCATGACTCGTGCGGTATATTCTCATATCACCCTCAAAGCCATCCAATACTATATAATTCCTTTTTGCAGAACCACTCGGTATAAACATAGCCCCACCCATATCTTGCCAGGCTGTGGAACACACTAAACAATTGATTTTTTTTATTTATGAACTTATATATTACCTTTCGGCTGGGTTGACAACGATGCCCCTAGGTTTGTCTAGGCCCCCTAGCACCACACTGGGCGGCCATCTGCCATCGTCCGGCACGACCTTGATAGACTTGTCACTGGTATCCACCCAATACAGGTTGCCATGAAACCAATCATACGACATGCCTTCTGTGGAGTTGGCCGTCGTAGAAAGGACAGTACGATTGTTGAGTTTTAAGTCTTGGACAAAGACGAGTCCTGTAGCTGTGTACCTGCGACGAACGCAAAAAGAAAGAACACAAGAATGCAATTTAGGGTCTTTAGTCAAGTCTAGAGCCCCTTCTGGCGATCAAGATAATATTTGATTTGATTGATTTGATTTTGATTTTAAACTTTATTACCGGTACATCCCAAAATGGGAAATTCATTACTCGCATATTGATTGCTTTCTGTGACGTAGAACATCCGGGAATGTTCGGTGGTCAACAATCACGCGCGTACACGCGCGCGCCAATAGACGCACATGAATACACGTCAAAAATACTCACCAGCATATTTTCATTCGAAGATGCCACACACGTGCGTTGCGATACGTTCAAAATATTGAGCATGCAGTCGGCTTGTAAACACGAAAGTGCTTCTACTTGATCGCGATTTTTAGCCTGAAGAAATACGTTTTTATCTTTATCGATACAACAGCCATGGCGCAACAACATAAAGCAAGGTTAAGCAACGGAGGTAAGTGCAACCAATTCGCTTTTCTTGCTCTTTTTGCCGGTTATCACTCGAGCCACGTGCGTCATGAAAAATTCCAACCAAAATGGTGGATGGAAGGGGTGACGTCACTGGAAAGCAATCAATTACATCCCAAAATGGAAAATTCATTACTCGCATATTTAACATTAAAACACCAGATAAAACTACAAACTCAAAATTACTTTAATAAAAATTACTTTAAAAACACATCATGGGGTGCTATGGCCTATTGGAAAGTATTCCGCCTACCTTTCTATGGTGCCTTTGCCAATGTCACCAACAAACATGTATCTGGATTTGAAATCGTAGGCGACACTGTATAAGTCCATCCAGCCGCCTTCTACATGTATGTCAGTGATGGCATCTGCCAGTGTTGGTGTTAACATGTCCACAAGGAGCAGGCTATCCTGTCCTGCGACCAGCAGCTGAGGTTAAAGAAAGGACAACCCATCAATGCCTCCCAAAATCCCGGGGGTCACTCTCTATGCCCGTATGAACCCAGGTGCTTGCGGACAGACATAAATATCTCTACCCAGAGATGCCAACATTGCACTTTGAAAAAGTGTAGTTTTTCAGAGCACCCACTTTGGACACAAAGCCCTATTTAAACCCCACATTTGAAAGTATGCATTATAGAATTATGTCACAATACTGATCGCCATTGGCTAAAACAATAATGCAAACTTCGCCTAAATCGTAGTTGTTGGCATCTCTGTCTACCCCCTATTGCAAGTACGCATGCCCACTTTTGAAGGCAAAAAACACCTCCAAACCCGCAAAATGTGAACGCACTTGCAAAAACGGTGCGGGGTAACAAATCAAAGAATATCGTCACAGCATTTCCAATTCCCAAAGTGGTCACGGTGCCCGGAGTCTCATTCGCCGCAATATTTACAGGATACCGTAAATGGCCCTTTATTTAGAGGTGAGAGAGTCTATTGCAGAAATGTGCATTCTGAAGGGGGTAAGCCTATTTGCTCTTTTGCACGGACCCACTTTTGAAGTGGAAAAAAAACCTTTAAACCCGCAAAATTTGGAACGCACATAGAGAGTGACCCCCGGGCCCAAAATAATTACAAAAGAATCTGTAAGTAAAGGGTCACGGTGTGAATTCCTGGATTTTTGCATGGTCATACTTTGAGCCGTGTACTGCTAAATGGGTCGTTCCACGAAGTTGGGACACAATGTGTGACTTTTTTCATTTCCACAAAATGGGAAATAAGCAATCAGCAAGTAGTCATCTATATAATGCTAGTGCATGATGAGGTTGCTTTGCCTGTTCTGTGATAATTTGAGTCTTCAGTCTTGATGGAGTTTAGCAATTTTGAATTATTTGACAAAATGATGGTCACTTAAAGGCACAGGCTCGTCAGCATTGCGCGCGTGCCAAATTCGTGCAACGAAATGCGCAGCTCCATGATTTTGCTATGGAGTTGCGTATTTCACGGCACAAATTCGGCGCGCGCACATTGCTGACGAGCCTGTGCCTTTAAGTAAAAGGGGACGGCACGCCAATTTATCTTAATTTACTCCGACTCTGAAAGTGATCTCGTTGAATCTGACATCTGTACTCAGTCATCCATGAAGGTATTCTGGATGTCTTGGTGTCATAAGAAAAAGGACACGGTGATGAATCGGGTACTATTTGTTGTTTTTTTAAATTCTCAGCAATTACCACGTAATTAGCAATTTAATCTCGGTTTCTTTTTTTTTTCAAGGAAACCCTGTATAGCCCCAACAAAATGAATTATTATATAAAATGAAGTGCATTGCTGATACTGTGCAGCACAGGGTCCTAATCCGATGCGCGTCCACGCTGGGCGCACCAAAGCGCACGCATGCGTCATGCATGGATTGCGCGTGTGTGCAACGCACGCGTGAGTACAGTAACAAAAAATTAAAAAACAGTTGTAAAACGTTGCATATGAACTAAAGTTTTCAACACCAAACAGACAAAAATCTTGCAGAAATCTTACAAAACAAAGAAGGTATTAGCTTCATTTTATATAACAATAATAACATTGGATGTCTTTTCAGGCGATATGAGAATATACCGCACTCGTCATGAAAATACCGAACTCGCCTTTGCAGCGTTTGCCCTTAACTTTGTTCCCAACAGGGCCAGTTGGCTTAAGTCTTCACTGGCCCGTCGGCATTTCAAGTGGCCCGGTTAACATTTTCGGTTGTTTTTTTTACACACAGTCGATCTTTAATGTTTGCAATAACCACATTTGAGTGAAAAAATTAGGAAAATTTGGTAGTCATGAGGTTCTCCCCAGTACAAGTTACTGTATATTTGAACTGGACAGCCGGACCATTTGGCAAGGCTTTTCAACTGGCCCGAGATGATTTCGGACCAGTGCTAATTCGAACGCTGCTTCGGCTCGTTTCATATTTTCATGACTCGTGCGGTATATTCTCATATTACCCTCAAAGCCATCCAATATTATATCATTACCACGGGTCTTGTTGGATAAGCCCTCAGACAGGTTCGTCCATCGACGTCAAGACCAAAGTACTCTGGGCAAACACACCGTGGTCTGCTGGGCATATTCAAACACTCCACCCCGGGGCATGGGATAGGGTCTGTCATACTGCACCAATCTTGAGTAGATCCTTGGTTGGGACGAGAAAACTTAAGAGGTTCAGAAAATGGCAGAAATGGCTTCTTTTTAGCAAAAAACACTACCAGACTTGTGATGGACTCGTGTTGTCTGGTTCCCGGACAAAAAGATTCCCGACTTAGGTCCGGCAGCCGCCAGTATACATGTTAGTCCGCCATATTGAAACAGGAGGAATTCCTCCTTTTTCTGAAGGTTCCCGAAGTTACCCGAATGCACGTCCGGACGTTATCGTTAATCGTCGGGTACGATTCGTCATTGTTTCTAGAATTTGAGTTGACGCCGCGTGCTGCAGCGTGTTTATTTATGATGATACAGTCAAGGTTTGAATTTGATTTTTGATGCTATAATGGGCATGTGTAATATTTTAAGGTTAATATATTAAATTTGTATTGGCCAAATATGGAATAACCCCATTGAAATTGTTATGCACCTATCAATTGTTTCCCCCACAATGATAGTTAGTCGTGTCTGGTCGACCATTTGGAACTAGCCAACAGGGCACGGTTGGGCTGGTCACAGGTACCCATCAGGAATTGAGTTGATGTAGCATTTTGTGCGGAACCAATTTACTTAAACCAAAGACGTTCGCAATTGAACGTTAGTGCGCCCGTGTGTTTCCAGGATGACGTTTGACCAGTGGTTAAGGCGCGAGGTCAAAAGAGAAATGGTCTGTATACCGGTAAACGATTCGAGTTAATCCCTCTTCAAATCATTTCTCTGTTGACAGAAAACCGTGTGTCGGTTTGAAGGGAACAGTTTCCAACTTGCTGGGTTGGTCGATGATTGACAGGTCGATGATTGACAACTACCCGCCTGCACGAAGGGAACAAAAGGCTGCTACTGGCTGACGACTTCAAAGGGAGCCGCGCGACCCTCCAGCCGGGCGCACCCACGGGCATGAATGGGTTGTGGTTTAATAAACACCCTTGTTCGGGCGGTCATGTGATAAACAGTGGCAGCCTGGAGTAGTCACACAATGGACCGTAATCCGATAAGCTCTCTATTGTTCAGCGAATGTGGGCCGGGTTAAACATTTCCATTTTGACCTCGCGCCTAACTCCAGTCAAGAATCGAACTTGCTCTTAGCCAACGGACCACTGCTAATTTAAAATACCTTCGCATTCTTCATCTGAGCCGTCTGCACAGTCCATGTTTCCATTGCAGGTTTGTTGCAACGGAATACATCTGCCGTCACTGCGGCACTGAAATTCCCCAGGTGGACATTTAGTGGTTTGCGTCTGTTAAAAGCAAAAGATGATGCAAAATCTGACATTTACTGGGGTGTTTCAAAGTTCATGCCCTTTAATAGGCTGTTTGGGCAAAAACTGTCAGTTATTTCACCTATTTTTATGAAATGTATTGTGTGCTGAGGGAGTATACCACTGTGCCTCATAGCTCAGCTGGTAGAGCATCTGCCCGGTGTGTTAGAGGTCTTGGGGGAAACATGAGGGAGTATACCACTGTGACTCATAGCTCAGCTAGTAGAGCATCTGCCCGGTGTGTCAGAGGTCTTGGGGGAACCTGAGGGAGTATACCACTGTGCCTCATGGCTCAGCTGGTAGAGCATCTGCCCGGTGTGTCAGAGGTCTTGGGGGAAAACCCGAGTGAGTATACCACTGTGCCTCATAGCTCAGCTGGTAGAGCATCTGCCCGGTGTGTCAGAGGTCTTGGGGGAAACCTGAGGGAGTATACCACTGTGCCTTATAGCTCAGCTAGTAGAGCATCTGCCCGGTGTGTCAGAGGTCTTGGGGAAAACCTGAGGGAGTATAACACTGTGCCTCATAGCTCAGCTGGTAGAGCATCTGCCCGGTGTGTCAGAGGTCTTGGGGAACCTGAGGGAGTATACCACTGTGCCTCATGGCTCAGCTGGTAGAGCATCTGCCCGGTGTGTCAGAGGTCTTGGGGGAAAACCCGAGTGAGTATACCACTGTGCCTCATAGCTCAGCTGGTAGAGCATCTGCCCGGTGTGTCAGAGGTCTTGGGGAAAACCTGAGGGAGTATACCACTGTGCCTTATAGCTCAGCTGGTAGAGCATCTGCCCGGTGTGTCAGAGGTCTTGGGGAAAACCTGAGGGAGTATACCACTGTGCCTCATGGCTCAGCTGGTAGAGCATCTTCCTGGTGTGTCAGAGGTCTTGGATGAAAACCTGAGGGAGTATACCACTGTGCCTCATAGCTCAGCTGGTAGAGCATATGCCTAGTGTGTCAGAGGTCCTGAGGAAAACCTGAGGGAGTATACCACTGTGCCTCATGGCTCAGCTGGTAGAGCATCTTGCTGGTGTGTCAGATGTCTTGGGGAAAACCTGAGGGAGTATACCACTGTGCCTCATAGCTCAGCTGGTAGAGCATCTGCCCAGTGAGTCAGAGGTCTCCGGTTCAAATCCCGATAAGGCCTTGGTTGTTTCATTTCAATGGTGATCAGGCACCGTATCAGAAACTGCGTTCACTTTTTTGGAAAGGGGGGTGGGGGGAAGGAGGCGAGTGTCTAAATTTCTAATTACCTCGCAGGTAACACCATCTGGCAGCAATAGAGTTCCGTTCAAACAGACACATTGATTCAAGTCCGAGCCCACGACGCGAGAGTAGTCCCCTGGGCATGCGCAGGTGAAGCCGCGAGGGTTGGTCGTTGTCGGCGTACCGAGGCAGAAATGTGAGCAGATGTTACCAGCTTCTTCACAGGCATTGGCGACTGGCGGCATAGATGGACAAAAGTAATATGGAGGTTTACCAGACTAATTTTTTGTTGCTATGTGGTGCACGCGGCAGGTGTAAAGTACATATTCAATGGGGGCCATCCATAAAGTACGTACACACGAAGGGGAGTCAGAAGTAATGTGTACGCCAATGTTAAAGTCAATGGATGACGTGAGGTTTTTTGTCTTTTTTAAAATTTATCTGACAATTTGTTTTACCATTTATTCAACACAAAAACCATGCATGGATTTTTCAGGTTTTCTGAAGTATTACTGCATCTATGTGGCTGAAATTTCTACAAGGCAGTTTATCAGCATTATTCTTTAGTTATGTAATGTTGTTGTTCCTGTTTTTAAAAGTTTTCCAATCATGTAATCTGTCTTTAAGCCGGAATTTGACTTGACTTACTGGTTGTGCTACCCGCCTCAGTTGAGACGATTCCCATTGGTCTCCGGAGGCCTTCCACAACAACCTGTAGGTCCATGCCGGAAAACTTGTTGGCAGACAAAAGCGATCCCTTACTGCCGTCAGTCCAGTAAACTCTGTCCTACAAAGACCATCATTGTGGAAAAATAAACTTGTATTGACTGCTCTCCGGTCATTAGTTGTCATTTTTCATGGCGCACGTGGCTCGAGTGATAACCGGCAAAAACAGCAAGAAAAGCGCATTGGTTGCACTTACCTCTGTTTATTTATTCACCACATCCAACAGCGGAGGGACCGCCAATTACAGGAATGGGAGCAAGTGTGGTTGAGTGCCTTGCTCAAGGGCACAGGTGCCACAACCCGTCGCGGCCCGGAATCGAACCTACATTCTAGTACTAGCACAGGAACTTAAGTTTGACGCACTAGACCGCTCGGCCATAACCTTAACCTTGCTTTATGTTTCTTTATCGATAAAGATAAAAATGTATTTCTTCAGGCTAAAAATCGCGATCGAGTAGAAGCACTTTCGTGTTTACAAGCTGAGTGCATGCTCAATAATTTTAATGTTTGGCAACGCGCGTGTGCGGCATCTTCGAATGAAAATACACTGGTGAGGATTATTTTTTTTACGCGTGTTCATGTGCGTCTATTGGCGCGCGCGTGTATGCGCGTGATCGTTGACCACCAAACATTCCCGGATGTTCTACGTCACAGAAAGAAATCAATAGACGAATCCCAAAATAACCAATTTGAGACCGGTCTGCGCACTTCTGGGTTTGATAACAAGCCTCTCAGTGTTAAGCAACAGGGTGGTAGTCTAGTCCATCACAAGCCTTGGTATGGAAGGCATACCACATTTGAGTTGGGATTGCTTGGGATACAATACATATAGGGAATACCGTGCGTTCATTGTTTTCGGTATGCCGGTATGGCCAATACCGGCGTACGCATTGTGCTGTTGAATGCGTCCCTGGAATGAGCACTGTGGCCAAATAAAACCGTGAAACAACTTTACCCAACTCTAATTAACCACCCATCTGTTTCATAAATTAAAAAAAACAAAAAACATATCGAACCTGATGGACAGCAAGTCCGAATGGCCGACGGGACATCTCGCTTATCAGCAGGTGTCTGCGGCTTCCGTCCGTCTTGGATGAATAGATCGTCCTGGAGCCGAGGTCCAGCCAGTAGAGCTTGTCCTGTGAAGGGTCGTAGACTAGACTGATGGGCCACTGTAGGTCTTCGGTTACGATCTGCTCTGGGTTGCTGCCGTCCAGACCTGCCCGTCCTATGAAGGTGTTGCGTTGACTGTAGTCGGTCCAGTACAGGTACCTGGGGGCTCAACCCAAACAAGGCCTTTTTATTAAAACCACGTGCTACATAAACAAGTTCAGCACGGGACAAAGGTTGGCAACAAACGAGATAGAAGTCGATGTTAATAGGTGAATGACGTGACTGAAGAGAGACTAGCAATGAGTTTCAGGCATGAAAATTGTTTCCCCAAAATGCCAAAACTGGATGATTCAAACCAGCTACCCAACACTGGCCAGCTCGGTGCTCTAGTGTTAATGGTTGTGAGTTCGAGTCCCACCTGGGCACGCTCCGAAGTTGTAATGGTAAGTACATGTACTCACCCATGACGTGGGTCTACTGCCAATGCACGAGGCACGCTGGTCCCTTCGTCTCGACTCAAGATCACTTTGGAGTAGCCTCCGTCCCAAGGGGTGACGCTAATGGTGCCCTTACGGCTGTCTGACCAGTAGAGGTAGCGATGGACGTCGTCAAATGCCAGCCCGAGAACCGACGCAGTACCGGATACGATTACAGTGCGGTTACCCACGACATTACCTGCATGGTCAATCCTACATATGGAGTACAACCAGGGGTGCGTTCAATGTTACTGGAATGTTACTCATATTTAAAATCAGGGCCCTATTGCATAAAACTTTAGGAATATTCCTAAGTTGAATTTAGGAACATTTATCATTCCTAAAACAAATTGTTCCTAACTTTAGGACTAAAGTTAGACCTAAAGTTAGGTATCACATGACAATTTGGCGGGAAAATTAAACACTGCTTCAGTTTGCTTGCTTGTCAACTGTGTACATGTCAATTATGGCTATGTTTATGGCTCTAGGCCTACTTGACAGGGAAAATAGGCGCGCTAGACGGAGAGATAGAGTGTTCAAACTCGGTCATACAATGTGTAGTCTGTATAGTTTATGCATTGTTCCTAACTTAGAATTGTTCCTAACTTAGGATAATTAATAATGCCTAAGTTAGGAATCTTCCCAATTAATTGTTTCTAAGTGACTAAGGAACAATTAATTAGGAATGTTTCTAAATAGTTTTATGAAATAGGGCCCTGGTTTTGTACCCAACCTCGTGGAATGACCCAGTTGCATAACCGCATACAGCACCGGACACGACATTGACTCGTGTAGCGCTACGTATGCGCACGCGATAGTATATGTCATGTTGTGCGGGGACATTTACTAGCCAAGATTTTTCGTTTGAAAAGACAATTCTTTTAATTTTTCACGCCTTTTATTTGTAAGCTTGAAAAAGTTTGTTTTTTTCCCCGCTTTTATTTTTGACATTTTTGCCCATTCTTGGCGCTGATATTTTTAATTTTTGTCCAAAGTTCGGATCCGTAATCCAACGAATTAATAAAAAAAGGCCTAATTTAAAGTAAAATATTTATGTAAATCTGAATGACATTTGGGCTAAAAAAAAAACCCACAATAATAATAGTAATAATTTAAAGAACGCTGAATGACGCAATGGGGCGACATTTCGGCAAGACTCTCACCGGAGACCACCGAAATTTCGGCAAGAGTCTCTCAAAATGACACCTTATTTTTTTACCCAAAGCTTCCGGAGATGGTCACAGACCGAAGAGAAACGACTCCAGTCCCGATAAAAATGGTTCTCGACCTAAAAAAAATTGTTTTTGACCTAAAAAATTAATTTTAAACTCAAAAATATTAGGGCGACACCAAAATGTCGCCCTATTGAGCAGGTCGCCCTAATATACCTTTTTTACACACGATTTGTCGCCCTATTCTAGCATTGATAGTAATTTCCTACCGTGTGATAGTGCCCTTCGATGTGTCACTGACATACATGGCTTCGTTGCGATACAGCCAATCATACGCTACAACCGTTGCGGTGGTAAACCCACTTATGGTCGTTTTCAACGTACGGAAGAGCGCATCGATGACCCTGACGAATCGGCCATTGGCTAGGAGGATGTCAGGTGGTGTGGGATAAGAGAAGACACACGTTGTTCCCTTCTTGTTCTCCACCAAAATGTATTCGGTCCCGGGGCAGACACAGGTGGCTTCAGTTTGGGTACTGACGCAGTCGATGCCAGGACAGGGGTCAGGGGTGACTTTGCAAAAGTTCTCTTCTGCGATCAGAAAAAGAAAAAAAAACTAATGACAGCAACAATGGTAAAAAAAAGTCCAAAAAACAAAACAAAACACAAAAAAACCCAAGAAAAAACAAACGAACACAATTTCCCCATTTATTCATCCCAATTACTGGATTCTGAAAACAATTAAAGATAGGGTACGTGATTGGTATTAAACTCTTAAAAATGGCGTCATTTCCACTCGTAATTAAAAGCCTATGTCAAGAAAACTGCCTTGAAAAAAAAAAGCCACACAGAGGCAGTAATACTTTAGAAAACCTGAAAAATCCATGTATGGTTTTTGTGCATAAATAATTGGTAAAAAAGTTGTCTGCAGACAACTTTTTTAAAAAGCACCTTTAATTAGCAATTGGGTCTTTCTATAAATTAGGGGTCCAGCTTTGGTGTCCCCCGTTACATTTTACATCTTGTTTTTGTAAGATCAGGACACATTCTTTAAATACTTTCCATCTCAAAGAGTGAGTACATAAAGTACAATTCATACAAAATGGTTTAAAAGCCATTTTAATGATTTTTGTACGAAAAATAACACATATCAGCTGTAACACTTTTGGACCCCTAATTTATAGAAAGACCCACTTCTTGCATAAGGGGACCATTTTACACGGAAACAAAAGATCAGGTAGTGTTTGTTACCATTGCAATTAACACTTTTATTTGGTTTTTTCTTGTCAAATCGTGAAGTAAAATTTTGGGTCAGTGCAAATTATGTATTGGGGTTTTATAACAATGGCTCGTGTTAATGTTTTTTATTAATAAAATGAGTCCAATGCGGACACATACCAACACAAGTGACGCCATCGTCCGCGAGTCGGTTACCGTTACTGCACAAGCAGGTTATCTTGTCTACAGCCAAGATGGCATTATCAGGGCACGCACATGGACCGTTCAGAGATGGGGAATACAGGCAGAGATGTGTGCAAAGATAGCCATTTCGAGAACGGCAGTTAATACCTGTTAGAAAAAAACAAACAAACAAATCCGAGAAACAAATCCAAAAAGTGAAATGGTTGATTTCAATGAAGTGGCATATATGGTTAGATATTGGAGAGGTTTAGATGCACGTAAAATGCGAACGTAAATTCGAAGTACTTTGAGCACTTGGTCGTCAGGCCAAACAAAATAAATGGTGCGTTTACGGTAACGGCCTAAAATAAATCCAGGTAGGTAGGTAGGAAAATAATTTTATTTTGTCATTTTTGTTTACATTTCAGTTCAGGCATTTGCGTGTTGTTTTGCAATGTTTGAAACTTACTATTAACACTATTAAACATGTTCATGTACAAGTGTAGAAAATGTTATGTTCGTTAGAAATTATTGCAAATAGTGCTCATTTAAAATTATCAACTTGAAAATTGGCAATAAAAAGTTTGAGGTCGGCAATTTGGCATCAAATTCCAGGTTACCGTAAACACACCATTTATTTTGTTTGGCCTTACTGCTTTGAGGAAATCTTAGAACAGACGAAAACCAAAATCCACAAATGTGACTTTCATGGCACAACAACAACACCAACAACAACAATTTGAGGTACAAGAATTCCTTGCATGTTTGGACATAATGTACCTTTCAAAGTATTATCCACCAAATGCGATTATATCGTCAAATAACAGTGCCCTAGACGCATAATTCCAGACCTGCAAAAAAAATCAAGCTGGGTATAATCCATCCTCTTGCAACAGTGCCCCTTTAACGCACTCCCTAACTCCTGCGTACAGTGGCCCTGTTGAAACAGGCCCCATTTCGCGGTGGGACAAGTGACAGAAATCTTGTCGCCTCTGCTGGACCAATCAGGACGCGTGGGCAGTGCATTGCAGCACGATTGCAGGCATTCAAATGTAACGCGCGCAGATTGTAAACACCGTGCATGCATGTGATACATGTACTCGGTAATGCTGGCCGTTGTCCGCGTCGGCGATTGGCTGCTATTTAAAGCATACTGGGGAATCCGTTCCATTACATTCGTCAGCATGCATCCCTGTTATTAATTTGAAAAACTGCGGAGTAAATTAAGATCGTCGTTTGAAAGTTTGGTAGGAATGGGACAGTCATAAGGAACGGAACCCAATACAATTTTTGGAAAGTATAGAAATCGTTTCTTTTCAGCATAACATGACCGAATTGATTAAATTACATTAAAATGACTCGGGCCTGAGTTGGCTCAAGACAACAGCCGGCTCACTCCACAGATTTGCGTGTATTTCCTCAGGGTATTGTCGCTTTGCAGAGTGGAAATTCCCCGAAATCTCAGGATGGGTATAATCTTACCATCGTAGTAATATTCATCAGTCTTAAGTGTGAGAGCAACTGGGGTATCAGAGACATCGAACAATCTTTCTAGTCTTTCTCCATTAAACTTGTTGGCTGCATATACAGAGGAGCCAACTACACTAGTCCAGTAGAGAGTGTCCTGCCAAGTAAAAATCATAAATACCTAAAGCCGTGTTCGCACTAGACTTCTTTTTTGAAAGGTTTTATCGAGACGATGGTAACATGGAAAATGGTCAAATTTGATCACTGTCCGCATTTGGAGTTTTTTGACACAGGGAAATTTTACCGAGACCGCGGGAGAGGTAACCGAGCGGTCAATATAATGTGTTGTCATTATGTTTTCTTTTGTCGTAAGACACGACGTCGACGTCTTTAATATTACCTGGGAATAATGCACTGGTAGCACCAATCAAACTTCCGATTGTATCAATATCTGTCATGATGGTGAGCATAAAAAGAGGAACAATGCACTGGATATTTGTCCTCCCATTCACATCTTTCCTCACCCTCCTCCCCTCCCCTCCCCTCCCCACCCCCTCCTCATGTGCCCCACCCTGCCTCCTCACTCCCCCAAGGATCGCTGCCTACATGTATGCTTTTGATAGTTACGGCATGTCATTACAAGTGACTGGTTGACAGAAATACTTGATATATAGTGTATACCCAATTAAGTTCTAAGCAAACTGCATGGCAAAAGGCAGTGTAACGTCAGTTACGTAACTTCAGTTACCGGAATTTCTCATTAAGGTGGTATCAACTTAAAAAGAAAGAGGCTAAATGTCTTCTTATCTTGCACACATGTACCCCATAACCTACTAATACGGTCACATAAATTTCACCATTCCAACATTTCAGGGACATAAGATATTAAAAAATGATTCTGTCCTTTTTGCGTAACGTCAGTTACCGACACGTTTTTACTCACTGCTACAAAAGAAATATAGCTACGTTGAAAAAATTAACACCCATTCCTTCAATATACGTGGCTCCTAAAACCATACTGAGGAGATATCTCAATCATTCTTAATTACTTAGATATAACAGAATTAAGAATGCAAAAAGTGTGCAATTGTACCGTCAGTTACCGTGTAATTCCCCCTATGTATTTAAAAGAAATTAATACGGGCGACCAAGCAAATTGAAAAAGTGCATATTTTTAAAAGTCATTTTTCTCAAGATGCAGAAATTTCAAATTTGGTAAACTGGATTGTCGGCAAATTCACTTATAAATCCCAAATCGGCTAATCTCAGGCAGAGATAATTTTTTTTATATACATGTATCTCATTCTTACCTGGAACACTACCACCCCATTTAAATGATTTGCTGTTTCTTCATTGTTGCAGGAAAACTCGAGAATGACTCGGCGATCATTTCCGCTCAAGTCCGAAGACTCCAACCGACAAAACCTGGCATCTATCCAATACAATCGTTGGCCCTCGTAGTCCAGGGCTAATCCATTCACGCACCCTAAGTTGTCGGATATCAGACGGACAACGGACTGCCCATTTAGATATGCTCGGCCAATGTATGGTGTATCTCCACAGTCACTCCAATACATGTACCTGTAATAATTTTTTAAAAACAACACAACAAAATATATATTTTAGGAATGAGCACCAGTATCTTACACACGTTTCATACTAGGGCACCAGAGTCACGCCAAACTAAATTATCCCAGAAATTTGAATTAAGTTCGACGTATGAAACAATTTGGAGCGACTTGGTTCGCCAGAAGTCGAAAGATCGACTGTTCCAGTCGGTCAGAACGACTAAAGAGCGACTTGGTTTCAGACGTCGATCTTTAGTGTGTGCACGGCTCGCCGGTCTGAAACCAAATTTTAATCGGCTCAATACGATTAGTTCACCTCGACTCTGGTGCACCTGTATGAAATGGGTATTAATTTCTGTATCATTTGCAATGGCCCAGAAACTTAATGAGTCGATAAGAAAAACTTCACTCTTTCGTGAAGAGTAAGAGGATTACCCGGTGTGTCTGGCTGTCGGCTGTCAATGGCGCCATCACCCACCTATGTATCTCGATGTTTAGGTTGAAGATACTCGGACTCGAGCCCCGATTTTCGAGGACTCGAGCAGTAATGACTCAGAGATTTTAGCCGAGTCCATCCGAGTCCAGTGAAACAAATATTTATACAATATTTTACAAAAAGTACATTATACAGTCGCCAACTTTTTTTTGAAGTGTCTATTGTAATTTATTTTGGGGCCGAAAGTATTTCGAACATGTGAAATAAAATTCTGAAAATGTTAAATAAATCATTTCTAGTGAATTCTACTGCTTAAAATAATTTTGAGCACTCGAAATGTATCTCACCTCCCAAAGAAACATTTTTTTTCGGCCTAAAGCAAACTTACGAGCTGCCAAAGATCACGGGCACTATCATTGACACTTGCACTTGAAATTGAAATAAGGAGTCAGGACTCGGACTCGGCCTGCTGAGGACTCGGGCGTTTGCTGGACTCAGACTCAAGGACTCAGACTCGGACTCGGACACCAAGGACTCAGACTCGGAAAGTGGGGACTCGACTACAGCCCTGCTTGTAAGCTTCATGCAATTCATCCTATGGGCTGTGATTTTTCATTAAATCCACTAAATAAATAAAATCAATCAATCAACCCACTGTGACTTTGGATCAACGGCAATAGCTCGGGGTTTGTCCAATCCCTGCGAGATGAGCGTCTTCTTATAACGTCCGTCCCACGAAGCTATATTAATGGTGTCTTTGTCATCATCTGCCCAGTAGAGATTACTATTGATCCAGTCAAAGGCCATGCCGCTTGCAGTCGTGTCATGGGCGATCACTTGCTCGCTAATCCCTGAATCAGATTGGCTTATCCTGCAAATTACAGATTCAAATTTTGAAGGTGCTTTCTGGCCAATATTGGGTGATTTGGGGAATGATTACCAATAATTATATGCATAACTTCCTGTACTAGGTGACCGTCTGGACCAGAAAATAGACCATAGAGCCGTCAAAATCACAATTGCTAGATCAGGATGTTATGGGACCAATTTCATAAAGCTGTCGGTAAGAGTTGAGAAGTTAAGCGGAATTATTTCTTCAAATTGACTCATCAAGCATTATCGGTAATTGCAGATTTGATTAAAAAACCCAATTTAGGAACGAGAAAAATTCAAGATTTTGTGAGAAAATACTTAGAAATTTTTCAGCCTGCCTCATATGGTTTGTACACAAGTGCTAAAGCCATGATCAACTTCTTAATTCTTTCCAAGGCGTTTAGCGGACAAAAATTTGTTTTATAAAAATGGGTTATTAATTGTCAAAATTGTATGTCAACTTGTGTTCTTAGCAAGAAATAGCAGAACAGCAGTCAATTGGAATACACATCACGTAAGATTTTGACTGCTAACCCATTTTTATAAAGCAAACAAATTTTGCATTTAGAAAATATTTCTGCTAAACAGTTTTGAGAAATTGGCCCCTTAACTATATTAAAGGAGACTAAATTTATGTCGTTGCTTGTTACATAATTCAAAATTAAACATTGATTGTTCCTACACATTTCTGTCAGCATTGGATTTCTTGAATATGAAAACGTATCCATTGTTTTAGGCAATGAAATCATAACTGTATTAAAGGAAGTATACATCAATGGTAATCTCAAAAATCAGAAATGTTCACAGATTTACGCCTAACTTACACAATATAAACATGATGACCGTAGAAAACTTCCCCTGAAATGGTTTTGTCTGAAGTGCTATAGTCTTTGAGAAATGAGTAAAACAATTAGTTTTCGTCTCATGAGACGAAAATTCAATTCGCACCAAAACCATTTCGCCCGAGTGCCATTTCGCCCCAAATTACTTCGTCCAAACACTACATCGCCCAATTGCCACTTCGCCCCAAAACCACTTCGTGGACAGGCCGTGGTTCAGGGCGAAATGGTTCAAGGCGAAATGGTTCAGGGCGAAGTGGTTTTGGGACGAAATGACTGCAAACCTTTTTTGACCGTTTTCTCAAAAGTTAGACGAAGTACGGAGCTGGTTTTTGCTCAGGTTGGTTTTTATCATGCATATCTTCAATCACACAGGGGGATAAAACTATCTGTAACAGTTTACCAATCATGTATACTATATTTAAACTTTATACTGTCAAAAATGTGAAGAAAAAAATCATAAGGGCCTTATCGGGATTCGAACCCGAGACCACTGACTCACCGGACAGATGCTGTACCAGCTGAGCTATAAGGCACAGTGGTATACTCACTTGGGTTTCCTTATGAATTAAACAAATTTCTCGGTGTTGCATGGGGACGCAACTTTTAAATGGTGATTGGGCACAATGCCAGAAATTGCGTTCGAAACTTTATACATGTATTCCCTACCTTTTAATGTCGTCCAGCACGCTATCGCTCGCATACACGCTTTCAGTCTCCGGATCGTACGCAACAGATACAACATTCTCAAAGCCGTCGGCATAGACTTCCACCCCTCCCGTTAAGACATCCAGCTCCAGGATTTTGCCGCGACTGCCCGTCAAAAGTACGGCACGCGTTGGAAATGTGAACCGGCACGTGCGGCCATCAGGAGCCAGGTAGTACCGTGGGTCCGGACAGGAGCAAGTGAATCCGGGTTGGAGGTCGATGCAATCTATCCCGGGGCATGGGCTGGGTGTTTTCTCACACTCGTTGATGTCTGTTTACAAGAGCGCAAGCGTTAAACGAGCGTGCTCAGATTTGTCCAGAAAATGCATTTCGTTTTAACCTACGAATCATATAAAATACCTCCCCAAAATACTATCCATGGGAAGAAAACAAGAAATTTGCAATCTCCAATTTGGATGTGGAAACGAAAAGGTTGGTGTAATTACAAATTAGTTTACAAAACATCAGTGTTTTTTTTTACGATATCCTTGAAAATATACAGATTTCAGAATGGCAATGAGTAAAATATGACAAGCGATATGGTATCAAAATCTCAACACTCCATTGGAAAAAGGGTGGTGGGGGTTAAAAAACGTGATCTGGACATGCTCCTTTAATGACAAAGTATTGGGCATAAATCCACCAAAATTATTATGCCAGCAGCCAATGTAACAAACTGCGTAAGACTGTGTAAGTTGCACCATTTTTTTTCAAATTTGGGGAATCTGGATGCAGTGAAAAACAACTTGGCTCCGCAGGGATTCAAACCACAGACCTTCTGCTTAAACGTGCAGACGCCCTACCAATAGAGTTATGAAGCCAACTGGTGGTCTCGAAACACAGTATCGCAGTTGTTCCTCACTGATTGGGATTGGCTATCACGTGAGCTTAGCAAGCCCTACGTAGGGATGAACCCTTCAGTGAGATAACCACTCCCTCATTCTCAAATGTGACGCAAGACTTGCGCCTTTCAAGCAATGCGCAAGTGTTGTGTAAAATCCGTTTCATGAAACTTGTCTTTGTTGCATACGTAACACTGCAAACGGGGCTGCATTCTACTTACGCAAGCATTGTTTTTGTGCAATCGTCTATGAAAATCTGAGTACCAGTTTTTGGGGAACATTGCAAATGTTTGCAATTAATGTTCGCGTATTTGGAACGCGCGCAGCCCAGATAGAAATCCAAATCTATCAATGTTAATTTATGCGAGACCAAAGGCCAAGTGGTATGTGGGACGCAAACTTGACGCACACACGCGCAGGTTGGGAAGCATGTGCAAAGAACCACGGGTACAATTGGAATACTTAGACGCATTACACAGGGTATGACCCCCAGAAAATCGGAAGGGATACATAGTACAATGCCACACGGATTCAAGTTTGCTTGAAGATAATATATCATGCATACATTCTAGTGTAGTCTGGTGCAACCTTAAATATACACAGCCTACCTTCGCATCCATATACAGTGAACTGGTACCCCGTCCCACATTCACAGAAGTATCCATTTGGGACGACCACACACTGCCGATCACCGCATCCGCCATTATCTTCACTGCACGGCTCTGTTGACATCAAACATGCAGATTTCAAAACACTGCTGGTACTACGGGATATTATAATGAAATACATACTGTACAAATGCCCATAACGATCACTGAACTCAAATTCAATCAAGTTAGTGAGATAATTTTAATAATAATAATGGTGACATCGTATATAGCGCACATATCTATCTTGCGGGATACTCATGACGCTTTACAAAATCATTACCCTGGTCTTCGGGCACAACTCCCTGGGGAGTATGCAGCCCGGCAGCCAGACACAAGTGATCAAAGGCTGTAACCCTTGCAGGTACCCATTTACTCCTGGGTGGAGAGAGGCAACTTATGGCAAAGTGCCTTGCCCAAGAGCACACTCACCATGGTCGTGGCCTGGAATCGAACCCACGACAGTAGAATTGGGCACACTGTTGAGTTCAATGCACTAAACCGCTCAGCCATATTTCACAAACAATTTGTGATGGTACATGTATTGGTCATCACAGGTCAATTCCAATAGTTTTTGCGAAATACAAGTTTCATCGCCATTGAAATGAGATGATTTTTGTTAGCGATTTTTTGTTACGATATTTGCAAAATTTCATTTTAGTGAAACCGGCCCCACGTCAGTGATTAAAGTCTCCAATTTGTACAACTTACGAGGTGTGCATTCAATTTCGTCCTCTCCATTTGTACAATCGTCTATCCCATCGCAGACACCAGAAATCTGTACGCAGGCCGGGTCATTTGGACACTGGAAAGCATTTGGCCAGATGCATGCCGTTTGGTCCTCTTGGCAACCTGATCCTTCGCCCGTGCCGCTGGGGCACGGCAGAGATGTCGTCATTAGGTTTGGACACGTCTCTGGAGATTCGTCACTGTCATCTCCTGAAGAGATCCAAGAAGGAAAAAAAAGGCAAAAATTTCATATCATGTAAACAAGGCCTGACAAATGTTATTGAGCGCTTTGTATCAGCGAAGTTTTGTCCAAGAGGGTGAGATTTAAAAGCCACACCACAAAAAAAACCTCAATTTCAGAATCAACCACTTTCGACTGGCGTCCTCCAAATGTCTCCAGCGCTGTATAGACATTGGCTGTCAGGCCAGACTAGAATGTGTTTAAAACCAGGTTGGCCTGAATCGTCCATTCATAAATACCTTAGACAGTTTACGCATCCTCATTGGCCGAGAACACATCACGGTTTTAAACGGATGATAATAACCAGTGATTAAAACTGACTGGCTCGTGTTTCTGCCTGCGCCCTAGTAAGCGTATTGAACACGCACACGCACACAGAAACTGCACGCTCCCGACAGCAAAATGTGCACTGTGACATCTACCCGGTCGTGTGCGTGCGCGTACACAACACACCTGCATTACGCGTAACGCGCGCGATCGAACAGACAACTCGACACACAGCTAGCAGTTTGAACATACAAACAAGAAGATGAAGGGAAAAAGTGAATGCAACGACAGGATTATTTTGTTGAGTTTTACCGATTTACACATAAGAGGTATTTATGAATGGGATTTATTAAACGGATTTAAGACCACCCACGTGACGTGCTCACCACCAATGCGTAAACTGTCTGAGGTATTTGTAAAGCAATTTAGTGCTGCCCTAGAAATTTTCAAACTTACGACAATCAGAATCTCCATCGCACAGCCATCTCTTCAAAATGCACTCTTTACTTGACGTGCACTGGAAGCGAGCTTCATCGCAGGTTGGTGTTGGGCAGCCCACCTCATCAGCTCCGTCATCGCAATCAGGGTCGTGATCGCAGACCCAGGCATTTGGGATGCATATTGGTTCCACGCCAGGGCAAGTGAATTGGTTCTCTGAACAAGGTATCTGCACGGATTCTACAATGTAAAAGAGTCGTTAAAAAGTAATGCGTGATTATTCAATTTTCCCCTTTTGAAAATTAAAGGAGCGCGACCAGATTTTTCTAAAAATGGATTTCATTCTAACCCAACAATTATATAAAATACCTCCCCAAAATACTATCCATTGGAAGAAAACAGGAAATTTGCATTCCCAGTTTGGATGTGGAAGCAAAAAGGTTGGTGTAATCACTGCACTGCTTTATGTATAACCGGATAAATTAGGCCAATGAAATTAGATTACTAGTTTCTCGTCAGCGCCCGCATGTGATTTTGACCCCGCACCAAAAAATTTCATTTTGCCAAAATTTCATTATTTTGCAAAAAAAGGAAAAAATCAGATGCAAACTACTCCCATGCGAAACGTTTCCATTTCAGTTGTGTTTATATTCAAAGATATTGCTCTTTCATATAAACCGACATCTCCTTTGTCATTTCCCATTATTTTGTCATCTCAACTTGTTCCTTCAAACACAAGCTATCCGGTAACTATAACTCAATGGAATTGATACTGGCACCAAACCATTTCTGTGCGAGTTTAGAGCCTTAATAATCGGTTTCTAAATGGCAGTTTGTGTATGTGTAAAGGTTGTATTTTTCCTTGATTGAATAATGAATAATGAAAAACATCCCTCACCAAAATTTGATAAATGGTTGACGAGAAACTAGTAATCTAATTTCATTGGCCTTAGTTTACAAAATATTGGTGGATTTTTGACAATATCCCTGGAAATATAGTATTGAGAGCGTGAACATTTAGAATAGTAATGAGAAGAAAAAAAGTGATCTGTCACGCTCATTTAAACAAAATGCAAGTGTTAGTGGAAACAAAACGTTTCAAAACATGAAAAATGTTGATAAACTGCCTTGTAGAAATTTCAGCCACATAGATACAGTAATACTTCAGAAAAGCACAAAAATCCATGCATGGTTTTTGTGTTAAATGAATGGTAAAAAAAATAATTTGCAGACAATTTATAAAAAAAAACCACCTTCAGTTTCTCCCACAAAGGTACCATTTTACACGGGAAAACAATCATGTGGTGTTTGTTACAATTGCTATCAACACTTTTAGTCAGGTTTTTCTTGTCAACTCGTGAAGTAAAATTTTGGTGAACTGCAAATGATGTATTGGGGCTTTAAATATTGATAAGGTCATCATACTACCTGCACACGTGTCATTACTCTCGTCCGATCCATCAATACAATCCAACTGACCATCACACTCCCATTGCAAGGGAATGCAATAACCCGGCTGACATTTAAACATGTCCGACGGACAGAAAATGTCTGCAAAAGAAACAAAACACAGGAGCATTACTGTGTAAAAAAGGGACGGTATTTTTTTCGTATACATTGAACAAAGATTTTAAGGAAATTACCTCCTGGAATCAACACATAATGTAATTTTAAGATATACTTCCCACTTACACTTTTGTCGCAAATGTTGCTTTTCTGTAGAAAAATCACGTTTTCTTCCTCAAAAATTGCCTTCAGTTAGTGCACAAGATAACCATTCACGCGCGCGCGCAGCGCCCTCTGTTGTCGCGCTTACGCACAGGCCGCTCGCCGCGTCATTTTGTGCATTACTTTATGCAGTAATTTTATCATTTATTTATCTCAGAAATGCAACATTTGCGACGGAAGTGTCAGTGGGATCGTATATCTTCGAATTAAATAAGCTATCGATTGCACTATATAACTTCACCCAAATCCGTGTTCAATGTATACGAAAAAAATACCTACCGTTCTACAGAGCATAGTATTTTTCAAGACCCCGCCCCAAATAGTATGTACACATATGGACTGATCGAGGTCACTAGTGCACATCTATAGGCCCTGAGGGACTGTGAGTGAAGAGGAAATAGGACCATTGTGTGGTCACTCACAGTCCCGAGGGGCACATAGGCCCAAAACCCATGGTGACTGAATTATGCTAGTCCATATGTGTTTTATAACACGCCTCTGGCCAAAATATAAATGCAAAGAAATGATGCCAAGGCAATCCAACAAAAGTATTTATCTTGGTTTTTGAACAAAACGGCAGGATTTTGAACATTGAACCCTTCAAGGGTGTTGGTAATATCCGGAACGCCACACCCGGAACGCCCGGAACACCCGGAACGGTAAAATCCGGAACGCCCGGAACGAAGTGTTTCCAAAGGTCGCAGACACCCCGAACGGCCGGAATCGGTCTCTACACGACCTAAGGATTCCACTGAACCCCAAAAATCTGGGATCCAACTGATTTTAAAGAAATTTTTCTCACAGCCCGGAATAGGGAATAGGGAATAGGGAATCCTTTAAAATCCATTCGATCCCGGATTTTTTGGATTCACTGGGATCATTAGGTCGTGGACAGACCAATTCCGGCCGTTCCGGGTGTCTGCGACCTTTGGAAACACTTCGTTCCAAGCGTTCCGGGCTGTGAGGGAAATTCCTTTTAAATCCATTGGATCCCGGATTTTTTGGATTCAGTAGGATCCTTAGGTCGTGTAGAGACTGATTCCGGCCGTTCTTGGTGTCTCTAATGCACCTATCAATTGTTTCCCCCAACCCTCCCCCCCCCCCCACACTGCCCCACCCCCTAGGTGGGGGTTTGGTCACATTTTTCATGCCCCAGGGTGGGGCATTTGGCCCATTTTCTGTGCATTTATGTGCATTTTGCGCATGTTTTGCACCCGAGGGTGGGGATTTTTGTCACCTAAATGTTGCCCCAGGGGTGGGGATTTTGTCACGCAAAAAGTGACAATCCCCACCTCTTAGGTGGGGTAGCCCGGGGGAGGAGGGGTGGGGGAAAAAATTGATAGGTGCATAACCTTTGGAAACACTTCGTTCCGGGCGTTCCGGATTTTACCGTTCCGGATTTTACCTAAAGTAGGCCCTACCGCAATAAACTTTTAATAAGTTTTATTTTTGTCCACAGTCACAGAAATGTTGACAATACAACTTTGAACGGCCCTAAAGTTTAATCATGATATTATCAATCATAAATAGCCTAGGCCTACTTTCAGCTTCCATAAATCACCTAGTGTTACTTAAGCTGTTGAAATCTGATGTAACACGCAGGAAGAATGTGTTTAAGAAAAGAGTCGATTCACAAGAAATAAACACACACATCATATCATCGCATCGCGACAAAACACATGCCGATTGTCGATCGACCGTTCGTCCGGCCGGTAGTGCACCCCTCTTGTTATAAAAGCGCACAGTGGCAACCGCCCTCTGTTGACGAATTATTCTCTCCTCTCTCAACCTCGTCCCCAGGATGGTCGAGCATCCTTGTTCCTAACTGCTACGCAGTAGACCATGGGAACGAGGTCGCTCCTCTCTTATCGTCATGACAACGGTTTACAGTCAGACACAGAAAAGGGGCGTTCGAGATGCTGACACCGGGTAACACCAACTTACACCGGAGCGTTCTTTTAGCCATCACGTGCTACACGAGTCTGCCCCGGTGGCAGCCACCACCCGTCGCGATTCCAAACTGTCCGCCATGTTTTACTATTCGCGGTTACTAGGTGACGTCATTACACCGAGCTTTACACCACAGACCCGCCCGCGAGCTCAGGCAGTGGTGGCTGCCACCGGCGCAGACTCGTGTATCACGTGATGGCTAAAAGAACGTTCCGGTGTACGTATAAGTTACACGGTGTAAGCATCTCGAACGCCCCTACTGAATATTTTCACGCGCTATGCGCATAAATGCGACACGCGTAACCCGATGTAGAGAGACTTTGTGGGAACAGACGAAGTAAAAATCACACAATCTCAAAAACCCTTACTTCCCAAGTTAATTTTGTGGTTTTCACTGCATCGTTTTACTCCAAATTTTCTTTGTATGTCAGAACCCCTAAATCCACGCGGTCCTATTTCTACGCACTCACCTTAATGTTTGCCGGCCAATGCGCGCGCGTGCATAAGCGTTAGGTGCGCAGATTATGGAGGATCGAGGATATACCAAGTTTTCCTGATGAAAATTAACTTGCCCCATAATATGCACTTTTTTCATGGGGTCGCAGGCAGTGGCCAGATGTGGAACCGATTATTTCCTTTAAACTCACCTGTGCATTCATTTTCATCTGAGAAATCAAGGCAGTCTCTGTTTCCATCACAATGCCACGCGCTTGGGATACAAAATCCATTCGATTGGCATGTGAACTCCGATCCAATATCACAGGCTGCAAATAGAGGAAAAATGCAAACAGCTTTAAAGTTGCACTGTCCGAAAGCTAAATTGCTATTTTTCTAGAATAGAAAAAGTTATCAGCTTTCATTTGGTACCAAGAACGTAAAAATCCGTCAAGGATTAATGCCCGGAAATAATAGGCCCTGTCTTTATTCGATAGGCCCTGTCTTTTATTCGACAGGGTTATGACATAAATGTAGGCCTACATGTGCGCGTACATGGGTACATTGTACACATACTATGTACATATGAGCGTACGCGCAAATGTACAACATGTTAAGCATGTTTTCGTTACAGAGACACGTAAGCTTTCTAAATTCGTTCGCTTGTGTGAATTAATTTTTTTTAAAATCCTTTCACCTAAACACGGACAGTGCAACCTTAAAGGAACACACCGGCTTACTGTTTACATAATGTAGCGATCTAGCATCCTTGGCAATAGTTTTTCGATGGTCGTTGTGAAAAAAAGTTATCAAAATGTCACGTAATTAACTATAAATTTTTAAAATTAACAAAAGAGACCAAATGTTGGGATATAAAGCCCGCCGCACACGAGAGCTATGTGCTGAGCCAAAATTCATTCGTGGCCGATGGCGTAAGGAGATAGCTCTCGTGTGCGGGCAACTTTCGTGAGCATTTGGTCACTCGTGCCACTTGAGACAAATATCTAACGTGTTTGATAATTTTGGCCTCGCGTGGCCAAAATCTCACGTGTGCGGGGGTGCTGAGCCAAGTGCTGAGCTAAAATAAATGTAGCTGGCCAATTAAAAACCATCCCCATATTCACGTGATATGAATACAGTGCGCGCGGGCACCGCTGAGGTCACCAAACTTTTGCTAAAGTGTGTTGACCTTGGCGGGGTTCGCGTGCGCGCGCTGTTTTCGTATCGCGCGCGTGGTTTTGATTGGCCAGCTACATTTATTTTAGCTCAGCACTTGGCTCAGCACCCCCGCACACGTGAGATTTTGGCCACGCGAGGCCAAAATTATCAAACACGTTAGATATTTGTCTCAAGTGGCACGAGTGACCAAATGCTCACGAATGTTGCCCGCACACGAGAGCTATCTCCTTACGCCATCGGCCACGAATGAATTTTAGCTCAGCACATAGCTCTCGTGTGCGGCGGGCTTAAGTACACATGTGGCCTTTTTCCAAATCTCGACTTGGGCTCAGGCTCAGCCTCCGGCTCCATTTGCTTTCGAACGCGTGCAGTTTCTTTGTGCATGTGCGTGTTCCGTATACGCGCAGACTTGGGCACAAACGCGGGCCAGCCGGCCGGGCATTATCACTGGTCAATATCGCTAGTTTAAGACTGCCCACGTGACGTGCTCTCAGCCAATAGGGATGCGGTAACTGTCTAAGGTATTTATGAATGTGCAGCATGAACAACAAATTAATGTTATGGCTTACCTGCGGCGGCCCATGCGAACGCAACAGAGAACAGCATCAGATGCAGAAGTGCCATGGTTTCAATAGTACATATCGGACCGATAAAAACCCAAACCCTGGTCACCAACAGACTAAATGCGGATATTCACTAAACAGATGTGATTTATATATTGAATTATTTTAAAAATTGGTCAAGGCCGGCTAGACTATTCTAAAACGGAAATTCATGTCTCTGAATCTTGTATTCCCATATATGATAGCTTTGCTGGTGTTTATTTTAAGGTGCATTGCACCCGGAAGCGGATATATTATAACATCCTTTTAAAGTTAGAAGTTGGTGAAATTTAGTTTTATTCCTGTCTCATGTCCAACAAGTATCCGTCGCCGCGACCTTACGAACTGGCACCTGGCATTAAAGGCCAATATATGTCATTTGCAAGATAAAACCATTTAAGGGGGAAAACAAAAGCAGTAATTGTTTTCTTGTCAACTCAAATGAAGTAAAATTTTGGCTAATTGCAAATAATTGCTGTGTTCAGACGGTCACAACCCCTCGAGGGGTGGAGTGTCGGATATAAACATGTATAACCCCCCCCCCCCCCCCCCCCCCCCCCCCCCCCCCCCCTCACCCTCACGCCCGATCGTCGGGGGATTCACGAATCACCCAGGCAAGTTTTTCAGGGGGAAATTCGTCGGCCGGGGGAAACTCGGAGGAATAAACCCCCCAAGTGCGTCCACGCGTCACAAACCTTCGAGTTTCGCTCGAGGGTTTGACCTCCACGTTTCCCTCTAGGAAACTGCCTCCGTGTGGACATGCCTAATATATAATGGGCCTCAAGCGCGCGCCTCCCGAGGTTAATAATGCCAGCACGTATAATTTACGTTTTCATCGCCTTTTTTTTTGATTAGGGGAACGTCTATGGAGATCGTGTAGATTTATCGCGACAATATTCTTTAATTTGTCACTTGTATCTCTTTTACAAGCTTCCGAACGTCACTAAATTATTTTACGGAACACCTTAAAGGGGCACGTCCTTGGTTTCAGTACCAGAAATAAATAAATGCAAGGTAAACGTACAATGAACAATAATCCTTAATTTTCAGCAGGGGTGGAATTTTCGTTTTTTTTTCTTCAGAAAATACAATACCTTTTTATTCTCGTGAAAATCGGAGAAATATGTTGTTGTTGTTGTATATTTTATGGCATCTTCGGCAACTAAGGCCCTTTATGCCATCAACTATACGGTTTAGCTTTAACTATACTATATTTTCAACTTGAGATGACGAAGAGGGAGTTGCAGTTTTAGAAGTGGGAGGAAAACCCCCAGAGAAATGCTCCAGGGGAAAACCCACGCGGTCAAGTAGGGACTGCAAACCCAATCCACATACACGCCCCGGATTCGAACCCGGGACCCCAGAGGTGAAAGGCGAGGAAAGAACCCGTACGCCAACCCGACCGCCCCTCGGAGAAATAAACTCTGATTCCCCCTTTAAACGTCTTTCCGCAATTATAATGTGTCGGTGCTTCCGGAAATAGTCGCAGGGGAATTGATCAAATTCTGAATTAATTTCTCAAGGGGAATATAATCACACGATTGGTTGCACGCTCGACCGAAATGAAATATGTGGGACAGAACTAATTATAGCACACTGAACAAAATTAATTTGACAAATCTGTTGTCAAAGAGTCCCTTTATTATCACGACGAATAATCTATTGCGTTTTAACACCGTGCCTTAGTTTTAATATCAGATGCTTCGACAATTAGGCCTACATGCCTTTGTTTGAATGTGGAATGATCGAGGTTCTACGATGACAATGTGATGCTGGAACGAAAATCATCAGCAAGGAACGACTTGAACAAAAATCAAGAAGTCAAAGCACAACACTTGGATTTTGTACAGCTTGGCGACTTCAACTTCGACACGAATTAGTTATCTTCATGATGACAAGTCAGCAACAGGGATACCAGTGTGGCGAAAATGTCACCGGAGGCGACTCGAATCAAAATGCTCGCAACCCTGCGATTGTGGCAGTGGACACCATCATCGCCTGTCTGAGCGTGTTCGGTAACGGCCTGGTCATCATGGTCATGCTGCCCAGGCGTCGGGTCTTCAACTCCACGACAAATCGTCTCATCCTACATCAGTCCGTCATCGACTCCATTGCCGGCGTGGTCTACTTTTTCTTTCAAGTTGTCATGCCTCCCCACATTTCCGTATCCATCGACAGCAACACCCTAGACCAGTTCCTCTGCAAATTTATCCATACGAGGTCTCTAGTTTGGTGCATGTACGCTACGTCCGCATACAACATCGTCGCCATATCTTTGGAGAGATTTGTGGCGACTTGCTATCCAGCCAAGTACCACAACTGGAGCAAGTCAGCCAGGCTGAAATACACCGCAGTCATTCCGTGGCTTATTGGGTTCATTATCCCCTCAACCATCTGTGTTCTTTTAGTCGAATCGCGACAGGGAAAATGCAGCCGAATTAGGAGGGCACCTGCGTGGAACATAATCTTTAGCATTCTCTCGATTATGATAGACTTACTGCCCATGGCTATCTTAATTTTTGCGTACAGCAGAATCCTGCTGACGCTGGCCCATAAACTTGAAAACCGCCAGAACAACGCTATTGCCAAAGCTAAAAAAAACATCCTCGTTACAACAATGTACATCGGAATTTTGTTTATAATTTGCTTTACGCCGAATAAAGTGTACGCAATCATAATTATTTTGCGCGGTTCCGGTTACAGATACAACACAACTTTAGTGCAAGTGTTTGCTGAAGTTGCATCCTGCAACTCGTTTCTGAATCCAGTCCTATACTGCTTCAAGTACAAAGAATTCCGATTGCAGTTGAAAGCCGTCGTCCTGAAAAGGCTTCGAGCAAATCGACCTCGCAACGTGCAAGTAATGCCTTTGAGGCCGAGGTGAAATCGAATCGACATGCACCACACATGACATAGAGACTCAAAGGTGAGACTCCGGTGGGCAGGTACCAAGTAACCACTGAAGACCGCCAGCTCACCGTCAGGCCACTGGTTGCGAACTGCTGTTGGTTATAGTATGTCGCTGAACCAAAAGCAGAATTACTGATGCAGGGAGGACCATACTCAAAGGCGTACATGCACAAATGAATGGGGCTTGGCTAGCGGCCCAGATTTCCCAGGGTCAGCCCGACTGGTGAGTGAACTCAACATTAAAGGTGACTATACAAGCTCCAATGGAGGCGGGGGCGGGTCGAATGACGATTACATGGGGTTTGAGCGGAAGTGACTTAAAGGCCTTTTATTTCACTTTCTTGTAAACGTATAACTACACAAAAGATAAACACTGACGCAACGCAAAAGGTCAAAAAACAATTTGTATAAATGGACACTTCACACTTTATACTTACGAATTAGCTTTTTAATTTTTTTAAAATACTTTACTTGCAATAGATGGTCCATGACATAATGACGTCAGATTTACCTATACGCATTTCTGCGGGAGTCCCGGGAAACCAGGCCTTGTTGCCAAAGAAAAGCACATCACATGTAAACATTGAAAACGTGACGTCAATAGGTTTTATCTAGCAATATGTCACTCCATTCTAAGTTTGATCAACCGATCTGGTTTTGGGTATTGATTTGAGCGAAAAATAAAATTACACTTTTAAATAAAGTATGTAAATTAATTCCATACACACCAAAAATTACACATTGTCAACGTTATATAGAAGCGAGTCCATATAAAATGATACACTTTACGAGATAATCTTACATAAAAATGTGCATGAATTTTTACGTGTAGGCCTACACGTACTGCAGAGAATTACTTGACAAGAAAATAATAACCAAATCGTCGGTCATCACGAACTGACACGCAGTGCCACTTCAGTGCTCTCCCCGGGTACAAAATGACGTCAGCACGTAAATTGTGTTTTCACGAACTGACACCCATCGTAAATTAACAAATTAGGAAGTGTTTCGGTCAAATGTTTACTATATTAGTACAAATTAGTAGACTGTTAGTAGTCCTTTCACTCAGCGTGTGCTACGATAACTGTCGACTCTGAAACAAATACATTTGAGTTTTCTCCATTTAATCTATATGTGCTTTTCATGCTAGTCCACTTGCTTTAGTATAGTGCGTTGTGTATCGCCATTTTTTTGATGGCTTGCGAGGCGTAGTAACTATAAGTGGGCGGGCAATCTCGCAACGATGAATTCAGCTCTCGAGAACGGAGCATTATATTCCCACTGACCGCTGTGGGGCATTCTTCGTGGCGTTTGAAGACTTTATGGGTGTTGAGATTTTGACACCATATTATTTATCATATTTCTCTCATTACCATCCTGAAATTTCGGGTTCACGGTTCGTATATTTTCAAGGATATCGCAAACTAAGTAAACTAATTTATCTGGTTCCTTAAATCAGTGCAGTGATTACACCAACCTTTTTGCTTCCACATCCAAATTGGATATTGCAAATTTCCTGTTAACTTCCCATGGATAGTATTTTGGGGAGGTATTTTATGCGATTTTTAGGTTAAAACGAAAACCATTTTCTGGAAAAATCTGAACATGCTCCTTCAACCAATGTCACATTTTTTTTGTATACACCGTCTGATTCACTCTCTAAATGCAAAAGAGTGACAAACTCACTCTTCAAAAGAGTGACTCCCCTATAAAACCACTCGGAAACAGTGAAAATCACTCTAAAATGAGTGAAATTCTGTAAAAAGAGTGGCAATCACTCCAAAAAGAGTGGGAAAAAACCACTCAAAGAAGGAGCCATATGGAGGACAGCTCTTTTTCGAGCTGTCCTTTATATGGCTCCTTTGTGGAGTGGTTTTTCCACTGAGTGATTGCCACTCTTTTTACAGAATTTCACTCCTTTTAGAGTGATTTTCACTGTTTCCGAGTGGTTTTATAAGGGAGTCACTCTTTTAAAGAGTGAGTTTTTCACTCTTTTGCACAATAGCACATGATTTGTAAAAAATGTCAATTCGTTTCTTTGTTTTTTTTACCTAACCACGGCTATCAAGGAATTGAGCAACCTTTGAAAATGACGTCAATTGATTATGTATTTTTTTTCTGGATACAAATTTAGTAGATAGATTACGCAATTGTATTAAAGATCGTTTCAAGATTACGCCAATAATTAATTCTCTGCATTGTTAATTAATTAAATGACTTTCATCTGGAGTTTTAAGTGTTGTCTTTGCTATTTTCTTTAAAGCATACTTTTGTGTTACTAATATCTAAAATACCAAGTGGTGGCCGTTTGTTGAGAATACGTCCAAGGTACAAACACAAAAACAAACCACGATATCGGACTTGGAACCAAGTCTACCTATAAAATTGAACAGAATTACAAAGATGAGATTTAAGAAGTGTGCTACTTTTTGTCCCGAAACGATGCGAGAGTTCTTAGTATTTTAAAATGATTTTTGAATATTGGACATTTAATGTTGTTTCCTATGGGGCTCTATTTAGTGTGGAGCACCCTATACACTGTAAAAACACGATAGTCAAATTTGATTAGAAAACAGTCAAACATTGCACCCAGCTGACCCTAAAGGCATGGTTACTATATAAATGACTTCAAATATAAACTCCTCAAAAAAGTTCGGAAAGTCAAGTTTGACTGACGATTTCTCTCTTGTTACTAAATCATTTCCCTTGAAGTTGGTATCATTGGAAAGCCCTGTTATTCCTCTTTACAGTGATGTGTCATTTGTTATGATTAATCAATTGGGGGGTGTGCAGTATAGCGGAATACAGGGGTGGGTGGAAAGTGTAATGTCACAAAATTCACTGCTATTGTCATGCAGTGCATTCCTCTTTTGCTTGGAGGATGGGAATGTGTCAATGCACTTTTTGACAATAGCAATGCATTTTGTGACATTTCACTTTACACCCGCCCCCATATTCAGCTGTGCTGCACATCCCCCAATTGCTTAATCATAACAAATGACACATCATCGTAAAGAGGAATAACAGGGCTTTCCAATGATATAAAATTCAAGGAAAATTATTTTGCAACAAGAGAGAAATCGTCAGTCAAACTTGTCTTTTCCGAACTTTGTTTTTTTGATGAGTTTAGTTACTAACAATGAATCTGACTCCGCCCGATAGGCCTATCTACATGTATTTGACATTACGAGGATTCTATACAGTCACCCTGATTGTAAAATCTAGTCAGGACTGATTTTCAGTTGCACCCAGCTGACCCTTTTTTCAAGTGTTTCTAAGAGTGTGCAGCCGTCTCCAAGTTTACTACAGAGATTCGCATGGCTCAGAAAATTTCCACGTAGCCTTTCCTTGTGTAGGTTGAGTATGCAGTGATACACGCTTGACGACGTTGGTCTCAGCCTCGGAATCCTCGTACACCATCAGTTGCTCGCGGTAGCCTGAGCTACTGTTGGTGATGCCTACCTTGAACTGACCAGCGTCGTACATGATCCGGAAAGGAGATGATGGCCCAAACACCACGCTGCGACTTACCGTGGCCACAAAACCACCGACACCAACATTGTAGATGTAAGACTCCAGAGGACTGGGCTTCAGCACTAAAACAAAAAAGGAGACAATACTAAGTTTGTACATCACTTTTTTGCCCGCCTGCCCAACTTGGAAAGAACTGTGAAGTTCATCATGGCTTCAGACCTTGTGTACAAAACATATGACATAGCCTACAGGCTAAAAATGTCCTCACAAAATTCTAAAATTGTCTCTCCTAAATTTGGGGTCTTCCATCGAATCTGCAATTACTGATGCTTGACGAGTCATCTTAAAGAAAACAAATCTGATCAACTTCTGAACTCCTACCCAATACACGCTCTCAATCCGTATATTTTCAAGGATATCGTAAAAAACCAACCGATGTTTTGTAAACTAATTTATCCGGTTCCATAAAGCAGTGCAGTGATCACACCAACCTTTTTGCTTCCACATCGAAATTGGAGATTGCAAATTTCCTGTTTTCTCCCCATGGATATTATTTTGGGGAGGTTTGCTCATGTTTTATGTCTGGACCAAACTTGAAACTGGTCTGGACCAGTTTCAAGTCATGTGATTCGAGCCATGTGACCGTTTGAGATGACAGCCTCCATATGCAGTGACGCTAAAGACTGGACGAACCCTGTCGCAATGTTTTTTGGCGTCTTCACCGCGACTTAAAACTTATATTATTATAAAGTGCAGAGGCACTAACAGACAGAGCCTTCACTGTATAGTCCATGCTTTTTAAGCGGGGATTTTTGTTTTTATTATTTCCCTCAAATTTTAACACAAAACATTGCCAAACTGCACCAAACAAAAGTTTTGCGAAGTTTGGTTCTATTTGCCAATATAGACACACAGAAAAACATCAGCAACCATACCTGTTTGGTTATGTTTGCAAACAAAGTTTGCAAGTTAATTAAATTTTTTAATTAATTTTTTTTCGTAAGATGATTGGCAGTACTTCTTTCCAATTGGCCAAGTGCACGCGTATAGGGCGCGGTTTCACGCTGTCACGGGTCACTAAACCATCCCGTGTTTGTCCTCCAGATCGGGGAGAGAAACAATAGATCCACGTGCATACGCACATGCATGGCTGCTAGCAGAAAAGCATGAGGCTCTATTGTTCTCTTCCCAATTTGGAGGACAAAGATGGGAGATGTTTAGTGACCCGTGACAGTGTTAAAGATAGTATACATGATTGGTAAACTGTTACAAATAGTTTTATTCCCCCGTGTGATTGAAGATATGCATGATTAAAACCAGCTCCGTACTTTGTCTAACTTTTGAGAAAACGGTCAAAAAAGGGTTTGCAGTCATTTCGCCCCAAAACCACTTCGCCCTGAACCATTTCGCCCTGAACCAAGGCCTGTGCACAAAGTGGTTTTGGGGCGAAGTAGCATTTGTCGTGTTTGGACTAAGTAATTTTGGGCGAAAATGGCACTCGGGCGAAGTGGTTTGGGGGCGAAATGGCACTTGGGCGTAATGGTTTTGGGGCGAATTTAATTTTCGTCTCATGAGACGAAAACTAATGGTTTTACTCATTTCTCAAAGACTAGGCTATAGCACTTTATAGACAAAACAATTTCAGGGGAAGTTTTCTACGGTCATCATGTTTATATTGTGTAAGTTAGGCGTAGGCCCTAAATCTGTGAACATTTCTGATTTTCGAGATTACCAATGATGTATACTGCCTTTAAACCGCTCTATCGAGTAATTTTGACGAACTTACCAACGCCATACAGAGTTTTCTTGGGATCTTTGAATCGTATGCGCACGAAACCAGACGCCTGTACAACGGTGAACTCTAGTCGAACTGGATACGATGTGAAGTTTCCATCTTCCGGGATGTAGACGCTATTCCCGTCGGTTGTCCTGTATTCGCAAGGGGTCGTGGGCACACTGACCTTTTCTGTAGGGCGACAATTTTAATACCGGTTCTCTGAATTACTTCACTTCAATATGAGCGAATTTGTACATTCATATAATTATGCGCTTGCGAATAATTCCTAATTTACGAACTCGCTTATATAGAGGAATCCCTTTGTCACGTATCGTGCTGGGTATAAACGATGTGCCCCAGCGTCACAGAAAACCAAAACATGCCCGGTGATATGCGCACGCATCCTGTTTTACATAAACTTGGTTTGGGAATGAGGTCGCATACCAAATCGTCTTTGAATTTTATGACCTTTGGCATCATTACCAAACCAAATTTATGCAAAACAGGATGCGTGCGCATAGCGACGACCAAGTTTCAACAGAGGGCGGTTTAGATATAAACAAAGAGCACGTCGTCTATAGGTAAAATTAGTGCACATAATTGCATGAATTTAAAGCAAATTTCCAATCAAGTATAATCACCAACCTTGGGTACAGTTGGCTTCGAGCGGTTTCTTGCTCAGCACACGACCGTCGCCCCCAATGACTACCTCACGTGGCTTGGCCAGGCGCGCGGTGTTCAGTCCGCCGAGCCGAACGCTACGGCAGCTACACGGGTCTGAGATCCCGGGTACTGACCATATAGGCTGGCCCGTGTCTGAATGCGGCTCTTGGCCCGTGAAACATTCTCCGGAGCCAGCTAATGCTGAAAAGAAATATAAAGTAAACTCGGTTTGAATTGATCAAATCTTGTTAAATTACGCGATTTAAATTAGGTAAACCTTTAAATGTTTCGGGAGTGACAACACTATATGCATGATGTTTTTGAAAAATATTTGCAAAGATATTTGCGAAAAGATGTGGGACATCGCGAATATACAAGTAGGGTTGTAGTCGAGTCCAGATATAAGATGATCGAGCCGCTAAAATCACAACTCCGTCACAAGACCAGTAACAAGAAGCAAAGAATGAACACACACACAAAAGAATGCCTTTGTTGGAGTTCACATGAAAAGCTTGAGACTTGAATTAAGACCCAGGGACCTGTGATGGCTTGTGAGGACTTGTGATGGACTCGACTACACCCCTGTTGACAAGATATCTGTGGTACGCGGTGCTCCTTGCACGCTGCACCATAATTTTGCGACTGAAAAAAAATACTTTACTTACCGTACGAAGGCGCTAACGCCACGAAGACCACAAGCACGGCAAAACCCACAAGTATCATCGCGAAAGCCTCCTCGCCTCCGAAGTTGACGTGGAAACTGACCTATTTATCTTTGACGCTGCGAGTTTTTACCAAAGCCAAACTATAGAGTACCATCTGTGTGTTGCCAAGGTTACTGGGTCTAAACTAAAACCAGTGAACTGTTTCACTGCGCTTTAGCAATGGAAGTTTAAGATTACCAGCGAATGTTTAGACCCAAGTACCATGGCAACGAACGTCACACTTTAGTAATCTACTTTATTAACTAACAAAAAGCGTTCGGGCGACTTTGGTGTATTGTTAAACCTCACCCAAGGCTAAGTTTTGTATATTTCCAACGGCGAATTGAGATCCGTTTTGGTATCATAAAAGTATTAATATCAGCACCGATTGTTTTTCATTAGGTTTTAAATGAAGAATGGTCTTCGACGGTTCCACCGGCCGTTGCCTTGTCAACGTAAACGTATCCACCGTCACACACATTTTTAAAGGTTTTTAATAATGCAAGCGGTTTAAGATAAACTTATTTTAAAATGCAAGCCTATTTTGCTTTATAGTAAAACTCGGCTTTTTATTGGGCCTGTGCAACAGCTTATCTAAATGTCGACGGAGCGTCCCCATCCAAAATAAATAGAGTTTGCTTTCAATATACCAATGATTAATATCACTAAATTTTACTCGAGCCATGTCAGTTAATCGCGCTCTGTTTTGCTTATTTTTTAGTTGTAGATTACTATTTGTAATAACGATGCATTATAGTGCAGCCTTTTGTTAGTTTTATTGCAACAGAATACATAATTGGAAAACTTTTAAAAACAGGCACAACAGCATTACATAACTAAAGAATAATGTTGATAAACTGCCTTGTAGAAATTTCAGCCACATAGATGCAGTAATACTTCCAGAAAACCTCAAAAATCCATGCATGGTTTGTGTACAATGAATCGAACCTAATGTTGTCCTGGGCAGGGTGTCCGCGGGTTTCAGCAAGTCTTATTTAAGACCTTTTTTAATGCCTTTTTAAGACCAATTAAACCCCCAAAACAGGAAAGAATTCCATACTCGGCCACCACAGGCCAAAAACCTAGCTAACAATTTATTACTTTTTAATGCTTTCCAAGGCCTTACATTTAGAAAATGAATTTAAGATTTGTTAAGACCCGCGGACACCCTGCTGGGTTACTTTTCGTTTTCTCCAAAGCATGAAACAATAGAAGGGTGCACTTGATTTGATTATGTATAAATTCAAAAAAACCCTAACTCCCAAGGGTGTATAAAAATCATATTGATTTTAGAGGAGCTTTGGGGTTAATAGTTATGTCTCTATATTATAATTATACAACATGCATGTAAATCAAATTTTTGGAAATAAATACACTTGTTTAACAAAATAAATAAATAAATAAATAAATAAATAAAAATTAAATTGCGCCCACTTCCATATTTAATTTGTGTGAGGGGTTCCCCCACCCCCGGCCGATTAAAGGAACATACGACAAACATGTCTTATTGCTATTAGTTATCAGATCATAATTATCCATCTTTCACCTCATTAACATATTCCTCCCATTGCACTCGTAAACATTCATTATTTGTATAATATTGGATGGCTCCGAGGGCGATATGAGAATATACCGCACGAGTCATGAAAATACTGAACTCGCCAAAGGCGAATTCGGTATTTTCATGACGAGTGCGGTATATTCTCATATCACCCGAAAAGACATCCAATATGTTACTATTTGTTGTTGCTGTACTCGGGCGCGCGTTGCGCGCACACGCACAGTTCATTCACTTGATGCACGACGCGCGCGTACGCGTGAGCTTTGCTGCTGGACCTACATACAGGAACTGCCAAATATCTATTAATGTAAACTTTCGGTTCTCTTGTAGTTCTCACACAGGAATTATATCCGACGTCCATTATATAGGGCCCGTCCAAAGTTGCAACGTGTACTTACTAACCCGAGGTTTACAGCAGTACTGCTTGTGCTGCGATTTAAGCCAACTAGCGGCTCCAAGCAGGGTAGAGCAGCCGGAGACAGAGTTGCAGCATCCTGTACCGCCGATGTTGGCTACGCCGCCCCAGGACAGACCCTCCCAGTTATTGTAGCTATTGCCATCGATGTCGTACTTGACGTAATAATTGCAAGCCGTGGTGCGCCCTCCGTGGGTGATGGTGCATTTGCGATGGTTCTCGCCGATGATGTTAGGGTAGGTGGCAAAGGCCACGAACTGGGCAGGGGTGTAGCTGTCCCAGTTGGTGCAGGAAAAACCTGGCAGAATTATAAACAGTCCAATGCAAAGTGGTTGTTAAAGCTTGAAGGGAAAGAATCGAGTAGTTGATCATGCCCCCTTATCAGAAGTGATCCTTCCGACATAGATTTATTTATACTAAACTCAACTGATATAAGCTGTTCAAAGCGATTCGCTGTTCAAAGGTAGGAAAGCGCATTTTTATGAATATATGTCATCCCTGCATTACTAGCCCTTCGCTCAGTGTGTGCTACGGTAACTGTCGACCCTAAAACATAAATACCTTTGAGTTTTCTCCAATGAATCTGTGCTTTCCATGCCGAGTCCCGTTGCTTTGTACGTTGTGTCGCCATTTATTTTTGCGATGGCTTGTGAGCACATAGCAACAATATCTAAGGGGCGCGGTTAACTGGGCAATCTCGGAACTATGCATTATATTTATCCTCAAAGAAAAAGATCCCTCTTTGCGCTGTAATTTCTATCAAAATAGAAATTTGAAACTCTTCCATGAACCCCAAACATCAAGACCATTCTTAACATTTTGAGCAACCCAGAAAATACAGCTATGTCGGAAATAGCACTTCTGATACGAAAGGGGTGTGGTCATTTAAAACGGCGTGGTCATTTTCGGGTACTTCTCCCCGGTACAGCTATGACGGAAAACATTCAAAACATTCAAAGGCGCATTCAAAGTAGCAAGTTCTGATAAGAAGGGGCGTGGTCATTTTCAGGTACGTCTTCCCAGGTAGCAATTTTGGCACACATCCTAAGTTGTTCCTTGGGGTCATATTAGCTCATCAGTCGAGTTCAATAGATACAAGTTATGTCGAAAGCAGGACTTCTGATGAAAAAGGGGGCGTGGCCACCTTTAAAAAGGCGTGGTCATTTTCGGGTATTTCGTCCCGGATAGCGAATTTGGCACACATCCCATATTGTGCCTTGGGGTCAAATTAGCCTAGGCCAGTTGAGAAATCCTCTTAAATTAAGTGCATACAAAAGTGACCCAGGTCCTAGACTATACATTCATTTGAAATAAGAATGCAAGACGTGTATGTTTTGCACCCGTGGGTGGGAATTTTGTCAACTAAATTTTGCCCCAGGGGTGGACGGGTGGGGGAAACAATTGATAGATGCATAAATTGAGGAGTGGGACATTACTGAGTCAGTCTCGTATGTTTTGTACACAAGGTCTGAATTGTCATGTAATCAATTATTTCCAATACTTCCTTTTTATTCATCTTAAGCTGAACTCCAACTCCCTATATGGTGTATGTAAAATCGTATTGATTTTGAAGGATTGAGGAGTGTTCGGGTTAATAATTATATCCGACGTCCATTATAGGGGCCGTCTAAAATGGTCAACGTTTTCACGGTTCTACAAAGAGTAGAAAGGGAAGGGGGGAGGGGGCGGGTGTTGGTTGAAGGCCGCGTAAGACTTTACATGCACTGCAAAAAGTTGACATTCCATGGTCATGTAGAACTGTGAAAATGTCCACAACTTTAGACGGCCGGCCCTTATCTTTTCACTGGATATTTTATGAGAATGACCGCACATGTACTTACTAGCCCGAGGTTCACAGCAGTACTGCTTGTGCTGCGATTTGAGCCAACCAGCAGCTCCCAGCAGGGTAGAGCAGCCAGAGACGGAGTTGCAGCATCCTGAACCGCCGACATTGGCTACGCCGCCCCAGGACAGACCCTTCCAGTTATTGTAGGGATTGCCATCGATGTCATACTTGACGTAATAATTGCAAGCCGTGGTAGGCCCTCCGCGGGTGATGGTGCATTTGCGGCGATTCTCGCCGATGATGCCAGGGTAGGTGGCAAAGGCCACGAGCTGGGCAGGGGTGTAGCTGTCCCAGTTGGTGCAGGAAAAACCTGGGAGAATTATAAACAGTTTAATGCAAAGTGGTTGTCAAAGCTTGAAGCGAAGGGACATAATTGAGTATATAGGTCATCATGGCTTCAGACTCTTCTACAAAACATATCACGCCCTTTTAAATGACCACGCCCTTTTAAATGACCACGCCCCCTTATCAGAAGTGTTCCTTCCGACGTAGCTCATGATAGCTGTACTATACTATACTATACTATTATAAGCTAATTTGACCCCGAGGAGCAACTTGGGATTTGTGCCAAATTCGCTATTCAGGAAAAAGTACCTGAAAAAGACCACGTCCCTTCTTATCTGAAGTTCTACTTTCGACATAGGTTTATCTACTCCAAATGTTCAGAATGGCCATGATGTTCAGGGGGTCATAGAAGAGTTTCTAATTTATATTTTGATATATTAGAGAAAATGGCCAAAAATTTTATCCATTACCATGGATACTGCCTACATACAGGAACTGCCAAATATTTATTAACGTAAACTTTCTAGGCTTAAATTATGTGCATACATATCTATTTCAGGTTTTCTAGTAGTTCACTCACACAGGAATTATATCCGACGTCCATTAATATAGGGGCCGTCCAAAGTTGCAACGTTTTCACGGTTCTAC
The DNA here is from genome assembly GCA_037783545.1 of Henricia sp. BOLD:AAB3569. Classification (NCBI taxonomy): domain Eukaryota; kingdom Metazoa; phylum Echinodermata; class Asteroidea; order Spinulosida; family Echinasteridae; genus Henricia; species Henricia sp. BOLD:AAB3569. Next base: position 399,288 of record JBBELK010000239.1, read on the forward strand.
AAAGAGTAGAAAGGGAAGGGGGAGGGGGAGGGGCCGCGTAAGACTTTACATGCACTGCAAAAAGTTGACATTCCATGGTCATGTAGAACTGTGAAAATGTCCACAACTTTAGACGGCCGGCCCTTATCTTTTCACTGGATATTTTATGAGAATGACCGCACATGTACTTACTAGCCCGAGGTTCACAGCAGTACTGCTTGTGCTGCGATTTGAGCCAACCAGCAGCTCCCAGCAGGGTAGAGCAGCCAGAGACGGAGTTGCAGCATCCTGAACCGCCGACATTGGCTACGCCGCCCCAGGACAGACCCTTCCAGTTATTGTAGGGATTGCCATCGATGTCATACTTGACGTAATAATTGCAAGCCGTGGTAGGCCCTCCGCGGGTGATGGTGCATTTGCGGTGATTCTCGCCGATGATGCCAGGGTAGGTGGCAAAGGCCACGAGCTGGGCAGGGGTGTAGCTGTCCCAGTTGGTGCAGGAAAAACCTGGGAGAATTATAAACAGTTTAATGCAAAGTGGTTGTCAAAGCTTGAAGCGAAGGGACATAATTGAGTATATAGGTCATCATGGCTTCAGACTCTTCTACAAAACATATCACGCCCTTTTAAATGACCACGCCCCCTTATCAGAAGTGTTCCTTCCGACATAGCTCATGATAGCTGTACTATACTATACTATACTATTATAAGCTAATTTGACCCCGAGGAGCAACTTGGGATTTGTGCCAAATTCGCTATTCAGGAAAAAGTACCTGAAAAAGACCACGTCCCTTCTTATCTGAAGTTCTACTTTCGACATAGGTTTATCTACTCCAAATGTTCAGAATGGCCATGATGTTCAGGGGGTCATAGAAGAGTTTCTAATTTATATTTTTATATATTAGAGAAAATGGCCAAAAATTTTATCCATTACCATGGATACTGCCTACATACAGGAACTGCCAAATATTTATTAACGTAAACTTTCTAGGCTTAAATTATGTGCATACATATCTATTTCAGGTTTTCTAGTAGTTCACTCACACAGGAATTATATCCGACGTCCATTAATATAGGGGCCGTCCAAAGTTGCAACGTTTTCACGGTTCTACAAAGAGTAGAAAGGGAAGGGGGAGGGGGAGGGGGCGGGTGTTGGTTGAAGGCCGCGTAAGACTTTACATGCACTGCAAAAAGTTGACATTCCATGGTCATGTAGAACTGTGAAAATGTCCACAACTTTAGACGGCCGGCCCTTATCTTTTCACTGGATATTTTATGAGAATGACCGCACATGTACTTACTAGCCCGAGGTTCACAGCAGTACTGCTTGTGCTGCGATTTGAGCCAACCAGCAGCTCCCAGCAGGGTAGAGCAGCCAGAGACGGAGTTGCAGCATCCTGAACCGCCGACATTGGCTACGCCGCCCCAGGACAGACCCTTCCAGTTATTGTAGGGATTGCCATCGATGTCATACTTGACGTAATAATTGCAAGCCGTGGTAGGCCCTCCGCGGGTGATGGTGCATTTGCGGTGATTCTCGCCGATGATGCCAGGGTAGGTGGCAAAGGCCACGAGCTGGGCAGGGGTGTAGCTGTCCCAGTTGGTGCAGGAAAAACCTGGGAGAATTATAAACAGTTTAATGCAAAGTGGTTGTCAAAGCTTGAAGCGAAGGGACATAATTGAGTATATAGGTCATCATGGCTTCAGACTCTTCTACAAAACATATCACGCCCTTTTAAATGACCACGCCCTTTTAAATGACCACGCCCCCTTATCAGAAGTGTTCCTTCCGACATAGCTCATGATAGCTGTACTATACTATACTATACTAATATAAGCTAATTTGACCCCGAGGAGCAACTTGGGATTTGTGCCAAATTCGCTATTCAGGAAAAAGTACCTGAAAAAGACCACGTCCCTTCTTATCTGAAGTTCTACTTTCGACATAGCTTTATCTACTCCAAATGTTCAGAATGGCCATGATGTTCAGGGGGGTCATAGAAGAGTTTCTAATTTATATTTTGATATATTAGAGAAAATGGCCAAAAATGTTATCCATTACCATGGATACTACCTACATATATAGGAACTGCCAAATATTTATTAACGTAAACTTTCTAGGCTTAAATTATGTGCATACATATCTATTTCAGGTTTTCTAGTAGTTCACTCACACAGGAATTATATCCGACGTCCATTAATATAGGGGCCGTCCAAAGTTGCAACGTTTACACGGTTTTACAAAGAGTAGGAAGGGGGAGGCGATCGAAAGCCGCGTAAGACTTTAACATGCACTGCAAAATGTTGACACTCTATGGTAGGCCTACTGTAGAACTGTGAAAATGTCCACAATTTTGGACGGCAGGCCCCCTATCTTCCCACTAGATATTTTATGAGTATGGCCCCCGGGAATGACTGTACATGTACTTGGGTAGTTCCCAAAATTAGGGGTCCAAAATGTTTGGTGTCCCAGTTACGTACGACACTCTCTGCTTCAAAAATCACCACTTATGACCACAAATTATCAGTAATGGACTGTGGCTTGTGATTATTAAGGGGTGTGGGGGGGGGGGGGGGCAGCATAATTGTCTTCAATATTTTGTTTTCTGATTCCTGAAAAATATTCAAAACAAAAGACCGTAAAGGCTTATAATTTGTTCCATGGTATTGAATAGGAGTTGTGTCCCGGGTTACCTACGCCAATAAAAATTGGCTGTAGAATATGTTTGCATTAACCTTGGTGCCATATCTACAAACAAACATTAAATTTGAGTGGCATTTGTTCAAATAAAAATAATTAATTTCTACTAGGAAACCACTTTCAATCATTAAAAACACTTGGAAATCTTAAAAAGCATGTCACACCTTTGGACCCCTAATTTTGGGAATTACCCACTTACTAGCCCGAGGTTCACAGCAGTACTGCTCGTGCTGCGATTTGAGCCAACTAGCGGCTCCCAGCAGGGTAGAGCAGCTGGAGACAGAGTTGCAGCATCCTGTACCGCCGATATTGGCCACGCCGCCCCACGACAGACCCTTCCAGTTATTGTGGCTATTGCCATCGATGTCGTACTTGACGTAATAATTGCAAGCCGTAGTGCGCCCTCCGCGGGTGATGGTGCATTTGCGGTGGTTCTCGCCGATGATGTTAGGGTAGGTGGCAAAGTCCACGAGCTGGGCAGGGGTGTAGCTGTCCCAGTTGGTGCAGGAAAAACCTGGCAGAATTATAAACAGTTCAATGCAAAGTGGTTGTCAAAGCTTGAAGGAAAAGAATTGAGTAGTTGATCATGGCTTTAGACCTTGTCTACAAAACATATCATGCCCCTTATCAGAAGTGCTCCTTCCGACATAGCTTTATCTATACTAAACTCAACTGATATAAGCTAATGACTCCGAGGAACAACATGGTATGTATGCCGAAATGGCTACCTGGGAATAAGTACCCGAAAAATGACCACGTTCTGCAGGGGCGGATCCAGGATTTTGAAAGGGGGGAGTGAAATTTGTAAGCATGAAATGCTAATGACAATGAAATAGCGAGCGCGTAGCGCGAAGCCCTAACGGCTTCTAGATATATTCTAGATGCTCTGTGGCAATATTTAACCACTTTAAGCAGAAAGGGGGGGGGGGGGGGGTGGGCGTGCGCGCCCCCTGGTTCTTTAAAATGACCATGCACACCTTTTGTTCTTCAGAAGTGCGACTTTCGACATAGCTTTATCTTCTAAACTGCAAGAGCTACAGATTTTCTGGGTTGCTCAGAATGGCCATGATCATGATAGGGGGTCATAACAGAGTTTCGATTTTCTATTTTGATATATTAGAGAAAATGGCCAAAAATGTTACCCATTACCATACCATGGATACTACCTACATACAGGAAGAGCCAAATATTTATTAACGTAAACTTTCTAGGCTTAAATTATGTGCAAACATGTCTATTTCAGGTTTAGTAGTTCACTTACACAGTAATTATATCCGACGTGCATTATATAGGGGCCGTCCAAAATTGCAACGTTTACACGGTTCTACAAATAGTAGGTGGGGGAGTTGGGTTTGGGTTGAGGGTGGGGAGTCTAATGCCGCGTAAGACTTTACATGCACTGCAAAATGTTGACATTCCATGGTACTGTAGAACTGTGAAAATTTCCACAACTTTGGACGGCCGGCCCCTTATTATCTTCCTACTAGACATTTTACGAGTATGGCCCCCGGGAATGACCATACATCTACTTACTAGCCCGAGGTTCACAGCAGTACTGCTCGTGCTGCGATTTGAGCCAACTAGCGGCTCCAAGCAGGGTATAGCAGCCGGAGACAGAGTTGCAGCATCCTGTACCGCCGATATTGGCCACGCCGCCCCACGACAGACCCTTCCAGTTATTGTAGCTATTGCCATCGATGTCGTACTTGACGTAATAATTGCAAAACGTGGTGGTCCCTCCGCGGGTGATGGTGCATTTGCGGCCGTTGTTGCCAATGATGCTAGGGTAGGTGGCAAAGGCCGCGAACTGGGCAGAGGTGTAGCTGTCCCAGTTAGTGCAGGAAAAACCCCGGGAAAACCCTGACAGAATTATAAACAGAGTGGTTGTCAAAGTTTGAAGGGAAAGAATTGAGTACAGTCGATCATGGCTTCAGACTTTATGTACAAAACATATCAGACGGGCTGAAAATGTTTACGTGTTTACCTTACAAAATCTTACATTTTCTCGCTCCTAAATTAGGGTTTTCCCATCAAATCTGCACTTGCCAATGCTTTGAGTCATTTAAAGAAAAACATGTTTGATCAACTTCTCAACTTATGCAAGTTAGGCCTACAATATAGTTTGAACCGAGATTATTGTTTTTGCAAAAAACTGAATGGGTAAGATCATTCCAACAATCGATAAGTGTATCACACTATGAGCAACTAACAATGCAAATTGGGCACACAACAATCATGTGTGTGCCTAATTTCAAGCACACGCTAATATGCATGGCGGCCATGACAGAGGGCAGGTTTTAATATTCAAATGATGCGACAATAGACCCACAAAGGGCCTACTTGTGCATGACGCAATGTGACAATGTGACTGCCCTCTGTCATGGCCGCCGTACATAAGGTCTATAGACAAACAAACACCAACAAACCTTGGGCATGGACTGCACATATAACTGCACACAACACGGCTACCGTGACGAACCAGCTTACACGCACGTCCATCATAGCTCTGCAGGCAATGATGCGGTGTCGAGATTAACAATTAGCTGAACTAAAAAGTGGTGTTTTATAGTTACTTTCGTCTTACCAAGCTAAGAAGGAATCTAGCGATCAAACCTGCTAACAGCAGCTCTTATATAACATGCCGACGACCATGGCAGGAATTCGGCGATTGGCCAATAATGCAGCACGATATGTGGCAGAGGGCATCCCCCCTACCATTGTTTCCCCATTGTGACTCAAACATCCAAGGAATTTCCAAGGAATTCCTTTCAGTTTTTACTGGGAGTGAGTGGGGCAGGGTGTTTGGGGAGGAGTGGGAAATGGGAGTTGTTGGGTGGTGTTGGTGCGTTAACAAAAGGGAAGAGTCTGTTGAGGTATAGGGGCGTTAGGGGAAGCCCCTTTGCCACATATCAAGCTGATGGGTATACAATCGAATGCGGTCGGGAGTATGACGTCAGAATCGGACCTTTGTCTGCTGACATCGCAAAATAGCGGCATTTTCCACATAAACTATACCTAGCACGATGTGGGGCCTCTAAGGATTCCCCCTAAAGCGCCTCTATGACTCAACACACGGGCGGCCGGGTCGGCGTAGTGGTTCTTTCCTCGCCTTTCACATCTGGCGTCTCGGGTTCGAATCCGGGGCGTGTATGTGGATTGGGTTTGCAGTCCCTATACTTGGCCGCGTGGGTTTTCCCCTGGGAGAGGCTATAAGCCTGGGGCATTCTCTGAGGGTTTTCCTCTCACTTCTAAAACTGCAGCTCCTTCTTCACATCTTGATAATATCAAGTTGATAATATAGTATAGTTAAAGCTAAAACCGTATAGTTGATGGCATAAAGAGCCGAAGATGCCATAAAATCAACAACAACGACTCAACACACTCTTCCCTTTTGTAAACGCACCATTGCAAAACGCCCCCATTTTTCCCATGGGTGTTGAGATTTTGATATCATAATGTGTCTTATTTTTCGCCATTCCCATTCTGAAATTTCGCGCCCTCAATCCGTTTTCAGGGATATCAGGGATATCATATAAACTAAATTTATCCGGTAATACATAAAGCAGTGCAGTGATTACATCAACTTTTGCTTCCAAAAGCAAACTGTGAATGCACATTTTCCTGTTTTCTTCCGATGGATATTATTTTGGAGGTATTTTATATGATTGTTAGGTTTTCAGAAAAAAAAATCAATTTTGTTTCTTCAACCCTAACGATTATAGGCCTACGTACATTATTTTTTTCTGAAAAGGGGAACCGGTTTTACCAATTCAGATTTTTGTTGTTGTTATGAATGAAGTTTTAATAAATATTTCAATAAATGTTTCAAAATGTCACACTTGCATTTAGAAGATGGTAATTTTTAAAGCGTTTTCGTTGTCTTTGGGTAATACCAATGTAGTAATTGTTCGATAATAATTGCAAGCCGTGGTGGGCCCTTCGCGGGTGATGGTGCATTTGCGACGGTTCTCGCCGCGCCGCCGATGATGTTGGGGTACGTTGCCAAGGCCGCGAATTGGGAAAGGGAGTAGCTATACCAGTTTGGACATACTGTATCAACAAACAAGAAAACCTTTGTAAGCATCTTTCAAGAAAGACCGTTGTCTCTCTTTAAACAAATTCCTGGAATAAGGCCATGGCGCATTTAAAGAACATTGGAAAACCAGCCTCCAGGCTGCAGAAATTTGGCTACTTAGATATGCAACAAAACTTAAGAAAACATTTAAAATCTACGCATAATATGTGTTAAAGCCCCCATACAACATTTGCAGTTACCCAAATTTTGACTTAACGAGTTGACAAGAAAAATCTGACTAAAAGTGTTGTTTTAAAAACCAACAGAATTACATTAACTAATTACTAAAGAATAATGTTGATAAACTGCCTTGTAGAAGTTTCAGCCACACACATGCAGTAATACTTCACAAATCCATGTATATATTTGTTTGTGTTGAATGAATGGTAAAAGAAAATGTCTGCAGACAATTAAAACAAAAAACACATTCAGTTGGCAATTTCTTCCACAAAGGTAGGCTTACCATTTTACACGGAAAAAACAACCACGGCGTGTTTGTTACCATTGCTATCAACACTTTTAGTCGAACAACACTTTTAGTAAAATTGTTGGTAACTGCAAATGATATATTGGGGCTTTGATATATTTAATTGAACGACCGATATGACATTTGGAGGGGGAGGGAGGGGGAGGGGGAGGGGAGGGGAGGGGAGGGGGGAGGGGAAAGGGGGAGGGGAGAGGGAGGAGAGAGGGAGGGGAGGGGGATGGGGAATGAGGGTGGTGATGTCCATTATAAGAATATCTTTCTTACTAGATATTTTCCTTGAATAACCGTAACATATACTTACTCGGTTCACAGCAGTACTGCTTGTGCTGCGATTTGAGCCAACTAGCAGCTCCCAGCAGGGTAGAGCAGCCGGAGACAGAGTTGCAGCATCCTGTACCGCCGATATTGGCTACGCCGCCCCAGGACGTTAAATTGACGTTTAAACGTTTAGAAAAATAAACGGTAACCCCCAGCGCTGGCCATTACTGTTTCCATACTATGGCACGCCAAAGCGAACAATAATTCAACACTGATAATTTAATGTTGACGCATATTTTCGCAAATGTTGCGAAAGAAAAAAAAACAGTTGAGGACATTACAAAAGAAACATACGACAAACAAAATGTCAAAGTCAAATGCGTTTTTATTTTAATAGCAACAAATAATTTGTCAAATATTTGTCAAGCACAGACTTGCCAGCATTGCGCGCGCTCCAAATTCGTGCCACAAAATACGCCTTTGCTATGGAGCTGCGTATTTCGCGGCACAAATTCGGCGCGCGCGCATTGCTGACGAGCCTGTGCCTTTAAGTTTATTGGTAGGAACGTAATAATTAAGAAAAGCACTGGACTTTCGTTGCCGTGAGTGAGTAATATCTGTTAACATTTTTAGTAGCGTGCCAAAAAAAATAATGTGCCTTATTATTCAATGGTTCATTATAGGGGCATAAACGGCAATTCATATGAAATTAGCTTTATGCCATTCTCTCCCAAGATGAACACGGTATTGATTCTGTACCTGCATGCCACGTGCACTACATAGCATATGCAATGTAGTCTGGTCAAGTGGGCTCCGAGTGTGCATGTGAAAGGAAGTACATTAGTACACCAGACCCTAGTGCAAAAAGATAATGGGAGATTTGAAACTCTTGGTGGCAGCAAACAAACCGGTCCTTTTCCATTGTCTACGTCATACTGAGCATGCGCATATTAGCTCAAACGTGACCTAAACGGTGGAAAGGGACCGGTTTGTTTGCTGCCACCAAGCGTCTGGTCTTGTATTATAAAGCTCATGAATGTTCCGATTTTTTTTACCGGCCACAGCAATAGGTCCTGTGCCGGGTTTTGAGCCAACTAGCGGCTCCAATAATGTTAGAGCAGCCGGAGACGGAGTTGCAGCATCCCGTACCGCCGATGTTGGCCACGCCGCCCCACGACAGCCCCTTCCAGTTATTGTAGCCGTTGCGATCAATGTCGTACTTGACGTAATAATTGCAAGCCGTGGTGGGCCCTCCGCGGGCGATGGTGCATTTGCGACGGTTCTCGCCGATGATGTTGGGGTACGTTGCCAAGGCCGCGAATTGGGAAAGGGAGTACCTGTACCAGTTTTGACATACTGTATCGACAAACAAGAAAACATTTGTAAGCATCTTTCAAGAAAGACCGTTGTCTCTCTTTAAACAGATTCATGGAATAAGGCCATGGCGCATTTTTAAAAAAATTGGAAAACCAGCCAACAGAATAGACCTTATGCATGGCGGCCATGACAGAGTGCAGGTTTTCATATTCAAATGATGTGACAATAGACCCACAAAGTGCCTACTTGTGCATGACGCACTGTGACAATGTGACTGCCCTCTATCATGGCCGCCGTGCAAAATGTCTATTACATAACTAAAGAATAATGTTGATAAACTGCCTGGTATCTTCCACAAAGGTACCTAGGCCTATACAGTTTTAAAATAAATCACGGGGTGTTTGTATATAGGGCCTAGCTATCAACACTTTTATTCAGATTTTTCTTGTCAACTCGTGAAGTAAAATTGTGGGTAACTGCAAATGCTGTTTTGGAGCTTTAATATATTGAACTGAACGACTGATAGGTCATTTGGGGGAGGGAGGGGTAGGGGGAGGGGTAGGGGGAGGGGTAGGGAGGGAGGGGTAGGGGGAGAGGTAGGGGGGAAGGGGTAGGGGGAAGGGGTGAGTTAGGGGAGGGGTAGGGGAAGGGGTGGGGGAGGGAAGGGGGTAGGGGGGAGGAGGGGGGTGGGGGTAGGGGTGGGGTGGGGTATGGTAGTGGAGGGGAGTTGTGCTGTCCATTATAAGAATATCTTCCTTACTGAATATTTTCTTAGAATGAGCGTAACATGTACTTACTCGGTTCACAGCAGTATTGCTTGTGCTGCGATTTGAGCCAACTAGCGGCTCCAAGCAGGGTAGAGCAGCCGTAGACAGAGTTGCAGCATCCTGAACCGCCTATATTGGCAACGCCGCCCCAGGACAGCCCCTTCCAGTTATTGTAGCTATTGCCATCGATGTCGTACTTGACGTAATGATTGCAAAACGCGGTGGACCCTCCGCGGGTGATGGTGCATTTGCGGCCGTTGTTGCCGATGATGTTGGGGTAGGTAGCAAAGGCAGCGAACTGGAGAGGGCTGTAGGTGTCCCAGTTGGTGCAGGAAAACTCTGACAGAATTACAAACATTTAGGTACAAAGTTATATGCTGCATGAGATCGAGTGAACTGACCCCCTACCGCCCCGATACCTCAACACATTCTTCCATTCTGTTAACGCACGACTCCCCATAAAACCTGAAAGGAAATTCCTTGGATATTGACAGGTTCATAAGTTTGAAAGAAAACCATATCTGCAAAAACACTACACTGCAAAAACTGTGGTGTTAAATTAACACCAGTGGTGCATGTTGTCTTAGATAGATACCAAGCCTGGTGTTAAAATGTAACACCATAGGTGTTAGTTTTAATTACACACACTTGGGTGTTAAAACTAATACTTGGTGTTAAAACTGAACACCGGGCTTAAAGGCCCAGGGATCATTTGCAATGACCCCAAAAAGTAATCGACGAGTTTACAGAGGAAAAATTCTGAAAGTAAAGATTGAATTAATAGCAACTACCCAATGAAAGGTTTCCGCTCAAAATGATATAATTTTACCAGAAAATAATCCGCAAAGATGAAATTATTTAGATCGTTTGCAAACGATTTACTTATTTTTGGTTCGCATCTACGCGGTCCAAAATGCATGGGCGCTGTGTACTCCGTGTGCGTGTTCCAACGCGATGCATTTTTATGGATCGCGCGCACACGCAGTTTGTGCGTCACAGAGTGCATGACGCAAGCCACATAGTACCCGATCAACTGAGAACGAATATTTGAAACACCCCGCCAAGACCAGGAAAACGCATATGGATTTTCATGTTTTTTTTAAAGGTGGTACATTTGACAAAGCTGAAATTTCTTCGGATGAGTTTGTTGATGTCCTTCTTTTAATTTATAATGGTTTTATTCGCAGAATCGCTCAAAATCAGATCATCTACAGGGGCTTTAACACCACTGGTGTTAATTTAACACCACAGTTTTTGCAGTGTACCGGTATTTCCTATAAAATGATCACATCTGCAGGGTGAATTTGAAATTAGAAACAAAAATAGCAGAGGCGGATCCAGCCTTATTAAAATACAGGAATACAATAGAATTCAGGGGGTCGGACCCCTGAATTCCACGGTAGCCTATTCCTGTATTTTAATGAGGCTGGATACGCCACTGAATAAGGAGGATTACGTATAGGGGGTCTATCATGGAGCAAAGTATAAAGGGTTAGAATTTAGAAAAGGAGCGTGTCCATATTACATTTTTGAGGCTCCCATTTTTCCCATGGGTGTTGAGATTTAGATTTTTCAAATTACCATTACCATTCTTTTAAACATTTCGGGCTCTCGATACGTATATTTTCATGGATATTGTGGGGGTGCGACTGGGGGGAGCGACGACTTTTCTTGGGAATGGGTATTTTTCATAATCTTACAACATTTTAGAGGGTTGGTGCCCCCTGCAAAAACGTGTGGTTTTACACAGACACACTTGTGGGGTACAAAACACAATGGAACAATGGTACCCCATAAAGAAATTCAAAAGGAACAATGGTACCCCACAGAGAAATTCTAAAGAAAAGGGAAAATAGGACAACAATGCAAGAACCTCATAAACTCCTGTACACACAGATGTGTGCACCCCAGGTTCCCCCTCAGATGTTTCACCCTACGCCGCTGATTGTGATGTCAGAATGAAATCCACTTTCTGGGAAAAAAATCTGGACACGCTCCTTTAACCGATTATTTCTACAAAAGACGAACAAACAACAACAAACCTTGGGCATGGACTGCACAGATAACTGCACACAACACGGCTACCGTGACAAACCAGCTTACACGCACGTCCATCATGGCACTGCAGGCAATTAATGATGCGGTGTCGAGATTAACAATTAGCTGAACTAAAAAGTGGTGTTTTATAGTTACTTTCGTCTCACCAAGCTAGAAAGCATCTATCGAAACCTGCTAACAGCAGCTCTTATATAACCTGCCGACGACCAGGAATCCGGCGATTAGCCAATCGAATGCGGGCTGGAGTATGACGCCAGAACCGGCCCTTTGTCTGCACGATATGCTGACATCGCTAAATAGCGGTATTTTCCACATAAACCGGATACGCACCCTAGGCCTGATCGCCAGGTTCTTTTCCACTCAAGGCCGATTTCTTCTAAAAGTTAATCTTAACCCTAACTGCCTAGAAGATGTATGTAAAATTGTATTGATTTTGGAGGATTGAGGAGCACCAGCACGCTATGTGAAAGGAACTCCCCTACTTCCCCACCACACTCTACCTCTCCCCTTTTGTTAATGCACCCTCATCTCCATTCCCCCTTCCTCAAGAAACCCTGAAAGGAATCCATTATCATTCCTTGGATGTTTGAAACGCAATGGGAGGACAACGGGAGGACAACGTAAGAACAATGGATATCTGGGAGTATAGCCATAGGGGCGCATTGTGTCCCGTTTTCATGTAATGACCTCATAAATTAGGCCTACTTGACAATTTATTATGCTCAGCGAAAATTGGCAAATTGCCACTCACGCGCAATCGATCATCATGACCATGAGATTTTATATTGCATACAACGATATTTTTTGCTGATAAAATGAACTTGGTCCCTGTACTGGCAGGGTACGTGTACGTGGACCTTTCAAAATTCTGGGTATGCAGATTGTTCCTTCCTCTAATGCACCTATCAATTGTTTCCCCCCCCCCCCCCCCCCCCCCCCGGGCTACCCCACCTAAGAGGTGGGGATTGTCACTTTTTGCGTGACAAAATCCCTACCCCTGGGGAAACATTTAGGTGACAAAAATCCCCACCCTCGGGTGCAAAACATATGCAAAAATGCACAAAAATGCACAGAAAATGGGCCAAATGCCCCACCTTGGGGCATGAAAAATGTGACCAAACCCCCACCTAGGGGGTGGGGTAGCGCGGGGGGGGGGGGGGGGGGGGGGGGGAGGGGTGGGGGAACAATTGATAGGTGCATAACCATTTCTTCCTCCTTGCTCCAAGGCACTGAGATGTACTACTGAAAAGGCCGTTGACACTGAACATGCAGTCTTGTTCAATGCTATACCCGAGGTCAAGGCTAGCCTATATCCCCGCGGAGAGAGTCGCACTGCAGCGGTACCTGTGCACCGTACATGTACGTGATCATCGTAAGCACAGCGATGTTCTTATTCTTCGAAAGCAGGATCTTTCAGGGCTTTCGAGTTCCCCTCAGTTCAGCCCGAAGGCGGCCTTGAATTTTTCTTACAAACGTGTTTTAACTTTCTGATAAACTATCCCTTAATAGGCCTATATAGTTGCGTGAACGTTATTTGCAAAATTTCCCTAAATGTTGAAGTTAAAGGCCCTGCAAGATAAACCTTTTTACAGATTCGTGGAATAAGAGTGTAACATATCTAAGGAAGAATGTTGGTAAACTAGCCTGAAGAAATGTTAGCTACTTAGATGCATCAATGCTTCAGAAAACCTTTGAAAATCTATATATGGATTTTGTGAGTAAGGTTTTTCTTGTCAAGTCATGAAATTGGGTCATTGCAAATTATACAATGTCAATGGCCTTTAAAGCCCCAATACCTAACATTTTACTTCACGAGTTGAGAAAACCTGACTATAAAAGTGCTTATAGTAATGGTAACAAACACCACACATATGATTTTATTCCCGTGTAAAATGGTACTTTTGTGGGAGAAATTGCAAACTGAAGGTGCTTTAATAAATGTGTTTACCATTCATTCAACACAAAAAACATGCATAGATTTTTAAGGGTTATTCCATCAAGTGGCTGAAATTTCTTCAAGGCAGTTTATCTTATTCTTTGGTGAGTTTAATGCTGTTGTTCATGTTTTTAAAGGTTTTCCAATCTTGTGATCTGTCTTTAAAATTTGATGTCAGGAAAACATGGGAAAGAAAATGTGCAATCTCCAATTTGGATGTGGAAGCAAAAAGGTCAAGTTGATGTAATCACTGCACTACTTTATGGAACCAGATAAGTTTACAAAATCAGTGGGTTTTTTTATGATATCCTTGAAAATATACGGATTGAGAGCCCGAAATTAGTCAGAATGGTAATGAGAAAAATATGATACATTATATGGTATTAAAATCTCATCACCAATGATGTAAATGCATGGGGGAGTCATGTGATCTGGTCGCGCTCTTTAATCAGGCTAATCACTGCGTGCGAGACGACACTGATGATCAATTAAGTCATGCGTGGTTAATCGAAGTAAACAAGTACTCATCTGGTGTATCATGCTGTGGTCAGCATTGGGGACATTTGCCCGCAAAGCTGCAGGTCTCATCAGGCGATTCGGTTGGAAGAACGACTGATATATCGTTCATCAGGTAAATGTCGTCACTGCTTATTGATATTAGCCATTATGTTCAATATTTTTTGCGGCACAGCTGAGCTTTCACTGTACCCACTGATAAAAACGTTTACAAAATAGTTGTTTAAAGGCCCATTGTATCATCATTTGCAATGACCCAATTTTGTTTTTCATGAGTTGACAAGAAAAACCTTACTCAAAGTGTTGATAGCAATGGTATAACAAACACCACATGAATTTGTTCCGTCCAAAATGATATTTCATGCTGGAAATTGACAACCAAAGGTGGTTTCCTTACCATTCACTTGTACACGGCATCCACATATAGATTTTCAAGGTTTTCTGACATTTCTTCAGGCTAGTTTACAAACATTTTTCCTTTAATATGTTACACTCTTATTCCACGAAACTTTAAAACAAGTTTTATCTCGCAAATGATACATAGGGCCTTCAAAGCCGTATGACAAAGCCGTTGTTCCGTGCAGGAGGTTGCGAGCATGAGGCAGAATGGCCGTAACTGAAGTAGGTTCTATTAACCCTGTGCTGTGCCGTATGGTTATTTTTAAGTATAATTTACACCGTATGGTAGGGCTTGTGTATGTCACTTGAAAAAAAAAATTACAGGATTGGAAAACTGTCACAAAAATAAACTACAATTGAAGATGTGCATATACGATAAAAACAAATTCGAGAAAACAATGAAAAACTGTGCAGTGTATATGCTTGCTTTCAAGAAATTGTGTGAACCCCGTATATTACCGTCTTATACTTGATTTCCAGTGAGCGGCGTTGCCAGGGTGTTGCAAGTTTGGAACAGAGATTAGGGCTGCGTTCGGGCGTGTACTCGTGTTAACACGAGTATACTCGTGTTAACACGAGTATACTCATGAGCGCGAAAGGCAAGATTAAAGGCAGTATACATCATTGGTAATCTCGAAAATCAGAAATGTTCACAGATTTACGCCTAACTTACACAATATAAACATGATGACCGTAGGAAACTTCCCCTGAAATGGTTTTGTCTGAAGTGTAGTCTTTGAGAAATGAGTAAAACAATTAGTTTTCGTCTCATGAGACGAAAATTCAATTCGCCCCAAAACCATTTCGCCCAAGTGCCATTTCACCCCAAACCACTTTGCCCGAGTGCCATTTCGCCCCAAATTACTTCGTCCAAACACTACATCGCCCAAATGTCACTTCGCCCCGTGGTTCAGGGCGAGGGCGAAGTGGTTTTGGGGCGAAATGACTGCAAACCCTTTTTATTTTTTTTACTGTTTTTTCAAAAGTTAGACGAAGTACGGAGCTCGTTTTGTGAAGCATTAATGCATCTATGTAGCTGAAATTTCTGCAGGCTAGTTTAGGCCTACCAACATTCTTTATTTGATATATTATGTATAATCATAAAAACAAAACTTTAAACAACCCTGAATGCCGCAATGGGGCGACACTTCGGGAAGACTCTCACCGGAGACCACCGAAATTTCGGCAGGAGTCACTCAAAATGACACCTTATTTGTTTACCCAAAGCTTCCAGTGATGGTCACAGACCTAAGAGACACAGTTCCGGCCTAATAAAAATGGTTCTCGATTTTAAAAAAATGGTTTTTGACCTAAACAAATGATTTTTAAACTCAAAAATATTAGGGCGACACCAAAATGTCGCCCTATTGAGCACGTCGCCCTAATATACCCTTTTTACACACGATTTGTCGCCCTATCCTACAATTCATAGTTTTTTTGCAAACGATGTATTGGTCTTTGGACTCGTGTTTATCATTAACTCAACGTGGCAAGGCGCGCATATTTTGAGCAACCTTTTAGTTGCCCGCCGTTCCAGGGGCGCGCCGCGCCGGGGCCTAAGGCCAAGTTGTGTAGGCCTAGTATGTAATGATTCAATTCTTAGTTTCACTTCCGTTAGCGTGGGTCGTGTGTGGAAAACAAGGCAGCTGTCTGCAGTAGTCTACACGGTGCAACAAGTTGTTATGTTGCCACGATTGTTACAGGCATACAAAGGATCCGTCATCTATGGCAGCAACCTGCGAACGAGCCCAGTGTTCCCAAGCGGAGGGGGCGCCCCGGTACCGCATGCCGGACTTGATCGCCAAGAAACGAGACGGCGGTGAGCTGTCCCGGGGAGAAATAGAATGGTTTGTCAAGAACATTCTGGGAGGCGGAGACGTGGACGACAGCCAAATTGGTAGGTTGACGATGTTTATACAGTTCGTGTTTTACGTACTACCGGGCGTTTGCCTTGCAGACTGAAGTTCTGAAAGAATACTAAAGTGTGACGTCAGTTGCCGCGGTAATTGGGTCTAAACATTCGCTGGTAATCTGAAACGCCTATTTGTAAAGCGCAGGGAAACAGTTCACTGGTATATAGTGTACACCCAGTAACCTTGGCAACACACACTGGGTGACGTTTTCATTTAGTGCCAGCTAACAACACATGAATTTATTTCCGTCCAAAATGGTATTTCATGCTGGAAATTGACAACCTCAGATGGTTTTCTAAAATTACCATTCACTTGTACACAAAAATCCATATATATACTTAGGCCTAAGTAGCTAAAATTTCTTTAGGCTAGTTTACCAACATTCTTCCTTAGATATGTCACACTCTTATTCCACGAATCTGTAAAAAGATTTATCTTGCAAATGAAACATATAGGCCTAGGGCCTTTAAAGGCAGTGTACATGATACGTATCTCAAAAATCATAAATGTTACGCCTAACTTACACAATATAAACATGATGACCGCAGAAGTAGCATTTTGGCGATGTAGTGTTTGGACGAAGTGATTTGGGGCGAAATGGCACTCGGGCGAAGTGGTTTGGGGCAAAATTAATGAGACGAAAACTAATTGTTTTACTCATTTCTCAAAGACTATAGCACTTCAGACAAAACCATTTCAGGGGAGGTTTTCTACGGTCATCATGTTTATATTGTGTTAGTTAGGCGTAAATCTGTGAACATTTCTGATTTTCGAGATACTAATCATGTATACTGCCTTTAGGGACCAGCATGTGTTTTGTCCATAAAGAACATTGGCAGGGAACCGAATGTAGTTTCATTCACCTCAATAGAATTCCCCGGCAAATTTCGTCATAGCCTATTTCTTTAACCGATACATAATTTCCAGGACCTTTGTACCTACACGTTTGAGGAAGTAGGCCTTTTAATAGCATGTTTATTGCAAAGGGCCAACGTTTCGGCGTTGCTTTATCTTATAAGGTAGAGTAGCCTACATGTTTTGCTCAGTGCATTGACCCCAATTTTATTTTCACGAGTTAACAAGAAAAACCTTACCAGTGTTTATAACAATGGTACCAAACACCACATTATTTCCGTCCAAAATGATATTTTGTGTGAGAAATTAAAGGCACAGGCTCGTCAGCAATACGCGCGCCAAATTCGTGCGCAACGAAATACGCAGATCCATGTATATGTAGCAAAGGCATGGAGCTGCGTATTTAGTGGCACGAATTTGGCGCGCGTGCATTGCTGACGAGCCTTTGCCTTTAACAACTGAAGGTGGTTTTCTAAAAAAGTCTTTTGCAGAAGACGTTTTTACCATTCAGCTCAACACAAAAACAATGCATGTATTTTTCAGGTTATCAGAGGTATTACTGTACCTACGTGGCTGAATTTTATACTTCTAATCACGATGTGGAAATAACGCCCCTTTTAACAGCTTTACCAATCATTGTGTTCTGTATACCTTCAACTGTGACCTTGATTACATAAGCTATTACCGTAGCGTATTGTACTATTCGTAATACATGTTTTAAGCAA
The DNA here is from genome assembly GCA_037783545.1 of Henricia sp. BOLD:AAB3569. Taxonomy (NCBI): domain Eukaryota; kingdom Metazoa; phylum Echinodermata; class Asteroidea; order Spinulosida; family Echinasteridae; genus Henricia; species Henricia sp. BOLD:AAB3569. The sequence goes on from JBBELK010000239.1 coordinate 417,274, forward strand.
ATTATCATTTGGACTTTGCTTGTCTGTTTACTGTATTAAGTGAGTTCGTAATTACGAAGCAAACATATGTTTTATTATTTATCTACGTGACGTGGGGGGGGGGGGGGGGGGGGGGGAAATTAAATTTCCCGTTTGACAGGACCAGCGCCTAAAACATCTTCTCTATGACCGATTTATAGATGACGTATTCCTGATCTGGACACATGGGGAGGAATAAGACTTGAACGGACACCACCATTGGTATCAATAACGGCCATCTGCATGAAAACCGACAAATTGCACTATTACAGCATTTATGAACCCTCCCCACACCACCCGGTCTATAGATCGTATCAAATAGCTGCCATCTTGTAGGGCAACTTTTGACATTTAGATTGGTCGACAATGTGCAACCATGCATGTCCTCAAGGAACAAAGAAAGTGCCCAACAAAATGGCAGCTTGGCTATTCGATACGGTCTATAGAGTGTAGGCCTATATACAGCCAAGCTCTTCAGCGATACAACCGTACCTACTCGGACCCCATCGTGCACGATAATAACCGAAACATTTGCCAAGCACTATGTTTCTGCTATCTCAGAAGTGGACCTTGCTTAGTAGAAGAAATGAAAGACGGTCTCCCGATTTATACAACCATGACACTATGTTCAATTTTTAGGAGCGATGCTCATGGCCATATTTCTGAAGGATCTGTCCCATATTGAGACTTTAGCCCTGACTAAGGCCATGCGGGACAGCGGTGACGTGCTGAGCTGGCCGGGCGAATGGCGGGGAATCATGGCTGACAAGCACTCTACTGGTGGTGTTGGAGACAAGATTAGCCTTGCTCTGGCCCCGGCACTGGCAGCGTGTGGCCTCAAGGTATATATATAGATTTATGGATTGCATGAAGCTTACAAGTATCTTCCACCTAAACATGGAGATACATAGGTGGGTGGCGCTATTAGCAGCCGACGGCCAGAGACACCGGGTAATCCCCTTACTCTTCACGAAAGAATGCTCTGGGATCTTTTAAGTGCATTGCACAAACACGAGACCAACGGCTTTACATCCCTTCCGAAGGATGCAGCAATTGTGGTCGAGTGCCTTGCTCAAGAGCGCAGGTACCACGGCCGGGTATCGAACCCGCAGGTTTTCACCCCTGTTGCGAGTCAACGAAACCACTCGGCCACGGTACCCATTTGATATATTGGTGGCTGCAGTGGGATTTTCGGAAATGCACATCACGGGGATCCCATTGTAAAATGTAAAAATACCTATACCTGACCCCTGGGCATGTTCAGACGGGCCTTACCTTCCACAGTAAATTTAACAACGGGTATGTTCAGACGATCGTTGTTAACTTATCAGTTAGTCGTAAGGGACGCTTTTTCGCGCGCGCGAGAAGCTCGCACGCAGTGACCAATTGGACGCACTCGTTGGTAAGCTATACTTACAAGTATACACATTTACCCATACGTTTTCTTATGAGTAGCGCGCTCGTTGGTTAACGCCGTGCAACGCTAGTCATAAGCGGGTCGGTCACAGCCACTTACGGCGGCCCTTATGCCCTTTTGAAAGGTGCCTACCGATTTCTTTATTTTTTTGGGGAGGGGGCGGGGGGCGTCGCCAATTGTATATTTTTTTGTTTGATTTCTACGATTCTGTTTCAAAATGGCAGCTCAGAAACGGGTAATGGTTTTTGAGAAGCCTTTGTTTATATGCGGGGGTGCATTAGGTCATGCATATTAATATGGCAGCGGTGAGGGGAGGGAGAGGGGATGGTGGGTTGGCGCCGCCGATATACATACAACGTCTCGCTATCGGGGTCCTATTGTGGTGCGCCGTAGGCGAAGGCGATGGCCGATAGTTCTGCGTCAATCACGATCTCCGTATGGATTTGTACAGATTCTTAGCCACGATATTACGCATTTTGTCAACTTTCTGAAAGGTACCGATGATCTCTGGCAGAGGGCTCGGACACACTGGAGGCACTCTGGACAAACTAGAATCTATCCCTGGCTACACCGTGATGATTTCCGTGGAGAAGATGACGGCCATTTTGAACGAAGTCGGCTGCTGCATTGCGGGACAGACGGGAAACTTGATTCCCGCTGATAAAAAGCTTTACGCCGTCAGAGACGTGACGGCAACCGTGGCAAGTGTGCCGCTTATAGTAGGTAAGTTGCGTGCGTTTTGAAGCCCTGGTACATTATTGGTAGTTACCCGAAATGTTTACATCACAAGTTGACAAGAAAACCCTGACGAAAAGTGTTGATAGCAATGCAAAATGGTACCTTTGTGGGAGAAATCACCAACTGAAAGCTATCTGCAAACAACTTTTTGCCATCCATTCACACAAAAACTACGCATGGATTATTCACGTTTTCTGAAGTATTACTGCATCTATGTGGCTGTAGTTAAAAGCCTATGTCGAGGCAGTTTTCTCGACATAGGCTTTTAATTACGAGTGGAAATTACGCCGTTTTTAACAGTTTACCAATCATGCACTCTATCTTTAATTTTTAAAAAGCTGCTCTTGAGATTAAGGCTGCGTCCGAAATTGTTTTCTTCAATAGCGTCAATTGTTTCCAAGAAGGCGGCGGAGAGCATTGACGCCCTGGTACTTGATGTGAAGTTCGGCAAAGGCGCCTTTATGAAAACGCCGGAGGAGGCCAAAAAGTTGGCACAGGAATTGGTGTGTGCCTGATTTTCTTTTTTTTTGGGGGGGGGGGGGGGGGGGGGGTTGGGCGGGGGGAGGGGTGTGTGGTGGGTTGCTTGGTCACATCTTTCATGCCCCAGGGTGGGGATTTTGTGGATGGGTGTTTTTGTCATCTGAATTTTGCCCAAGGGATGGGGATTTTGTATTGCGAAAAGTGACAATCCCCCACCCCCAAAAAACAATTTACTTATTTATTTTGAAATTCTAAATTTGTTTTAAATTTGCCAAAAGTCTAAAGTGAGCAACGATCTCGGCACCAAGACCACGGTTTTTCTGACTGACATGAATCACCCAATCGGTCTGACCGTGGGCAACGCATTGGAGGTAGCTGAAGCCGTGCAGTGTCTGCAGGGGGGCGGGCCAGACGACTTGAAAGAACTCGTCCACTACCTCGGTGAGGCAAAATTTATCCACATTTTCACATCTTTTCACAAAATGCGGCTATCCGATGTGAACGGTACCGCTCTTCGTTCGATCTTTATTAAGTGAGATGTGAACGCAAGCTTCATTAACTAACGATGATTAACTAATCTTCGTCTGACGAAGCGATTTCTCTAGCGAGAACGGGATCATATGTGCATTTTTTTAGTGTTCAAGGAAATTTTGAATAGTTGTCTTTGTCAAAAACTTTGCAGGTGGACATTTGCTGTACAGCTGCGGGAAGGCGGCAACACCAGATGAGGGGATCTCAGCCATAAAACAAAGCCTCAAAGACGGGTCAGCTTGCAAGAAGTTTCAGCAAATGTTATCGGCTCAGGGGGTCCAACACACGGTGGCCGAACGGCTGTGCACTACGCATATGCACTGCGTGGATGACATCTGGGCGATTCTGCAACGATCGCGGCCGAACGTCACGGAGTTACAGGCTGAAGAAAGCGGTGCGTTATCGCGTCAAGATAAAGCTATTCCGTCTACATAAACCAACATTTTGTTGGCCAACAAGTACCGACATTTGTCTGATGATGTCGGCCAACCGAAAGTTGGATGGTGTGGACACGTTGGGCCATGTAGCTATCGTCCAACTTTGTTGGAGCTTGTTGGATGAAACGGACCAATAGCAGAACAGAATGCCTGTCACATGAAGGCATGCAGCCAACCGCAGTCCAGATATTTTGGATCATGTTGTGTCGTGTGGACGAGCGCATTACTTCTTCTATACTTGGACCAACATTTGTTGGCCAACAAGGTCAAACATGAAGTTGGAACTTGATGGATGCGCTCGTCCACACGACCCAATATATCTCGACAACGATTGGCTGCTGCCTTCACGTGACAGGCGTACTTCTCTGCTATTGGCTAGCCAGTTTCCTCCAACAAGCTCTAACAAAGTCGGGCGATAGCTGTATGTTCCAGCATGCTGGACGTTGTCTGGAATGGCGTCGCGGTCCACACCATACAACGTTTGGTCGGCCGATACATCGTCAGACAGATGTTGGAGCTTGTTGGCCAACAAAAAAATGATGGCTTGTGTAGACGGATCTCCCGACAAATATTTGTACCGGAATGCAGAATGTTCCGATCCTCACGTTCATACAATGCATTTTGAGCTGCAGCGACTAGCACTTTCCGCATGTCTAAAGAATTAGTCCTGATGATAAAAAAGCCGTTTTAAAAATCTGGGCATCGACTGTCGACAACGCGACCCTGGCCCTATTCATCATGCACGCAGGAGGATGATTCAATCTTGTCCCCTATACAGACTGCGTGTTTCAATCTTCGTCTTGACGAGATTTGAAACGCATACGTGTACAGATGCCATTCCATTATGTTTGAATTAATAAGTATTGAATTTAAAACATTCGGATGCACATTTTAAAATCGTTCCAGGTTACGTGCATGACATCGATGCTTTAAAGCTAGGCAAAGTCACGTTAGAACTTGGAGCCGGGCGAGCGGTTGCAGGCGACACCATCGACCGTGCGGTAGGCCTGAGGCTTCTCGTACAGGTTGGCTCCAAACTTGAGAAAGGTATGCCAGACGAAATAACAGTAAAGAGCCACTGTGTTGCATTGTAACAACTACAGATTGTTTAAAATTAAATGTTGTCTGCAGACGATGTTTTTACCATTCATTCAACAGAAAAACCATGCATGGATTGTTCAGGTTTTCTGAAGTATTACTGCATCTATGTGACTGAAATTTCTACAAGGCAGTTTATCAACATTATTATTTAGTTATGTAATGCTGTTGTTCCTGTTTTTAAAAGTTTTCCAATCATGTAATCTGTCTTTAAACCCACCAGGTCAACCTTGGTTGTGTGTGTACCACAACACGTCGCCCTTGTCCGAGGTCCACATGGCGAGACTCCAGTCAGGACTCGTTATTGGAACAGAAAGTGTCAGTCTACAAAAAAGGATATGCGAAATCATTTTTCCGGGTCAATGATGCAAAATCATTCCTCTGGGTCAGTGACCTCTAGACGGAAAGCAGATGACTGTACATGTACAAGAATGCATAGTTAATTCCCAGATTGCACCCCCACCCCCTCTCCCGCCCACTTAGCTACGCCTCACAAGCCATTGCAAAAATGGCGACACACAACGCACAAAGCAATGAGGACTGGCATGGAAAGCACAGATTTGTTAGAGAAAGGTATGTTTCAGGGTCGACAGTTATCTTAGAACAGACTGAGTAAAGGACGAGTAATACAGGGATGCCATATATGGGTCTTTCTATAAATTAGGGGTCCAATGTTGGTGTCCCCCGTTACATTTTACATCTTGTTTTTGTAAATTCAGGACACATTCTTTAAATACTTTCCATCTCAAAGAGTGAGTACATAAAGTACAATTCATACAAAATGGTTAAAAAGCCATTTTAATTATTTCTGTACGAAAAATACCACATATCAGGTGTAACGGGGACACTAAATGTCACACTTTTGGACCCCTAACTTTTGGACCCCTAAAAAGACCCATATTCATAAAATACATGCTTTCTTACCTTTGAACAGCGAATCGCCCGTGCATGCTCAGCAGGTGTGCTATTCATTTCGTACAGTTAAAACGTCACCCTTTGTGTGTTGTCATGTTTTTAGGTCTACACTAAAACCAGTGAACTGTTTCCCTGTGCTATACCAATGAACGTTTCAGATTACCAGCGAATGATTAGACCAATTACCATGGCAATTGACGTCACACTTTAGTAGTCTATGTTTTAATATAAGAACAAATTTATTTATACATATACATTTTTGAATCGTGATATAAAATAATTATATTTGCATAAAAACATATTTAACAATATTATATAATTGTTTATCAGTCATTAAAATAGATTAAAATGCTTCTGAACAGGTTTGTTTACTTTGCGCGCACCGGCCGATTACATGGACAAGTGTTATGATTGTGGTTACACTGCTTTACGTTCCATACCAACTGTGGATATTCCTTTATTATCGTGTAGTTAAAGGTAGTCTACATGTTTGGTAATTACCCTCTAAAAAAATGTCTGAATTATTATCTAAAAATTTACTTGTTATCAAGATGGTAATGGTAGTAATCATCCTGTGAAATTATTTCGTCTGAAGTGCCCTATTCATGAGAAAAATGACAAAACTATCTGATTTTGTTTTAGCCATTCATTCATGCACAAAAACCATGCATGGATTTTTCAGGTTTTTTTTTTTAGAGTATTACTGCATCTATGTGGCTGAAATTTCTACAAGGTAGTTTTCTCGACATGCTTTCAATTAACGGTGGAAATCCACCATTTTTAACAGTTTACTAATCATGTATACTACCTTTAAGAAAACTTTTCCAAAATGTCTTTCTTTTTAAAAATAAAGACTGTTTCCACCAAAATTAAAAGTTTTTTTATGAACTGTTACCTGAACCCACCCCCGACCCTAACCCTATTTTTCAAGCTTGGAGAACCTGACTGTGGACGTATGCTAATCCACATAACGTCCGTTTCTCCTGCCAAGTTTGGACATCCTTAGTTCCCCAGTCCACATAAGGTATGTATTATACGTAACGCACGCACGCGTAAATTGCCAGGGGTCACGCACCAAGTATGGCGTGTTTACCTTTGTGAAGTGTTATGGCCGAGCGGTCTAGTGCGTCGAACTCAAGTTCCTGTGCCAGTACTAGAATGTGGGTTTGATTCCCGGCCGTGACGGGTTGTGGCACTTGTGCTCTTGAGTAAGGCACTTAATCACACTTGTTCTGCCCTTCGGAAGGGATGTAAAGCCGATGGACCAGTGTGTTAGGTTTCGGTAACGCACTTTAAAGATCCCAGAGCATTCTTTTTGTGAAGAGCAAGGGGAGGGATTCCACGGTGTCTCTGGCCGTTTCTAATTCAAAGTCTTAGAAGTTGATAGTTATTCAAATATCTATGTTAATAAATAAATATAATTGATCCCATTCCTGTAATTGGCGGTCCTTCCTGGTTAATAAATAAATAAATAAATAAATAACTGTACCAAATTACAATTCAATAAACACAACAAAATTAACTGAACAGAAATATGATTCTTTTGTTTCCGTGTTTTATTCGTTTTCAATAAATAGACGATATATACAAATGAATGATCTAAAAATCAATAATGGCGATGACACCTTAATCAGAATGATACCATATAACGCATGTGGCAATCTGCATCACATAAAGGGTACAACTTTGGTCAAGTAAACAATTCAAAACGACCCCAACACAAAATTGAAATATCTCTAAACATTGTACCAAACCTAACAGTGCTTAATCCTCCTATTTCAATATAATGCTCCAAAATCACTTTGTACTAGCTGAATGCACAGTATTGGCGCCAGTCAGTTCTTGACCACTATCAGATAGCTATTTAGTCTATATTTGTCTTTGCTGCCTACACAACTGTTGTAAAATGGCAAAAGGACCCCAGTTGAGTAAAGAAAAGGGCAAGCTGTGATTACTCTACGAAATGAGGTCCAATCTTACAGACAAATTGCAAATACATAGTTTTCAACAATGTATTTTTACTGAAGTACAACTGCATAAAAGGACGGACAGTAATTACTAATCATAAATACCTCAGACAGTTTACGCATTCCCATGTGGGTACATGTAGTATAATTAAAATTGTACGTGTATTTTCTAGCAGGTATCATTAGCACAATCAAGTTCGTAAATAAGTCCAGCACAGTACAGTACACATGCTCAGCCCCGCTCACTCAGTTGCTACGGTTCACAAGCCATTGCAAAAATGGCACCACAAGGCCGGCAACAATGAAGACACAGCGCTCGGACCTGAAAACCTGACGAACTCGACAGTCTGATACACTAGACCACCGTGCTTATTGGTGTTTCCACTATAAAACACGATACATGTACAATCTGAATCTCGACACACGCTGCAGCACAGTGTTGTACGACTCGAGTCCAGGAGTCAGACCTGAGTCACCATTTTCGTGACTCGAGTCTACACATTTCTATCAAAGCGCATACCTGCCAACATTGCTGAGGGAAACAAATCGGACTGTAGTGAAACTTGCAACGGTCGAGTTGGTTTAACCGTCAAATTGACCTAGTACTGCACCCATTTTCAAGTACACAACACATGCGGCGCACGCTGGGAGTCGGGTCAAGTCGACCGTTAACTAACTGTTCCAATTTTCAACACTTTTAACACCTAAAAATCGGAACAAATACAAACAATCGGACTAGTTGGCAGGTATGAAAGTGATATGCTTCAAAATTACGCAAAAAAAACAACCCGTAATATGAACGGGGTTTTAGAGAGCAAATAATTGACAAATTTGATCTGTGGCTTACGTGGGAACATTGCTGCACGTGACCTTTAGACCCGTTCATGCAATCACCGTTTCAGTGCATCTGACTGTCCATTCTTCGGATTCCTTGACCGGCATTAGATGGTGACCAACCTGAGAAAGAGAAGTAAAACAACACTGTGTCCTCAGCAGGTTTATGCCATTATATTGGACTGTCCTCACTTTTCTCGACAAATTCAGTTGAAACATTTTTCTTGAAAATCAAAAGCCCTACACTTTGTTGTGAGATATTGGTGAATTAAGTGGTAGCTGCTATGCACGCTATGTGTGCTTAAAGGGACACATTGCCTTCAATTTCCCCAAGATTTTGCCGTTTGGGAAATGTCCCTTATACCTTTGAAGAGTTGTTCATGGATTAAAACACCTATAATATGTTGTAATTACCTGACCAACGAGACAGACTGTCACGTTATGAATAATTCAGCTAATTTATGCAAATTTCTCTCCTCCAGTAGCTTCTAGAGAGGAGTGAGGTGTGTAGTTGTTATGCAAATTTCTCTCCTGGGAGTTTCTGGAGAGGAATGAATTGTCTAGTTCTTATGTAAATTTATGAAATGTTATGGTTGGATAACCCTGTTCCTTGTACAATGCATTGACATCTTACAGTCACTACTCCAGCAGCATTGGTGGTGTACACACTAGTCAATGCACACTAGTGCAATAGTGCTGTGTACTGGGTGTGTAAAAGAAAGCCAGTTCTTGATAACTGTAAGTAGCTTTTCCTTATTTAAACTGGGGTTTGTATTTCCATGTTGATGATTCTGATATACATATATTTGGGGGTTTTGTATTTTCATGTTAGAGATTTTGGATTTCTTGGGCTCACTTTAATGCAACTCAGAATTACATTACTGATTTCATCCTTTTTATATAAAGGGCTTTTTCCCCTTGGTGGGAATAGTGACTTCGGGCTACTGTCTGTGAGTGGGTTGAACAGCCAAGCTCGTCATGCATTAATCCTGTGTGGATTGATCGTGCCGTTGTCGTCCTGTGTGGACTGGCCACGCCCTGTCGCTGTCCTGTGTGGAGTGGCTATGCCCGTTATGTCCTGTGTGGACAGACCACGCCCCTTATGTCCTGTGTGGATTGACCGTGTCGTCACGTCCTGTGTGGATTGACCGTGTCGTTACGTCCTGTGTGGATTGACTATCGTCACGTCCTGTGTGGATTGACCGTTTCGTCACGTCCTGTGTGGATTGACCGTTTCGTCACGTCCTGTGTGGATTGACCGTGTCGTCACGTCTTGTGAATTGACTGTCGTCACTTCCTGTTATTTCACTGTCGTCGCGTCCTGTGTGGATCGACCATGTCATTGCCGTCCTGTGTGGATGGACCACGCTTGTCATTATCCATGTTATCCGTGTGGACTGATCGCGCTCGTTATTGTCTTGTGGACTGACCACGCCCGTCATTGTCCTGTGTGCATGGACTGACCACGCCCGTCACTGCTTGTGTGTATTGACCACACCCAAGCTTTGGATTGCTGAACTCTGGTGGTGGGTTCTTAAATTCTGTATTGGTGTATTAATTCAACAACTGTAAGTTTATCTTTCTTATTATCTTGGTAGTAGTGGATTTTAGATGTGTGCCGTGCACCTGAATTAATTAGGGAGGATTTTATAGGTTAATAGCTGGGCCCCATAAATTGATATTTAGAATCATAATTAGGAGTTAATATTGTAATTTTTGTATATAAATGTCCTAAATAAATAGTTATTTTCATAATATCGCTGTGTACACATGTGCAGACTTATTTGTAGTCATCTGTGTCTGTTAAGCTAATCGACTATCGTCCACTGTGGGGAAAAACGGACCCCGTGGTGTGACAAATGGGGGCTTGTCCGGGAATACCTCTCGCATGCCATATATAGTGGATTGCTTACCAGATACGGAGGGTTATGATTTGTCAGCGGTGTGTAAGAATTTTGTAGAGATAAGTAAGGGTCCAATAATAGTTGGTGATGGCCAGTTTCCAGTGTAAACCAAATTTGTTATTTTACCCCTGGTGAACTATAGCTGTGATCAAAATTGTAAATTTACAGCCAGTTGGGTAATTACTTGTGATTTGATTTTTTTTTCCTTCTTTCTCTTTGGTTATGATGCAGAGCACCTATTGGCTTGTTAGTATGTTGTGAGCACATGGTAAGTTTGCTTCAATATAAATATTGCTGTGTGCATTTTTCTTGGGGACTTGTTTGACCAAGTAAATGATAAATCGTTGACCTAGCTTGATAATTTTGTGCTTATTATTGATCTTTTGCAGACCAGAATGGAGTTTGAAAAGTTTCTCCAAATAGGCCGTGAGATAGGTCTGGAGGGAACAGACTTAATGAATTTTGTCAAGGAACGAGAGGCAGTTGAATTAGAGGAAAAGCAAAAGGTAAGAGTACATGAACGTGAAATGAAAGCTTACGATTTACAAATTGAACAAGAAAGGACAAATATTGCCAACCAGGCTCCCAGTGCTTCAAGTACCTTTAGATCTGCATCTGCACGTAATGTGGCCAGGGCCCCAAAGCTCCCTGTGTTTAATGAACAAACCGATGACTTAGATGCTTACATTAGAAGGTTTGAAAAGTATGCAGAGCTAAATGAATGGCCTCCAGAGGAGTGGGGCATGTGTCTTAGCGCCCTTCTTAAAGGAAAGGCCCTGGATGTATATTCCCGGCTTCCGGCAGACAGAGTCAGAGATTTTCCTGAGCTTAAGTCGGCCTTGTTGAATAGATTCCGACTCACAGATGAAGGCTTTAGACTAAAATTTCGTACTTCAAAGCCAGAGTTTGGTGAAAGATTTGTGCAGTTTGGAGAACGTCTAAGGGGGTATGTTGAAAGGTGGGTGGAATTGGGCAACACTGAAAAGTTTTACGATAGTGTTGTAGACTTATTTGTATCAGAACAGATACTGGAAGTTGTCGACAAGGACTTGGCTCTCTTCTTGAAGGAACGGAAGCCCCAGACCTTGCCGGACCTGACGCAGCTTGCTGATCAGTATATGGAAGCACACAGATGGTCAAAGAGGAAACCTGATGTGGTGAGACCAAAATATCAACCATCGCAAACACAATCACAATCTACCAAAGAACAGCAAAAGCCATTCAACCGTACACTTTCTAATTTACATTCAAGTAGAAGGTGTTACGAATGTGGGAAGATGGGACACATTGCTCGGAACTGCAGACATGGGCAAGAGGCTAAATCATCGAAGCCTAAACTAGTTGGTGCAGTGGAAGAAGAGACATCTCAGACTGGAGCGGCTTGTATCAATGGAGAAATAAAACGCAGTGACCATGATACAGGTGAGTTAATTTCGGATCAAGCTTTTCCTTTTGTGAGTGCAGCTTGCACCATTGAATCGTCCATGCCAGTAAGGAAGGGAATTGTAGGAGGTCAGTCTGTAACAGTTCTGAGAGATACAGGTTGCAGCACCGTGGTAGTTCGTAGGAGTATTGTGACTGATGATCAAATGTCTGGACGAATTCAACCTTGTATTCTGTTAGATGGTACTGTTCGTCATGTCCCTGTAGCACGCCTTGTCATAGATACCCCGTTTTTCTCGGGTTTGGTTGAGGTACTTTGTATGGATAACCCTTTATATGATGTAATAGTCGGTAATATTACAGGAGCAAGGGATCCTCAAAACCCAGATGACACATGGCAACCCCTCAACAGAAGTCAACCATTGATGTCAGCCCAGGAGTCTGCAGCCGTCGAAACGCGAAGTATGAAGATGAAGAAGGAAATGCCATTTAAACCTTTGCGCGTAGTTCAAACGGATGGAGAGACTGTGTCTCGACAAGACATTGTGGCTGCTCAGCAGAGTGATCTAAGCCTTGAAAAGTTGTGGAAGTATGCTGAATCCCAGGAACCTCGGACAACAGGTAAGGCCAATGTGTCCAAGTTTGCCAAAGTAAATGGCCTTTTATATAGAGAGTTTCAGAGTCCTAAAATAGATAAGGGTAGAGCCATCAAGCAGCTGATTGTTCCCGAGAAGTACAGAGATAAGGTGTTGAAAGTAGCACATGATTCCCCATTTGCAGGACATTTAGGAATTAAAAAGATGACAGACAAGTTATGTATGAGTTTTTATTGGCCAGGAGTGTCCGGTGACATCCAGAGATACTGCAGATCATGCGATATCTGCCAGCGGACTGTATCGAAGGGCAAAGTTGGAAAGGTTTCGTTGGGAGAGATGCCACTGATTGATACACCGTTCAAGCGAATAGCCGTCGACCTGGTGGGACCAATACATCCAATAACCGAGAAAGGTAACCGATACATACTGGTAATTGTGGACTACGCTACTCGGTATCCCGAGGCTGTTGCGCTTCCTCGTATAGAGTCCGAAAGAGTTGCAGAGGCACTTCTTGAAGTCTACTCACGACTTGGCATTCCCGAGGAGGTTTTGACCGACATGGGGACTCAATTTACCTCCGAGGTTATGAAAGAGGTAAGTCGTCTTCTTGTCATTAAACAGCTCACTACCACACCTTACCATCCAATTTGCAACGGATTAGTAGAGAGATTTAATGCTACTCTTAAGAAAATGCTTAGGAGAATGTGCGCAGAACGACCCAAGGATTGGGATAGATTTCTCCCCGCCTTATTGTTTGCGTACCGAGAAGCTCCCCAGGAAAGTCTCGGCTTCTCCCCCTTTGAACTAATGTATGGTAGATTGGTTAAAGGACCACTTTCTATTCTTAGTGACATCTGGTCAGGAGAATCTGTGGAGGAGGAAGTAAAGACGACCTATCAGTACGTCGTAGACCTTCGTGAAAGACTTCAGTCGACTTGTGATCTCGCACGAGACGAGCTGTCAAAGTCATCAAGTAGGTACAAGAAATACTATGATGCTAAGGCAAGAGACCGAAGATTCAAAGTTGGGAATAAGGTCCTTGTGCTCAGACCCACTGACAACAACAAATTACTTTTGCAGTGGTCTGGTCCATATGAAGTGATTCGACAAGTAGCCAAACATGATTATGTCATTCAGGTTGTAGGAAGAGAAAAGACCTACCACGCCAACTTGCTGAAATTGTACGTGGAACGAAGTCCGCACACCGACACTACAGTTGAGTCTGTAGCCATGGCAGGTGTTGGATTTGTGGTAGAGGAGCCAGGTGAACCAGATGACTTAGGGGAAATTGTCCTTCCTCCTGTTAAGGCTAATGAAGATAAGAATGATGTCCACTTGAGTGATGGGTTACAGACCGACCAAAAGGCAATGATTAGGGAACTCCTAAACAAGCATGAAGAAGTTCTGACAGATGTACCAGGTAAAACAAATCTAGGTGAACATACCATACACTTGACAACAAACCATCCTATATGTTCCAAACCATACCCAACGCCACATGCCACTCGAGAGACGATTCAATCGGAAGTTGAGACAATGTTGAAGCTTGGTGTGATCGAAGTGTCCAACTCAGCTTATGCATCCCCAATTGTGTTGGTAAGTAAGCCTGATGGCACTAACCGCTTCTGTATTGATTATAGGCGTCTCAACAAGATAACAGTTTTTGACCCAGAACCGATTCCGAATGCAGATCATCTGATAGCAAGAATGGGCAAGGCCAGATTCTTTTCAAAGATCGATCTTTCCAAGGGATACTGGCAAATCCCTATTGCAGAAATTGACCAACCGAAGACGGCATTTGTTACAGCGGAAGGTTTGTATCAGTTTAAAGTGCTACCTTTTGGTCTTGTAAATGCCCCGGCTGTCTTCTCTCGAATGATGAGGAAACTTTTGAAAGGAGTTCAAAATGTGGTAAACTATATTGACGATATTTTAATTTTTACAGAGACTTGGGAGGAGAATCTACAGATCCTAGATGAGGTGATGTTGCGACTAAAGCAGGCAGGACTTACAGCTCGACCTTCCAAATGTTATGTTGGATTTGAATCCCTAGAGTTCTTAGGTCATGTCATTGGGCGGGGACAACTTGAACCGAGACCCAGAAAAGTTGAACAGATCATCAATGCTGATAGGCCAGTAACAAAGAAGCAGGTAAGATCATTTGTGGGCATGATCAGTTATTACCGAAAGTTTGTGCCCAATTTTGCGGCGATTGCTGCACCTTTGACGGATCTAACTAAGAAGGGGCAACCAAACCAAGTGAAGTGGGGTCTAGCTCAAGAACAAGCTTTCAGAACCTTAAAGTCCAGGTTAGAGTCGGAGCCCATTCTTATCCTTCCAGATGAGGAGAAACCTTTTATTTTGGCGACAGATGCGTCAAATGTAGGTATAGGAGCTGTATTGATGCAGGAGTGTGACCTGGTGCAGCAACCAATTAGCTTTGCAAGCAGAAAGCTATTGCCGCGTGAGCGCGCTTTTTCAACCATTGAGAAAGAATGTCTCGCCTTAGTCTGGGCGATATCCAAGTTTCATGTTTATTTATATGGTAAGGAATTCATACTGGAAACTGATCATCATCCACTCTCTTACCTCACAGAAGCTAAAGCCACCAATAATCGAGTAATGCGGTGGGCATTAAGCTTGCAACCCTACCGATTCACCATTCGTGCGATCAAGGGTTCACAGAACGTCGGTCCAGATTTTTTAAGTAGATGTACTGTGTAGAGTCAACCAGAGCTCTTTGCATAATTAGCTGAGTTTTCTTAAGATGATAATTTATTTTTGTATCATCTTGAGGGGGGGACATATTGTCACGTTATGAATAATTCAGCTAATTTATGCAAATTTCTCTCCTCCAGTAGCTTCTAGAGAGGAGTGAGGTGTGTAGTTGTTATGCAAATTTCTCTCCTGGGAGTTTCTGGAGAGGAATGAATTGTCTAGTTCTTATGTAAATTTATGAAATGTTATGGTTGGATAACCCTGTTCCTTGTACAATGCATTGACATCTTACAGTCACTACTCCAGCAGCATTGGTGGTGTACACACTAGTCAATGCACACTAGTGCAATAGTGCTGTGTACTGGGTGTGTAAAAGAAAGCCAGTTCTTGATAACTGTAAGTAGCTTTTCCTTATTTAAACTGGGGTTTGTATTTCCATGTTGATGATTCTGATATACATATATTTGGGGGTTTTGTATTTTCATGTTAGAGATTTTGGATTTCTTGGGCTCACTTTAATGCAACTCAGAATTACATTACTGATTTCATCCTTTTTATATAAAGGGCTTTTTCCCCTTGGTGGGAATAGTGACTTCGGGCTACTGTCTGTGAGTGGGTTGAACAGCCAAGCTCGTCATGCATTAATCCTGTGTGGATTGATCGTGCCGTTGTCGTCCTGTGTGGACTGGCCACGCCCTGTCGCTGTCCTGTGTGGAGTGGCTATGCCCGTTATGTCCTGTGTGGACAGACCACGCCCCTTATGTCCTGTGTGGATTGACCGTGTCGTCACGTCCTGTGTGGATTGACCGTGTCGTTACGTCCTGTGTGGATTGACTATCGTCACGTCCTGTGTGGATTGACCGTTTCGTCACGTCCTGTGTGGATTGACCGTTTCGTCACGTCCTGTGTGGATTGACCGTGTCGTCACGTCTTGTGAATTGACTGTCGTCACTTCCTGTTATTTCACTGTCGTCGCGTCCTGTGTGGATCGACCATGTCATTGCCGTCCTGTGTGGATGGACCACGCTTGTCATTATCCATGTTATCCGTGTGGACTGATCGCGCTCGTTATTGTCTTGTGGACTGACCACGCCCGTCATTGTCCTGTGTGCATGGACTGACCACGCCCGTCACTGCTTGTGTGTATTGACCACACCCAAGCTTTGGATTGCTGAACTCTGGTGGTGGGTTCTTAAATTCTGTATTGGTGTATTAATTCAACAACTGTAAGTTTATCTTTCTTATTATCTTGGTAGTAGTGGATTTTAGATGTGTGCCGTGCACCTGAATTAATTAGGGAGGATTTTATAGGTTAATAGCTGGGCCCCATAAATTGATATTTAGAATCATAATTAGGAGTTAATATTGTAATTTTTGTATATAAATGTCCTAAATAAATAGTTATTTTCATAATATCGCTGTGTACACATGTGCAGACTTATTTGTAGTCATCTGTGTCTGTTAAGCTAATCGACTATCGTCCACTGTGGGGAAAAACGGACCCCGTGGTGTGACACAGACGTATTCCAGCAGTAAATTTTCATGACGAGTGCGGTATATTCTCATATCACCCTCAAAGCCATCCAATATTATTATTGTTCTATAAAATGAAGCTTATATCTTCAGATTTTTATCTGTTTGGTGTTGAAAACTTCAGCTTATTTCCAACGTTTACAACTGCATGCATTTTTGTTACTGTTGTACAGTATTGTTTGTTACTGTACTCACGTGCGTGTTGCACACACGCACAATCCATTCACTCGATGCATGACGCTGACGTATGCGTGTGCTTGGGTGCGCCCAGCGTGTACGCACACATCAGATTGGGGCTCTGTGTTGCACAGTATCAGGGATTATTTTACAATAATAATATCGGTTATCGATATTAATAATAATAATAATAGAGGCAGTTCTTATATAGCGCATTTCAGATCCGCTGGATCTCTCAATGCGCTTTCTGCATTATTACCCCTGGTCATTGGGCTCAGTAGTATCATTCCTTAATCCTTCTCAGCTCCCTGGGGAGCATGCAGTCCCGTGCTGTTTATGCGCACAGGGACTAATCAAACACATCAGCTTTCACTACCCTCACATGTACAGGTACCCATTTCCTCCTTGGTATCGATCGGGCCTTAGTGGAAGTCCAACCCCTTGCCGTCTTAGACTCCTCCCCAGCCTACTTACCACTGCCACTTTGGGTGGGACCACTAGTGTGTGATCAAGGTCTGGCCTGCTGCTGATGCAGTTACTACTCTTGCCACAGTCAAGCCGTAATGAGAACTTACTGGATGACTGTGCATTAAAATAGAGGAGGAAAAAAGACATTAAAAGAGCTTGTCCAGATTTTTTCCAAAAAATAGATTTTGTTCTAACCTAACAATCATATAAAATACCTCCACAAAATACTATCCATGGGAAGACAAAAAATTTGCAATCTCCAATTTGGATGTGGAAGCAAAAAGGCTGGTGTAATCACTGCAGTGCTTTATGGAAACGGATAAATTAGTTTACAAAACATTGGTGGTTTTTCAATGATATCCTTGAAAATATACGGATTGAGAATGCGAAATTTCAGAATGGTAATGAGAAAAATATGACAAATGATATGGTACAAAAATCTCAACACCCACAGGAAAAATGGGTGGGTCAAAAATGTGATCTGGTCACGCTCCTTTAAATACACAAACTGTGGGAGTTTGCAAAAAAAAAAATCTGAGTTCAGATTTAAATCTAAAAACAATATCATGCCTGCCTTGATCATCCATTTACGACTGGCCACATGACATGCTCGCAGCCAATAGAGATGCATAAATTGTCTAAGGTATTTTTGAATATTATTTTTATCATTAAATGCGTTGCACAAAAAACTAAACTCCTCAAAAACAGTTCGGAAAGTCAAGTTTGACTGACGATTTCTCTCTTGTTGCAAAATAATTTTATATCATTGGAAAGCCCTGTTATTCCTCTTTACGGTGGTGTGTCATATGTTATGTGCAGCACAGCTGAATACGGGGGCGGGTGTAAAGTGAAATGTCACAAAATGCATTGCTATTGTCAAAAAGTGAATTGACACATTCCCATCCTCCAAGCAAAAGGGGAATGCACTGCATGACAATAGCAGTGAATTTTGTGACATTTCACTTTCCACCCACCCCTGTATTCCGCTATACTGCACATCCCCCAATTGATTAATCATAACAAATGAAACATCACTGTAAAGAGGAATAACAGGGCTTTCCAATGATACCAAATTCAAGGGAAATGATTTAGTAACAAGAGAGAAATTGTCAGTCAAACTTGACTTTCCGAACTTTTTTTGAGGAGTTTAGTTGCTGCTATTGTTATTGCAACAAACTTCACCATCATACCTTATTCTCCACCACGATGGTGAATATGGCATCTCCAGCCCTGGTGTACAACGCAGCATTTTCTACTTCCTTCAGCGTTATTCTGTCCTCTCCGCTACTCGTAATGACGGTGTCGCACACAGCTCTATCCAGGGCGGAGCCTCCACTCTGAAGTGGGAGGGGCTTCAGGTGGCCCTTGCATTTGTCCGTGTAGGCATCGACAATGAATGGGAGCGCCTATCGTGTAAACATTTAAAGCCCCAATACATCTTTTGCAGTTACCCAAAATTTTACTTCACGAGTTGACAAGAAAAACCTGACTAAAAGTGTTGATAGCAATGGTAACAAACACTACATGATTTTGTTTCCGTGTAAAATGGTACCCTTGTAGAAAAAATTGCCAACTGAAGTCGTCAAAATAAAAAGTCGTCAGCAGACAACTTTTTACCATTCATTCACACACAAAAACCAAGCCTGGAGTTTTCTGCCATCTCTGCGGCTGAAATTTCTACAGGGCAGTTTATCGTCTGCTTTTGTTATGTCAACGTCAACATCAACATTTTCAAGTACCATCATCGGTAATGCAACTATTTTGGGATGATTGTCACTACCACAGAAGACCCTTGCCTGTCGCTGACTGGGATATTTCAGCAACAGCTGAAATTATGTATCTGTTGGAATATGTGTCTCGAATTTTGTCGAGTATGGCGACGAAAAAGATGGCGTCCCGTTTGCAAACAATCGGAAGATAAGCATGCGGTTTGGATTGCTAGGTGCGTAAAACCGCTCGTATTCATGACACGTATAATCTTATGAATTATTCATAAACCACGACCAGCATAGCTCATTAACTTCGCCGTGCTTTAGTGCACAGGTAGGCCAGCAGTCTGCCGATTGCCCCACCCCCCCAATAGCAACCGCAGACGGCCGCAGGTTTTCTGCAGAATCCTGCTCCAGTCTGTTGTGGGATGACGCCTAAGCAGAGAATGAGTTTTATAAAATGGGGAGAGCACTGCTTAATCAGAAAATAGGGGCTAACAGGCTTTCATAAAATTGGCCCCTGCAGCCATTTTCACGAAACCTTACGCATTGCGCCAGCCTGCTTGCGCAACATTTCTCCGATAATTACAAGCAAGCTATGAGGCTTATGCCATTTTCAAAAGTTGTGCAAGCTACGCACCTTTTCGTGAAATCGGCTGCAGGTCACTCCCAGCAAACTCACCCCTCACTATTACGGCTTGCATTTAATACCTCATCTACTGTCAGATAATCCGAGAACCCCATGGAATGCAGCGCGACCCACAAATCATGTGTCACTCTGTATGCTAATTCAATCTACCCACTCCCCTGGCACACCCCCTCCCCACTCGTTCTTTACTGGCCTGCGTTTCATACCTCATCTAGCGTCAGATCATCCGAGAACCCCATGGAATGCAGCGTGACCCACAGGTCATCCGTGTCGCCCTGGAGGTCGTTAGCTTCCATCTGATTCAAGTCCATGAAGCCCTTGCGGGTTAACTCGCCTTTCTTGAGCTCAAAGTGTTCTGCAAGAATTGGACAAAAGATTTTCCAAAGGGTATGCCAAAAAGGTTTTTGGGCTCGTTCAGGTTCGTTTGTTTTTTGCTCATAAGGGGTTAATAACGACTTGCGACGCGTCGTAAGTGCTAAAATCTATCGCAATTCGCCAAACCCTTCAGAAGTTTACACGTCATAAGTTGTGGGCAGAACTCGAAGTCAACGTCAAATATTTCTTTCTGAAATCGACCTCTGGTATTTTAACGACTTGGTTTATTCTCGTATTCTCAACGCCATACAATATTAAATGTACATGTATATACTTCTCAGTATTCATTTTAATAGTGAGGTTTCAATGTGCACGTTTAGTGATTACAACTACAATTAGCCAAACCTTTCACTGTCCGTTGTTCACCAAGGTGTAAAGGCATTGCTATTAGTGTAAAACAACGAAACTACACTTGGAATATTTTTGTAAAGGCCACAAGTACGCACATACTGACGACGCAAAATTCACTAAGAGTCGTCACTTTACCTAACCATGCACATTCGAAACCTCATTAATAGTGAGGTTTTGCAAGTTGACGAATACGGTTACGAATAAGGATATGATAACGGTAACCGTTCACGTTGCAATGTTGATGCGCACACTGAACTGGGTTTCGCACTGTGTGAATACGATCTGCTAAATCTGCTCTGCGCTTGGCTTTGTTTTCAGCTTTGTTTTCCTCACTTTTACATGGGCATGACCCATTAAATTCGATCGGTACTCATGGAAGATACATCACAAAGAAACAAAATGCATACAACTTATTATTATTCCATCACGAAAAAAGCGAAAAATCTGCATAACCGGTATCTGTTTTTATGCTACGCGTATGGAGGCCGATACCCGTTATTCACGCGTATGAAAATGTGTACTACGGTTACGCGTTACAAGAAGCGCATAAAGTCATGACGTATCGGTATCCGTGACGGTGCGAAACCTCCCTATTATCATTATTATTACCTTCAACAACTTCCCAGGCGTCATCATCAACTGCCTCTCCACTGGTTCGCAGCTGAAAGATGTTAAACTCTTCTCTACTTAACGTGCCGTTGCCATCAAGGTCCACTAACTCAAAAATGTCGGCCAGGGCATTCCTGAAAAATATGCGCACCAAAAAGGGGAAGGTAGGTCATTAAAAAATGGACAAGTCTCATGCTGAACACATGGGAATTTTGTATGCACGCCCGTGACCGGTGACGTACACCCAGACATTCCCGGATGTCGCACGTGGCAGAAAGCAGTCTATTGTTTCGTTTGTAGTCCATGATTTTTGCACCAAAAGTCCTACCTTTGAATGTAAAAAAAACACACCTGAATGGCTTTTGGATGATGTAATCGTCTCCTTCCTTCTTGACAAGTTGTGTCTTGCTCTTCGGGCCCTTATTCCTGGGCTTAAAGCGACAACCTGTGGTCATGGGTAGCAGACGGTAGGAGCCCGCCTTCAACTCCTGGTGTACACAGTATTTCTGCCATGAAGATTATTACATATTCATAAATACCTTAGAGAGTTTAAGCATCCCTATTGGCTGAGAGCACGTCACGTGGCCAATTTTAAATGGATGACAAAGGCCCGGCCAGCCAGTCTTCAAACATTTTTTGCCTGACCCATGGCCGCACCCTAGTCAGTTTCAGCGCGTATGGAACACACGCACTCACACAGAAACCGCACATGCCCGAAAGAAAATTTGATGCAACATTCGCGATCGAAAATAAACAACTCGACATACAGCACTTTGAACAACGCGCACGACGCATGAAGGAAAGTACTCTGCAAAATGGCCTCCAAGTCCCCAGCCGGTATTAAACATACAGTTTAAAACAATCTTTTATTCCCCAATTATACAGGGTCAATAAGAATGTTTAAAGAAACTTTATCAAGGTTATAACTACCATAGACGAATACGGTAACTAAAGACTCCTGCCCTGTACGTCTGCCATAGCGAGGGGCCATACACTGCCATGAACTGTGCCTTATGTGGTGTTGTTAAATCGAACAGCGCGCATCCATGACGCGCACAACGTGCATCTTTCGCGCACACAGGCTTCACAAGCTTACAAGTGACAACATAATTTAAATAGCTTACATTGTATAATCAACACAAAACGCATATGGTACTAAATGGCGCCCCCGTTATGGCGAACGTACAGGTAAGGAGTCCTTAGTTACCGGATTCGTCTATTATCTCGGGAACATTACCTGTTGATTCTTCATTTGTGTAAAATTAACCAGTTCTCCCGCTGTCCCGTCGTCTTTTTGCCTCAAGAGGTAAAGCTGAATATCTGGGTGGATTTGGTCTGTAGCTAAAATATGCCCAAAATATAAAACGCTTATAGACCGTGTAAATATCGCGGTGAGTCAGACTTCCGGGCACTATTTAAGAAACGTATATGGGGGATTAAGGATTGTGACGATATTCTTTGATCTGTCACTTTACCATTGCGCTTTTGTAAGTGCCGAAGCGCCGATTAATTGAAAGTGCGCCCTAAATTCCACCGATAAATAAAATAAATAAAATAAAGGTTTAGTGCATCTCAGAAATATTAACGCGGATAAAAAATATCTGGTTTGAACATCAACTTGAACATTCACTTCTGTTCAGAGTAGTTAAGACCACCAATACCCAAGCAAATAAAGTACGGCCAGGATAGAAAATCGCAAAGACCACTCTATGAGCAACTAACAATGGAAATTGTGACCAATTTCCATTGTTAGTTACTCATAGTGCCATCTGAAGCTAAATCAAGTGATTTTGAAAACGGCCATAATACACTGCATTCGCACCAAAACAATCACGCCAAAATATTCGCGCAAATTGCAGTTGTTTATTGTGTTCGGACTACCAGCGCTGCGCTGCATGGTTTTTACATTACGTCCAGGGTTACCGGTTTATCTCGGACACGAAAATATAAGGTCAGATTTATAGTTTCTAGCATATTTTGAATTTGTTTGATCTCCTCACCGATTTCAGGATGCAAATTCAGTGGCTTGGCACACAGCCAAAGTGCGGTGGACGTAGACACATCGAGTACGTACTGGTGTGCGAGAATCTTCCCCTGTTCTAAGACGAAGCAGCCCTTCTGGAGGGCATGGTGCCAAGTCTTGAGGTTCCTCGGCTCTGTCACCTTAGGCGCGACCTTTGACACGGGAGGTAGGGTCTTGTTTATACATGCCCGCTTCCTAGGGTGAGGGGTGGGGCTTGTTTCACGCCCTGAAATTCAACAACAAAACCCTAAAATAAATCTGTGTTTTGGCTTTGGGTTATAATGCATAGTTCCGAAATTGCCCAATTAACCCCGCCCACTTGGTTACTTTTGTTATGCCTCACAAGCCATCACAAACATGGCGACACACAAGTGGGGGGTGAGAGAAAAAAACGAAAACAACAACAACAACAACAACAAAACCGCATTTTTTCATCCAAATAATACGGTCCGTCTATGTTTCCGATGATCGCCCGCGACTAAATAAGGTCAGTTTTGTTTCCGAGAGCAGGCGAGCGTCAGAAGCATTCGGACTAATACATACCTATTCTGGAAGCTGGTTGGGTTTTCTCCTTAGTTTTCCTATCGCTTTGCATCTTTTTATCAATTCTCTCCTTGGTTATCTGTCGGCATTTGCTGGTTGTCGACATCAGCATCTTACAAAACTGAAACAAAGAAATGCAACATCACGTAATTTATATGCTTAAAGGCCCATTGTATCATTTGCAATGACCCAATTTCGTTTTTCATGAGTTGACAAGAAAAACCTTACTCAAAGTGTTGATAGCAATGGTAACAAACACCACATGAATTTATTTCTGTCCAAAATGGTATTTCATGCTGAAAATTGACAACCGAAGGTGATTTTCTAAAAACAAATTCCGTGCACGGGACTTTTTTACCTTTCACTTGTACACAAAATCCATATATAGATTTTCAAGGTTTTCTGGGGCGGTATTCACAAAACGTAATCTAAGCGGGGTACTTAAGTCTGTCTTAAATCTAAGCACCCCGCTAAGATAAGTGGGGCACTCAACTTCGTATTCACAAAAGATTTAAGCGCCCCGCTTACCTTAGTGGTGTACTTAATCAATCAGTGCACGCTTAACTCTGTCACGTCATAAAGTCCCTGCAATCAAAGCAGCGCAGACCACGCGCGGACGTTTCAAAAACATTCGATTACTACGCGCGTGCATCATACGCGCACATTATGCGCGTGTCGTGCACATACGCGTGCACGTACCACAAGTAGACGACGTACGTTGTGCTATGCGGTAGTCGAACAAAGACGGAAAACGAAGGCTTTCTAAGGTAGGTAAGAATAAAAATTGAAATCTGTTGTAATCTCCCAATGTATAAATTGTTTAGGCGTTCTCTAATAAATCGTATAGCCGTTTTTCGATAAAACACTGGGCAGAAAAACACTGCAATTGCAGACGGTTGACCTAGCATTAAATACACTTAAGACAGGTCAGACCACACTTAAGTTTAAGTCTCAAAAATAAGCGGGGGACTAAAAGAAAACGCACTGTGAATACCACTTAACTTTATAATTTGACTTAAGTCTAGAATTTAAGCGGGGCGCTTAAATTTCATGACTTAAGTCGTTTTGTGAACACCGCCCCTGAAGCATTGATGCATCTAAGTAGCTAAAATTTTGTCAGGCTAGTTTACCAACATTCTTCCTTAGATATGTTACACTCTTATTCCACGAATATGTAAACAGTTTTTATCTTGCAAATGATACATAGGGCCTTCAAGGCCGCATTCCCGTTAGTCCAAAAGGAGTTGCCCTAATTTGCCTTTTGCGTGTTTCCTATAAATAGCGTGTGATGTTCTGACTCTTCTTTTCACATGCACACAACAGTATACAGATGACCAGACTAACTTTTTGTTGCTTTGTAATGTGACTGTGTGCATGCGGCAGGTGTGACGTACAAAATCAATAGTTTAGAAATTGCATAGGATTTGTTCTTTTTTTAAATTTTTTAAAAATTATTTTAAAAAATGTATACAAATTTTACACTTGTTTTTATGGAAAGACGTATCTAGCATGTACCTCGTTGTAGTTGAGTCTCTTGTCTCCATCGTCATCAACTTCATCAATCATGGCGTCCACTTCTTGGGACGTCATCTTCTCACCTCGCTAAATTCAACACATGAATAAGAGGATAAAGTAGGCTTGGGCGACCCCAGCATTTTCGGAGTCGGCTCCGATTCCAAAAAAGAATCGCGATTCCATTCGGAATCGATTACATTTGTCACGGAATAACATTAACCACATTAACTACATTGTGTAGACGATAACCCAATTATTGGCACCGAGCGGCACTAAATGTCCATAAAATGATGCCGGCCTGTGTCACACACACGTTCCTAATATGTGAAAATTATCAGAGGCTAAATACTCATGCAGAAGTCGAGCATTTTGGCTTCGGAATTACTACGTAATTTCTGGAATCGGCAAGCTATCACTGGGAATTAAATCTTGTTAAAAGGGAATTGATTTCTACCAAGAATCGATTCCGAAAAAATCTGGAATCGCGATTCTGATTTTCTAAGTGGAATCGATTCTACTCAATTCTTGCGTGAAATTGCCCAAGCCTAGAATAAATGTGTGTTTGCCCGGTCTTAAATTACGTTTCTGTTTTGTTTTTTTTGCTTTTTTTTAGACAATAAATCCTAGTTACCTGTGTGAGCACCCTTGTCAGTTCATCATGCGTGATAAAACCATCCCCGTTAATATCAATTTTTTTGAATGCTTTCAAGAGGTCGCTTGTCGTCGTGGATTTCTCTTTACGCATGATGTCACAATAATCGTCAAATGTCAGCTTCTCTGCCAATAGAAATCAAACCAAGGACATGAAATCATACACTCACAGACCTTGATTTTTTTAAAATTTAGAATGCCCTCTGCTGAAATTAGCTTGCTCCTCCCCCCCCCCCCCCCTCCCCCCCCCCCCCCCCCCACCACCCCCCACTAAGCAACTCCGCAAAGGCCTGGCAGCCGTCAGCAACATTTGGTCACCCCCTCCCCCCACCCAACCCAAATGGTCTAGCTACGCCCCTGCTGGCAAAACAAACTTTCATTCCCTAATTAATGTACTCCGTACACCACAACAGTCTTCTGCATATGTTTTACACGATACTATACTGAAATGCAACGTGCCTCACTGTGGATCAAAATTACATACATGTTCATTTACATACTTGTTTTAGCATTCCAGTATTTATCTAGCATCTTCTGAGAGGGGTTTCGGCCGGACTGTTGAAGAACTGCAAAAAAGAAAAAGTGATATATCCAATTTTAATTTTAGCCAAGAAATTTAAGTTTGAGAGAAAAAAACCCTTGTTGGAGTTGTTCGTAAAAGGTTCATCTATATTATTATTATTATTATTATTATTATTTCTTTCTGGTATTCATACCAAGGATTCCTCAATAGTGCTCATTGCACTGTCACTCGCAAGCGTTAGGAAACACATGAAGAATTAGAATTAAAATTAGAAATGGCCAGAGACACCGGGGATGATCCCCCTTGCTCTTCACGAAAGAATGCTCTGGGATCTTTAGAGTGCGTTTTCATATACCACTGTACTTGGCCAAACATATGGAATGGGGCTAAGATCTGCGATGAAAGATGCCTTACATGCCTTATTATAGTTTATATGCCTTATAGTTTATATATTGTACATTTAAAAGCACAGGCTCGTCAGCAATGCACGTGCGCCAAATTCGTGCAGCTCCATAGAAAAAGGCACGGAGCTGTGTATTTCTTTTAACGAAATTGCCGCTCGCGCATTGCTGACCAGCCTGTGCCTAATACCCAGGGCAAGTTGTGACTTGGAAGTGATAGGCTCATGTGTGGAATCGATCACTGCTATGAAGGCTTCTCGGCACTCCTCAAAGAACGCAGCCTCTCTACTTCTCTGGCTGTCGCCATCGCTTCCCGTGTTTGACCGTCGACTTCTACGGCTGGCAACGGACGACGCTCCACTGTTCCGTCGACTCATGATTCAGTCAAGGTGCGGTGAAACGGCATTCATGGAGAAAAAGCTGCTTCATCTGACAATGACAGGTAAGAGTCAGTTAGCATTAAGACTGTAAAAATCCTTTGCAGGAAAAAAGTAAGTGAAACGGTTTCATATAAAAGTGACGCGCACGTACATGATGGAAGGGGTACCGGTTGTTCCGGATTCGAGTTGTCCCGGGTTCAAGTTGTCCCGGGTTCAAGTTGTCCCGGGTTCAAGTTGTCCCGGGTTCAAGTTGTCCCAGGTACGAGTCGCCTTGGGTGCGAGTTGACCAGGGTGTCTTTTTGGGGTTCGAGTTGTCCTGGGTTCTTCGCTCGTACCTAGCGCGCTTTTATGGGCGGATGGGAAACGAGTAAACCCCGGGTTCGAGTTGTCCCGTTTCCAGAATGCGCACACGTTTGTACGACTGCACAAAGGCCCCTATACGACTACGTGTGCGCGTTCCACAATTCCATTCCACCGTTCCATTCTACCGTTCCACCGTTTTTTACTAACATCCCTCCTAAATTTAGGTTTTTCTATCAAATTTGCGCTTACTTAGTTACTGAACATTTGCCTGAACTTTGTCGGAACTAGTATAGGCTTAGATACATTTGAATATAAACACAAAAGCTGCAAAAAGCAGATTGTGATTGCACAACTGTAATGAAAACGTTTCGCTTGTGAGTAGTTTGCATCTGAAGTAAATATGAGGACAGGGAACCAGTCTAGAAGTAACCAACATCCATTTTCAGATTTTAGGATATGGAGAAGTCGTTTTGAGATTTTTAAAAAAATGTGACTATACTTAGTACTTAATTCTCACCAAAAATTACTCGGGGCTATAACACAACCCAGACTGCTAAAAGCTGAAGTGAAATTTATTGTTAAAAATCTGTCACAGATAAACCGCATGCCATGACTTTTCCTTTCATCAAACCATCGACATATGCATGCAGCAGCGCATGACCATCTACTGAGAAGCTAGCCGCTAGCCGTTGATTGGGTGCAAACATTGGACCTGTCGCTAGCAAGAAAAATGTTAGAATACATCTGCCAAAAGAAGATTAAATAAAAAAAGAATTTCATATCATTTCACTTATTCAAGTTTGTACACTTTACTTAATTTCAGTATGAACGTCAACCGCACAATAATTAGCCCATATATAATCAACTATAGAAACGCTATTTCAGGAAATCCAGAAGTGTACCTTTTAAACTTTGCTGTTGATGACCGGTTTTCTAAAGAAAGTGTAGTGTACCTTTTATGTTCAATAAATTGTGACTTTTTATGATTTAATTTACTTATTTGCACTCTTCTACATACTTAATTTCAGTATGGGTATTAGCCGTGCATTAATTAGCCCCTAATAATCAATTAAAGAGACGCTATTTCAGGAAATCCAGAAATTCTACATTGTACCGACATTGTGATTTAAGATAGAGTACATGATTGGTAAACTGTTACGGTGTTCTTTCCACTCGTTATTGAAAGCCCATGTTGATACATTTGTATCAAACTGCCTTGTAGACATTTCAGCCTAGGGAGGCAGTGATACTTCAGAAAACCTGAAAAATCCATGCATGGTTTTTGTGTTGAGTCATGGAGTTGAATGGCAAAAGACCTTTCTTCTTTTTATTTTATATTTTAGAAAACCACCTTCAGTTGTTAATTTCTCACACAAAATACCCCCCTCCCCCGCCTCCCCGCCCCCCGCCCCCCCGCCCCCCAACTGTCGACCCTATAAACATAATACCTATCAGTTTTCTCAAATGAATCTGTGCTTCGTTGTGTGTCACAATAGACTACTAAAGTGAAAACGTCACCCTTTGTGTGTTGCCATAGTTTTTGGGTCTACACTAAAACCAGTGAACCGTTTCCCTGCGCTATACCAATGGACATTTCAGATTACCAGCGAATGTTTAGACCCAATTACCAGACCCAATTACCATGGCAACTGACGTCCACTTTAGTAGTCTATATTGACTGCCGAAGTGAATGCGTCTTCTTTTGTTGGTTGTCTGGGCAATTGGCTCTACACTACAAATCACTGAACCATGTCCCTAGTGTGCTTTTGCAATGGTACGTTTTCCGATGGCCATGATGTTTAGAGCCAATTGCCATGGCAACACGTCATCTTCTTTTGGTGGATGTACTCTTGATTTTGTCGGGTGAAACGACAGCACGTTGTTTGGGCCCAATCGACGGCTAGCGGCTAGCTTCTCCTGGGACTTTAACATTGTATCCACGGACGCTGAACTGTCAATGTTAGGCATCTGACGTCTACAAAATAAAAAAATCAAGACAAATACGTTTGTAAGGCCTATCGTCATGTTTGATGTTGCGCTCCGAGAAGCCGGCGCAAAGGTCAACTTGACAACTTCTAGTGATGAAAATTATCCTCCAGAAAATATGTTAGATGGGTGAGTTTGTGTGTTGCGATCTAGCCCCGCGAGCAGTGCTTCGGTTTTCAAAACCTTAGCCCTGTCTTCTGCTATACACAAAATCTGTGGCAAACTCACGCAAATGAAATTTGGCCCACGGCTCTGATATTTGCTCAATAGGTGCACTCACCCCAGTTTATCAATATTCCGAAGAGTACGCATCGATCCGATGTCTAGTTTCGGTGAAATCGTGGGGACAGTTTGAGACATTACTTACAATGAAATTCACACTCTTTGACCAAAAATCAAATATGCGCATGCGCGAGGGCGGAGAGGTCAACATAA
Source organism: Henricia sp. BOLD:AAB3569 (assembly GCA_037783545.1). Taxonomy (NCBI): domain Eukaryota; kingdom Metazoa; phylum Echinodermata; class Asteroidea; order Spinulosida; family Echinasteridae; genus Henricia; species Henricia sp. BOLD:AAB3569. The sequence continues at coordinate 446,941 of JBBELK010000239.1, forward strand.
TAGCGCCATCTCGCGACGGCGTCGTCACGTACCAGCTGCACAACGGCTGTTTCATGAGAGAGCACATCGACTCTATCGCGCGGTACGTTCTATAGATCTACACGTACAGCGCGCGCTGCACGCGATGCCATGCCGCCAAGCCAGACGTTTGATCATTTTCAGGTAGATATCGAAGTTGTTCGACATCATATTGCAAAGATAACTTTGATTTGCGACGTCTCTTGTACGCCACCATAGAGTCGATGTGCTCTCTCATGAAACAGCCGTTGTGCAGCTGGTACGTGACGACGCCGTCGCGAGATGGCGCTATTATGTTGACCTCTCCGCCCTCGCGCATGCGCATATTTGATTTTTGGTCAAAGAGTGTGAATTTCATTGTAAGTAATGTCTCAAACTGTCCCCACGATTTCACCGAAACTAGACATCGGATCGATGCGTACTCTTCGGAATATTGATAAACTGGGGTGAGTGCACCTATTGAGCAAATATCAGAGCCGTGGGCCAAATTTCATTTGCGTGAGTTTGCCACAGATTTTGTGTATAGCAGAAGACAGGGCTAAGGTTTTGAAAACCGAAGCACTGCTCGCGGGGCTAGTTGCGATCATGATCATCATCATGATGATCATGATCAATGATGATGGTTGTGCAAACATGGAGACCCGTGAAATGGTGAAGGTAGAATTTAGAAGGCTAAAAGTGATTTTCTGATGTTTACATTGGGACTCTATGAATCACTTTTAGCCCCTTACCAATTGAACCCCATTCACCATGTTGAACCAAGATGCACGACCAAGACGATGGCGGCCCTTCTCCAAAGTGAAATTTGACCTTCAGTCAAAATTAAACATTTAAAAACTTACCATGGAAGTCAGGATCTCCAGAATGTTGTACCGTGGTCTATTTTCCCCGATGATTCTTCTAAACAGGAAAAAAACTAGTCCAACGTAATTTTTCTTTACATTTTCCTAGCAAACTCAAGAGAAGAGCGGGATGTAACAGATGAACGAGCACGGCAAATCACAATCGAGATAGCCTGCCCTCTTGTGGTCACCTCATTATATGACGTCACTGCAGTATTTATTGATTTACCAATAATTTATACTATCTTTAATATTTAATATGATCAAGAATTGTTGTTTCAGGGAAATTGCTAATTTATTTGAATGAGTTGTTTTCTTCCCGACAGCAAAGCTGAGACTTTTTGGATGAGCACTGGGATGTTTCCACAAGAGTTTATTATCAGCTTTGCAGGAATGATGGATATTTCAAAGATCAAGCTCTCTAGTTTCCATGGTAACCGACTTATTTGTTGTATGCAAGTTGTAATTATTAGCCTTAGGCAAGTTCGATTGACGATTATAGTTAATTGTCGTTTGACTATTTTCACCCGAACGCAGTCTAGTCAACGATGGTTAGTCGTGCCAGGTCGACCATTTGAAACTACACGTAGCCCACAGGGGACGGTCGCACTGGTACGCAATACCCATCAGGCATCGAATTGATGCAGCATTTTGTGCGGAACCAATTGACTAACTAAAGGTGTTTGCATTTTAACTAGTGTGTACATGTTTGACTAGTGTTTAAATTTAGGAGCGTGACAAGATCACATTTTCGACTCCCATATTTTTTCCCATGGGTGTTGAGATTCATGTGTCATATTTTTCTCATTACCATTCTGAAATTTCGCGCCCTCAATCCGTATATTTCTAGGGATATCATTAAAAATCCACCAAAGTTTAGTAAACTAATACCCGGTTACATAAAGTAGTGCAGTGATCACACCAACCTTTTTGCTTCCACATCCAAATTGAAAATTGCAAATTTCCCATTTTTCTCCATAGATATTTTTTGGGGAGGTTATTTCATGTGATTGTTAGGTTAGAACAAAATCTACTTTTGGAGAAAAAAATCTGGTCACCCTCCTTTAATGTGTTGCGTCTTTTTTAAACAAAATCTTTGTTGCCTAGTCCGTGGCTTGAGCATACAGCGCAGCGTTCAGCAGGAACCTGCAGACTTTGAAGTCTTAGATGAAAGGGAACTCACCCCATCTGATGCATCGTTACAGTTGGAAGAATTTCAGGTGAATCTTTTATACAAGAAACTGGAATTTAGTGGACATTTTCTCTGTTGCGCACTCGAGAAATATTCATTTAAAGGCACTATGTATTATTTGCAAGATAACACTTTTTACAGATTCGTGGAATAAGAGTGTAACATATCTAAGGAAGAATGTTGGTAAACTAGCCTGAAGAAATTTTATCTACTTAGATGCATCAATGCTTCAGAAAACCTTGAAAATCTATATATGGATTTTGTGTACAAGTAAATTGTAAAAAAAATGTGCACGGAATATTTTTTAAAAACTACCTTCAGTTGTCAATTTCCAACATGTGGTGTTTGTTACCATCGCTATCAACACTTTGAGTAAAGTTTTTTTTGTCAACTCATGAAAAACAAAATTGGGTCATTGCAAATGATAAAATGGGTCTTTATGATGGGGAACTGCTCATCCGTTTTAAGTGCGAGTGTCTTGGGGGTTGTGATACAGAATTAGCCCATGGATCAGTACTGCCTGGGCAGAGCTGGTCTCTCAACTTGTTGGCTTGGGCTCAAGTCAGTTTTTAGTTTTTGACCTGTGACTTGACTCTGGAGAAAATGACTTGTGACCGGTCTTGGGAAATATAATTGATTTACATGTACGACTTGAAATAAAAACTAGTCGTCAAGTCTCCAGCCCCAGAGACATACATGTATACTGTATAACCAAAACTGCAAGTGCAGTCCCCCGTTCCAGGGGAATAAATTTGAAAATGGTTAGCCGCCTAGGTGGATAACTGTACCAAAGTATTTCCAAAATGGTAAACATGCTTTTGCCCGAGCGGTCTAGTGCGTCAAACTCAAGTTCCTGTGCCAGTACTAGAATGTGGGTTCGATTCCGTGACGGGTTGTGGCACTTGTGCTCTTGAGCAAGGCACTTAATCACACTTGTTCCGTCCTTCGGAAGGGATGTAAAGCCGTTGGTCCAGTGTGTTAGGTAATGCACTTTAAAGAGCCCAGAGCATTCTTTAGTGAAGAGCAAGGGGAGGGAATCCCCGGTGTCTCTGGCCGTTTCTAGTTCAACTTAGAAGTTGATAGTTATTCGAATATCTATGAATATCTCATTCCTGTAATTGGCGGTCCTTCCGCTGTTGGATGTGGTGAATAAATAAATAGATTTAGGACAATCATTTGTGTTTCCCATTGTTCCTGTACTCTACCTCTCTCGCTCTGAGAGAAAGTACATTAATGTACGATCGAGGACCGGCTCAGACAAAAAGAGATGATGCTCGAGGACATGAAAGGATCTTTTGTTGTCCCTTTGACTGTCTATGCGCAGTCGTTAATATACAAGAGCCTATTTGTGACATATTTCGATTGTTTTCTTTGCAGTTTGACTCGACCACAGCCCGCCACATGAAGTTCGTGATCAAGTCCGGCTTTGACCATTTCGTCTCAGTCCACAAATTAAGCATAGACGGCACAGCAGTCAGAGAGCAGGATTAAATACCGATAGATATCTACAATGTACCTGGTCTTTCACTGGTGGCAGCAAACATTAATGCATCTTGGCCATGTGGCGTCTAATCACCTCAATAGTCGAATGAGAGAAATTCAAAGTCCTCAATGAGATCTCTGAGACATTGATCAGATGCTCTACTGTATGTAGTCTAGTGAGTATGTAGCCAAGCTCATTATAAAGAGGTTGTGTGTATAAAGGCTCGTTTACACTCGATTTGCCGAATCGAACTCCCGAATTTCCAAAATGGCAAGTTGAAGCTGGGTAGGCACTAAGTGTAAACGCAAAAGGTGAATTGAAAAAGGCGGATCAGAGTGTAAACACGGTGTAATTGTCATGAGATATTTGTAAATTTTATGTAACACATGTTGACAGTAGACTCAACAAGGTCACAAGCCCAGACAATGGGGCTGCGTAGGACATTACATGCACTGTAAATTATCCGCACGGAGCAAATACTTGCTCTTTGAGATGAAATCAGATGCAGGGCTCTAATTTCACGTAAAAATCGTCAAGACAACTGGGTTAGCGATTCGAAAGATTTACTAGACCAAAGATCACAACCAGAAACATTTACTTTTGCCGTTTAATTTTTAAGAAAAAAAATGACAAAGTACTGGATAATTAGTTCAGTGCAGCAGAGGAAGCACAAGAATTTCTTTTGAAAAATTACTGGACTTAATTGGTCTATTTGGGTATTTCGAACCCTGCATCAAGTGCATAGGGTCTAGGGATGCGCATTTAAAGGCAGAGGCTCGTCAGCAATGCGCGCGCGCCAAATTCGTGCCACGAAATACGCAGCTCTATAGCAAAGGCATGGAGCTGTGTATTTCGTTGCACGAATTTGGCGCGCACGCATTGCTGACGATCCTGTGCCTTTAACCGGATAACCAAAAAAATAACGAAAAACTGGTTTTGCTGAACATTTAACCGAAACCCCAATTTCAAAGAATTTACAATAGTTTTCAGAGGGTTATTTGTAATGACTTCATGAAATTAAAATAAATTTATATGGGGTCATAGTAAAAGTTTCACCAGATAAAGGTTCAACGATTATTTTGGGGGCCTAGGGGTATTGTGTCACTCCCATCTATGGCGGGCATACAGGGAAGGTTTCCATGGTTATGGGAATGGTCTAGAACGTTGTAACAGGAAACTTGTATTATCAGGAATGAGAACAAGGAACTGGGACCCAAAATTGCCCTTGTTATAAGCAGAATGTTGTATTAACATGGTTGTTAGCTTTTGGGCTTCTGAAATTCCATATCATTAACATCATGGTCTACCATGGCACTGCTCAAATAGTACCATCGATTCATGAACCCAACATCCAGAATACGCGTGTTGAAGTCTCGCCAGCCAGGTCTCAGGTACTCGCACTGCGAATCGTAGAGTCCAAGGCCCGCGCCATAATCGTCCCTCCAGATTACGGAGCACACTACCAAGTTCATTCTGCGAATCCGATTCTCGTTTCGCAGGCGCAGGAGACGCTGCACATGTTCGTCCGATACGGGATTCCGGATCGGATCACTTAAAAGCAGAAGGTCGTTGGAAGCTTCTCGCAGCGATTTGTCGTAAGATTTCTTATCTGGGTTAGACCACGCTGCGACTGCAGCGAAGCAGAAGCCCGCTGTGTAGATGACCGCTTTAATGGGACTGTCTTTGGCGTCTGTGAATATGTCCACTGTGGCCGCCTTGTAGTCGCGTAGAATATTTGTGATGTAGTCTCCTGGAAAGAAGTAAACACAACATGTGTGCTCATGTACGTATATTTATCCATTCATGCCAACCTTATTGATTTTAAGAAACCTTTTTGACAAATATTTTATGGGCAAATGTTGCCTTTCTGAGGAAATCCAAGGTTTTATTAATAGTTCCCAAACCATGTTGGACATAGGTACAGGTGTGTGATGACAGTTGTGCCACAAAATAGTGGGTACAGCATGCAGTGCCACCCAGTGTTACGGCTAAATTTAATCCAGAATTCCCCACCTGGACTTACACATGTGCAATCTCGTGATTTGACCGGTACATACTGTCAACGTCATGTAAGATTTGAGAAGTTTTTCATTAATATTTGCGCATGCGCATATTTGATTTTGGGGCAAACAGTCTGTATTTTATCTCACAGAGGGTCTAAATTTTCCCCCACGATTTCACCGAAACTAGACATCGGAACGTTGGGGCGAGTGCACCTATTGAGCAAATATCAGAGCCAAGGGACAAATTTCATTTGCGTGAGTTTGCCACAGATTTGGGGTTGGAAACGGCGGCAGGGCAGAGGATACGACGCCCTGTTCACGGGTCTTAACCGAGACAGCGAGGCCGAGATACGAGTTGGCAAAGGAAACAGGACAACTCGTACCCGGGACAACTCGAACCTGGGACAACTCGCACCCAAAATAAAACACCCTGCTGCAGCCTGGTCACGAGTTGTCCCGGGTACGAGTTGTCCTGATTCCCGATCACAAACCTGAAGTTAAAATGCCTAAAACAATGCAATGTACCTGCTTTACCGACCCAACTAGTCTTCAGCCGTTCAGGAAGTGATGCCTTAGAACGAGATTTTGCAGACACAAGTTGATATTCAAATCGGTTTCTGATGACCAATTTCTGCACTTGCCGCATGGAGGCAGCCATGTTGCCGAATAACAGCGCAGCGCCCTCTATTTTATATGAATGAACGAGTAGACTTGAATCAAGTCGGTATTTCTGTGGAGTTGGTCCAAACCTCGTTGAATTAACGGCACTTGACACGTTATTATTTGAAGATATTGTTTTAAAGAATTCCTGTGGGTTAACATTTTCCACATTTAGACAAAATGACACTTAACCTTCCGTTCTCTCTTGGTGCAATAAACAATCTGTAAATAAAGTTCTCAAGTACCTTCGTAAATTCCAAAACTAAAATACGGAGAAGAATCATTCATTTACTAGAAATTCACCGGAATGTGAAGGCATCGGCGTCCGCTGCAGGTTGACATGACACCATACACGGAAGCCTGTAATAGGCATTTGACATGAATAAAACCAGGCATACTGGCATTGTGTACTGTTTCATGGTGTGTGCGTGCAAGTGGTCTTTATGGGCCACCGTATCATGGTTCTCAACATTTCAGCCAATCAGCGTCGAGTGCGTCACGTTAGGAAAACAGTCCGGGCGATTTCGGGAGGAAAGTGTTCATCGTTTTGTCCTGATTGTTTGTGTTAGTTTGTACTTGTTGATGAGTCAAAATATTAAAGTATTACCTTTCTTGGAGCCCATGAATTCTACTGCACGGTGTGTAAGTTTCAACTAAATCTGCTTGGGGTTTTGCTATAAGGTGAGCGGATTTCCAGTGAGTTGTCGAAGTGCGACAACTTAGGGGATATCATTATAAGTACACAGGATTACAGATAAATTATTTCAAAAGCACACATCTTGTGATTTTTATCTTTAAAGCTTTAATATTAAGTTATACTGATGGCGAGTGCAATAGATAGCCTAACTGTAAAATTTGTGTCTTCATCAAAAGCAGAATGACTAGAATATACAGAAAACAGCCCATTAAAACACGATGCTCACAACACAAACATAACATTCTAGCTTACATGTAATATTTAATTGCCTTTAATATTTCGTGATTAATTTCGTCCGTAGTTTTGGGTGTGGCAACTCGAAAAATAAAAAATAATTAATTGATAATTTTCTAGAAACAAAAGTAATTCGCTTTCCGAAGAGACATCAACAAAAAAAATTGACCAACGTTTAGTTATCGAGCAAATTAGTGTCAATATTTTGAATTATTGGCGGCCTGCCAATAATTCAACTCGCGGTAGGGCATAGACTTGCCCAAGTCTGACTCCCGTGTTTGGTCCGCGACATGCAGTGCACAGCACGCCCGCCGGGCCGGTGGCCTGTCCATCCAATCTCCTTTTATTTGTCGACAACACATTATTCATTATTTCCAAATACATGACCAGATCATTGGAGTAAGCTTAGGGTATAACATCATCTAAGAATATTGGTAAACAATGCAGAACATAACTATCTAAAGAAGAATATTGGTATAAACAATATTGGTAAACCAGTGGCGGATCCAGCCTCATTAAAATACAGGAATACAATGGAATTCAGGGGGTCCGACCCCTGAAATCCATTGTACTTCTGTATTTTAATGAGGCTGGATCCGCCACTGGTAAACTAGCCTGCAGACATTTCAGCTATACATACATGCAACCGTGCTTCTGAAAACCTTTAAAATCTATTCCTTTTTTTTTTTTTTGTAAAGTTATATTAAAAAAATTTACGCTACACACACAAAACATATCTGATGAAGTAATTGTTGCTACGAAAGCTCATGCATATTATTTTACTAATCCTACAGTAGGGGCGTTCGAGATGCTTACACCGTGTAACACGGGGTTTACACCGGGGAAGCCTCCAGAAGATGCAAAACGAACGACACAGGTCAAAGGTTGTTGCCGTGCGGGACTTTTATAAACACTGTCTGTCATCGTTTGACTTACGAGGAAAAATTAACCCGGCGCCACGCGAAATTTGTTTTCCAAATCAGTGGCGGGGGCTACAGCCCCCTGAAATCCATAATGGATTTGTATTCCTGTATTTTAATGATGCTGGATCCGCCACTGCAAATGGTACCGTATAACAAATTGGTCAATACCCATACTAATTAAGCCTGTTCAGTCCTATTTGTGTCATAAATCTGCTGTGTTTTTCTTCGTACTCACATCGCAATTCCAAACTGTCCGCCATGTTTTACTACTACTCGCAACTTCGACACGGTTACTAGGTGACGTCATTACACCGAGCCTTACACCAGGGCTGCGTTCCAAACACGCGAACGTTGCCAACGTTCGCCACTGGTTACAGTGCTTTTGTGCACTAGTCTATGAAAAGTCGGGTACCAGTTGTTGGCGAACGATGCAAACGTTTGCAATGTTCGCGTGTTTGGAACGCAGCCCAGAGATCCTGCCACGATCTCGGGCAGTGGTGGCAGACTCGTGTATCACGTGATGGCTAAAAGAACGCTCCGGTGTAAGATGGTGTTACACGGTGTAAGCATCTCGAACGCCCCTAGTAAGTATTTAATTTTAATTTTACAAATTACCTTCAGTTGTGAATCGAATTTCTTGCAATGGAACTACATGTCGTGTTTGTTTATATATCGTTAATCTATGAAGACTTTACTTTGAGTAAGTTTTTTCTCATGTCAACTTATGAAGTAGTTCGTTTTTTGTCCGTTAGTTTATTATATTTATATTGTAATTCAGTTTTTAAACTGCCAGGATGTATTTTAATAAACCAAAAATTACTAAACGAATGAATGAATGAATGCAAGAAGGGATGAACACCTCTGAAACTCAGTTGCTGCATTGTTTCTGGTGGCCTGTAGAAACGCAGATCGGTTGATTACGCCAAAATGGGTTTTTCGTCATTCTGATCAAATGCCCCATTATTATAGGCCTGAGGATCGCCGGATGCTGCTTCTGAAGCGTAGGGCGGCTTCATGCTGACACCTGGACAAGTTTACAACATCATAAATCAGTCATTCCGACCCACAAAGTAAAAAGTCCTAATAATTATTCAGTATCATTATGTGACAGTGGGTAGGCATACTGCCTTTCATTGTCCCCCATTGTGTCTCTTTATTGTGTCTCATTATTGTGTCATATATCTTGATGGACATCCTCAATCACGGCTTCACAAATTCGGCTAGTTTACCAAATATTACGTAAAATCGTCGTTACCATCTTCTAGCCAAAAATTCACCTTTAAAAAAGCACTGCCTTAAAACAGGACTCTTTAGAAATTTAGAAATGACACCAAGACTACCATGAAATTAGCCTTTTGCGTGTGACCTTTGAACCATGGCCTGCGCCACTTTCAAATGGAGATGCAATTTAGAAATCCACATAAAATGCTGTTGCTACATGGTACACGCCGATGCCTATAGCAAACAACAGTCTTTGCGTGTGACCTTTGAACCATGGCCTGCGCCACTTTCAAATGGAGATGCAATTTATAAATCTACATAACATGCTGTTGCTACATGGTACACGCCGATGCCTATAGCAAACAACAGTCTGTTGCTTTAATGTCAGCTCTTCCACCGTAACGAACGCGGTATTGACACATTTCAAATTGACACTACATGGCAGCCTCGTTCCAGATATTGAGTTATTGTGTTACATCACGCGTCTTTTAAAATTATTATCACAAAAGAAACACTCCTCGATAGACCAGTTGCGTGATAGATTTGCATAAGTCCTGGAGTCACGTCTTATATTTACATAAATGCTAGAGTCCCGCCTTCGCGCTATATGTTTCAACATGTAATTTCGGATGGCCCAGCTTAAAAATGCATCGAGTAATGTGCGAGGTATTCCAGGTACCGCACAGACTTTCGCGCCGGTTACTATATGTACCAGCTTGCACCCCCTGGAAACGGCCTGATTTGCCAGGTAGTCTGGTGCTTGACTCACTCGCATGCGAGCGCCATAGCGTGAAGGCGGAGTGTAGGATTTATGCAAAACTATCACGCAACTGGTCTGTTGATTCTGTGTAACCGTCGTGTGCACCTGGTCACATTGCATATCAACAACATTTCAGTTTGGTGATTTGGATCAAGTATAGTGCAGACTTTTTCCACGTGAAACACGCAAACGGCTAATTGGGTCCTGCACAAAAGGGAATTAAACTAACTAACTAACGTACCGGGGTTTCCAGCGGGGAACCCGCCACCGTAGTACGCTGCCTGGGGAGGTTGCATCATAGTCGCTGGTCCACCATACGGTGACTGTGTTATTATCATGCCGGCTGGTACCCCGTATGCTTGTTGTCCAACCATTGGCTGCTGCATGGTGGTGACCTATCATCAAACGTCCAATTAAAACGATTGAAGCTATATTTTGGCGTCTTAATTTTGCTTACTGCGCATCGATTTGCACATCTTTCGACTCGGTAATACACCTTTGTTTTGTATCGTGGCGTACAAGCAACATCGCAAACCGCAAATATCTTTGCAAATATTTGCGATGTCCAACATTTTTTGTAAATATCTTTGCAAATATTTGTGATGTCACATTTTTGTTGCATGCTTTATCGTGGCATACCTAAGCGTAGTTTTTTGTTGGAAGCAAGAGGGCCGGCTGCAAAGCCATTTTCCCATCTTTTTTTGGCGACAGTGTATCGTTCTAGTCCGTACTCGATGTTGCGTTATACATCGGATTTGAATACCGCCGTATCTCGGTGGTTGTAATCTATGCGCATCGTATTACTGACAATCCAGCTCGTAAAAGTGGCCCTATTTTGCCCAGTAGCCTATGTGACTTTTTTTCCAAAAATGGACGCTGGTCCGTTTGTCATTTTTTCACTCTTACAAAGGTAGTTTTGTTTCAAGTGGAAATTGGGGAATAGAAGTGACGGACTACCCCCATAAAATTAAACAACATTGAAAGGATGAGACGCTAAAAGAGTTGTGAGTATGTTTAAATGATTTTTGAAAATTTTGCATTTAGTTGAGTGCACCCAAACGGGCCACAAGGGAGTTTTACATTCCGCGGCCATCTTGAGAAGAACAAACAAGCACTACCATTTGACTTGTTCCCTCAACTGGCTTTTGTAAGTCGAAGTATGGTGGCGCCGCGGAATGTGAAACTCCTTTTTGTGCTCATTTTGTGTCCGAAATGAGCTTAAAAGCACAGGCTCGTCAGCCAAATTCGCGGCTACGAAATACGCAGCTCCATAGCAAAGGCACAGAGATGCGTATTTCGCGGCACGAATTTGGCGCGCGCGGATTGCTGACGAGCCTGTGCCTTTAAAGTCTTTCATATGGTGCCTTACCATATGAGGTTGTGGTGGGTCGGACCTGAAGCAACACACACACGCTGTACAACAGGACACCATGGCGATAATCCACTCCACAAAGACTGTGACCACAACGATGCCATCAATGACCATGTTACGGATCTGCATCGAATGCAAATTTGAGCAACATGATTAATGCCGTCATGAAACTAGAAATCTACTAGAAATCTTTAAACACGAATAAGTAAGTAATTTCTTTCAGGGTTAATGAGTGTCCCAGGGACCGCCGGGGTTAATTAATTCGATACAAATGTCCACGAGTTTGGGTAATCTGGATGCAGTGAAAAACAACCTGGCTGCACCGGGATTCGAACCGCGGACCTTCTGTTTAACCTGCAGACGCCCTAGCAATTGAGCTATGAAGCCAACTGGTGGTCTCTCGAATCACGGTAGTGCAGTTGTTGCTCCCTGATTGGGAATGGTTATCACGTGAGCCTAGCAAGCCCTACAGAGGGATAAACTTGTCTATTGTCGGGTCGATGGAATAATTTAGAGAATATGAATATTCAATTCCAATCCACTAATCAGAAGCACTGAAATGTACGTTTTAGTGCACGACAAACTTGTAAAAGTATACGTATGATTCGATTACCAGGAAGTGTGGGCAGTTATTGTAGAAGTCGTTATAATCAATGTAATACTCGCAGCTTATTGCTTCTAAGTGCACAGCATAACCGTACACCCCCATTTGGGCCATGGAAGCAAACACAGACAGGAGAGCCAGAATGTAGTACGCGGTGATCTGTAAAATCAAAACCAAAAATAGATCCTTAGCACCAATGGCCATGACAAGGGGCAGATTTTATATTTAAATAATGTGTCAATATATCCACAAAGCGCCTATATACTCGTGCATGACGCACGGTGACTGTTCCCTGTCATGGCCGCCATGCAAATGGCTATATGATTGAATACATGTATAGAGCTGTAAGTTTGGAAACTCTGAATAGACATCTTAAATTGTAAATTTCGTGGTGCCATTGTTTGCGACGTCGTAAATTTAGTTGTGAATATTTAGTTGCGAAAATATATTATAGGTTTTCCCGCACATTTTAAAACTTTTTTCATTCAAATTCATATCCGGTTAACTTCAATTTCGTCCCAAGACGAGTGAAACGCTTAAATGCTACAATTGATTTGGTCTTGGGTCTTTTCAATTCATCAATGGCCAACCAATTTTAACATTTTCCCATCCAATGTCGTAAGATTTCGATCATGTTCGTCTCGACTGATTCGTCTCTACATTATGTCAAGATTAAATTCGTCTTTATTTATTTATTTATTTATTTATTCCATTTATTTACCCAGGGTGTGCCCAAACAGTTTACAAAAACTGGTTTCCATTGGGGCCCTGCAAACACACATAGAACAAATATACTAAATTGAACAACTTCATAATTACTAACAAACTGGAAGAAGATACATTTGTACAACAATTACAACATAATACAAAAAAAAAAAAAACCGAATGGTTACAGAAGAACATCACAAGTAATTATTATACATGCATGTGACACTAAAATTTACGCTAATTACGGGAAGGGCGAAAAACCCGCAAAAACTTTTTTTAAGAGAAAACAAAATTTTAAAAATGGGAAAATTCCCCTCCGGCTCCAAAATTAAAGTTTGATTTTATGGCAACCAAGTCATACGACTCCGTAAATTAGCATTTCTCACTTGAAGTTGATCATGTGAATATTATGTGTATGTTTGGCGAAGTGCCGATTTGAATGAGCTCAAAGAAGACATAGTTCTAAGGTGAGCACTGAGGCTGTTCCAAATTGCGGCGCCAGTTACAGCAAAACTCGAGGCGTAAGACCCCTTTCGTGCAAAGGGAATTTTCAGTGTCTTTTCGGCAGATTGACGAGTTTCTCGAGTTTGTACGTAAGGTGTAAATAGACTTGCCATATACTGCGGGGCCAAGGAATTGATGCTTTTAAAGACGAATATAGCTTTCTTGTATTTAACTCTCTCTGGATAGGCAAGCCAGTCGAGCTTTTTAAACATGTCAGCTGATGGCGTTAGGAAATCGCATTTCAGTATTATTCTGGCTGCACGTTTGAGGCATTTGTTCAAGACATTGTTATGAGATGCGTAACGGTCACCCCATACTGTGCAACAATAATCTAGACTAGGCATGACTAAGCTTAACATAAGGGTGTTCATGTGCTGTTGAGTTACACAGTCGCGAATTCTTTTTAACATAGCTAATTTCGAGAAAACTGTTTTCTTTACTCGACATGTTGGTTCCAACTTAAGGTTTCGTCAATAATAACACCCAAGCATTTAAACGATTTAACGTTATGCACTTGATCATTATTAATGTGTACTCTGAGCTCATGCGCGCTTATCTTTTTCTTTGAGCCAATTAGCATACATTTAGTTTTACTGGCATTAATTTTGATTTTATTTTTAACGGACCACAGATGAATCATGTCTAATGACTTGTTAAGGCTAGTTTCAATTTCGACAATGCTTTCGGAACTGCAAGTTAGTGTGGAGTCATCGGCATACATATATAGCTTATCGGATACATAAAGAGGCAGGTCATATGTATATACAAGAAACAATAATGGGCCCAGAATTGATCCTTGTGGTACACCGACACTTATAGGCAAGGATTTTGATATATGTTTACTAATATTAACGGTTTGACTGCGATCACTGAGATAGGACTTAAACCAGTTTATTACTGAAATCGACATGTTCAGCTTTTCTAATTTTTCTAAAAGAATTTTATGGTCAACGCAGTCAAATGCCTTACTGAAATCTAGGAAAACTGTTCCGGTCATTCTCCCGTGATCCATAGCTTGAAGACACTCGTTTGTTAAATCGTTTAGTGTACTTTCTGTCGAGTGCAAAGGCCGAAATCCAGATTGACAGACAGGAATGAAATTATTTTCATCAAGGTACGAGTACATGTTCGAGTGTATCCATCTTTCTAGGATTTTAGAGATAATCGGCAAGATTGATATAGGTCGGTAATTACATGCGTTGCACTTATCGCCTCCTTTATGAATAGGTGTAACTGAAGCATGTTTCCATGCCTTGGGATACTGTTCATTTATTATGGAGAGGTTAAATATATGCGTTAAAGACTTAGTAATAAAAGGTGCAGCCATTTTAATCATATTAACGCTAATACCATCTGGGCCTGTTGCTTTCCCAACCGACAAAGATGCAATTTGCTTTTTGACAAACTCTTCTGGGATACTAGGGAGAGAACAATGTTCGTAATCTGGTGAAGAAACAAGAGAATGGTCGTGAGAATCATCGGCCTCATTTGAACTTGTGTGATTCTCAGCGGCCATACGTACACCAATTGTTGAAAAATATTCATTTAAATTATTTGCGATGTCGGTAGGGTCATCAACATATTCTCCGTTTGAGGAGATGATTGAACTCGGGACACATTTTTGTTTATTGGGAAGGACTTCTTTAAGTTTCTTCCACAGGAGTGATGAGTTATCCTTATTTTCCTCAATTGCCGAAGTGAAATATTCGCTTTTCTTTTGTCTAACTTTGTTAGTAACATAATTTCTTAACTTTTTGTACATATCCCAATTTTTCGATGAGCGCGACTTTTTAGCTACACTATGTGCACGATCTCGTTGGCGCATTAGTTGGAGCAATTCTCCATCAAGCCATGGTATGGTGCCGTTTCGAGCACGCTTGGACTTGATTGGAGCATGGTGGTTAATAACAGCCATAAAAATCGAGTGCCAGATATACCACGCTTCGTCAACATGTTGACAGTTTATAACATTTTCCCATGGAGCATTGCGGAGGTCATTGTGAAACGTTTCGGTATCAATATCCTTCAGGCGTCGAAAATTAATTAAACGACACCCTTTGCGAGGCGTTTTCCAATTATGTATGCCGTAAATAAGAAAATGATCACTTATGAGGGTTTGCAACACTCCGCATGCGCTAACAAGATCGGGATGCGTACTAAAAATCAGATCAATAGTTGTTTGGGTGAACTGAGTGACTCGAGTTGGTTCTTGTATTAACTGCTCCATTTGGAAGAGATTCATGCAAGAGAGTATAGGATTGGGTGCATTAACATCCGCTGCATCACTGTTAAAGTCACCGAGTACAATCATTTCTTTAAATTCACAGGACGCCTTTTCAGTAATATCGGTTAGGTTATCTAAAAACTCGACAGTACTCGATGGTGGTCTATAAACAGAACTCATAAGTACTGGCTGTCTTTGCTTACACCTAATTTCGACCCAAATACATTCGACATCATCATGTTCAAGATCACATCGGCGAGTAAAATTTAGCGTGTCTCTAATATACATGGCTACCCCATTTCAGGAATGTATCGATCAAATTCGTCGCTTGGTCAAACTGTATATAGCTTTGTGTGCAAGCTTTTTAAGAACAACATTAAGGAGAATTTCTTGCATTTGCTCTCTTGATTTTGAATCTTCAACAAACATTACATGTCAATGTTATACAGGCGGACGACAGGCAACCACAATGTATGTCAAGATTTCATGTAAAATATGAAGACGTAAAAATATCTAAAGTTGTCATATACAATCATAAACGGTGACGAATTCAAATTAAATATATGTGAAAATGATTTCCCAATGACGAAATTGTTCCATTCGTCGTATGCTCGGCAACTGTTGACGACGAAATCAAATAACCTTTTTCGAAAAAGTTTGAAAACGCACGAAATGGTTTGAACAAATACAAACATGAGCAACTAAATACTAGATTGAACATGGAAAATCCAAAGTCGGAAATTTCGGAGACGAAATCGAAGTTAACCGGTTATGAATTTGAATGAATAATGTTTTAAAATATGCGGGAAAACCTATATATAATAGCCTAAAATGGCAGATATATAGTTCTTGCACTGGGGACAATAATATTTTGGGTTGTTGGCGAAATATTCTGTCAAGAGACATTTGGCCCCCAGAACAAATTCAACTTAAAGTGACCCCATCTGCAGTGACCCCAATATTGTTCATGAGTTGACAAGAAAAACCTTAATAGCTGAAGAAGAAATTAATAACTGAAGGTGATTTTCTGAAGAAAAAAAAAAGATCTTTTGCAAAAGACTTTTTTACCATTCAGCTCAACACAAAAGCCATGAATGATTTTTCAAGTTTTCTGAAGTATTACTGCCTTTATGTGGCTGAAATGTCTACACGGGATTTTAATCACACGAGTGGAAATAACGCCCCTACAGTTTACCAATCATTGACAGAAACTGGTGATTCATCCATTGTGTGTATGGTGACACATAAATGTCACCCAAGAAAATGTCACTAAAATGCAAAATTTTTAGGTAACAACACCATATTTGGTGCACATTAACTTGAGTATGTGCACGACTTGTCCACCAAGTTTTAGGGTTGGGTCTGGTGAGTGCGCGGCACATTTCATGATGAAACCATCTCAAATTCGTATAGTCTCCAGCAGCCGATTTCACGAAACTTTACGCAATTGCGCAAGTCCACTTACGCCATATACTTGCGCAATAAAGTTTCGTGAAATCGGCTTGCAACGCTGTGGGCACATCTGGAGCAAATTTGGAAAGTTAACAAAACAAAGATTGCTCGACCCCAGTCTTGAAACTTGGTGACAATTGTGCATGGACTCGAGTTAGTGTGTACCAAATTTGTTCACGGATGGCATTTTTGGTCACCCTTATTGGGAAAATTTTAAACTACAAAACAAAATCCCTTACCACGCTGTTCTTTTTGGTTGCGGCAACGCAACCCAACACTCCAGTCATTATGTAAAACTGAAAGTTGAACAAACACATCATGGAAATGGTGTAATATACAAATTTACCAGTTGTCTGTACCGCGGCGCAACAAATTATTGAGTTCTCCTAGTCTGGAGAGTGTTCAGATTTTTCCAGAGAATGGATTATGTTGGAACCTAAAATTTTTGTTCTTTTTATATTCATTTTTTTTGGTTTCATATTTCATATATTTAAACTGTATTTTAGTTTAATGATTTATTTCCATACATAACGTCTTATTTATCTATTTTTTGGGGCAGCAGGTCCTTGGATCACAGTAATTTTTACTTTTGTTGCTCCTTGCCTATTTTGTGTATTGCAGGAATGGCTAAATAAATAATAATAATAATAATAATCATTAAAAATACCTACCCAAAATACTATTTATGAGAAGAAAACAGGAAATTTGCAATCTCCAATTTGGATGTGGAAGCAAAAAGGTTGGTGTAATCACTGCACTGCTTTATGGAACCAGATAAATTAGTTAACAAAAAAATCGGTGGTTTGTTTATTACATGTAATATCCTAGAAAATATATTGATTGAGAGCGCAAAATTTCACAATGGTATCATGAGAAAAATATGAAAAATTACGTGGTATCGAAATCTCGACTCCCATGGAAAAAAAATTGGGGTTAAAAAATGTGATCTAACACAATAATTTATTAAGCCGGCCTCCCACACTGTGCGATTTTTGGCGCGAAATTCCACGATTTATGTAAGATTTGTCGATATTTAGTACATGTATACCTGAAACTGCATATCACACATCTTACTGCATCGTTGGAAATTCACAGTAAAAAGTTGCAAAGTGGGATGCGGCATTAGATACGACCAACTTACGAGTATGCCGGCCCATATTCCCATCCCGATTGGGGAAAGTTTGGCGTCGTAGGCACAGAGAGCAATGCCACACACACAGCTCATGACGCCCGCGATGATGTGAAATACACCCAGGCAGATACCGAACGCGGGAATGTAGCTGTGGTTTATTGCCATTGTGACTTTCACTTCTGAAATCCAAATGCATGTACATGAGACTACGTAACAATGTATCTAATAAAGCCTAAAAGACAGGTGCCAATTTCATGGCGCTGCTAAGCAGAAAAACTTATACGCCAACTTGTGTTCTTCGCAAGAGTAGGAGAATACCTTTCAATACACATCACCTAATTGGCTGGCAAAGGCCATTTTTGCAAAATAAAGCAAACAAATCCTGTGCTAAACACCTATACTACGGACGCCGCCATTTTGTCCAAGAACTGGCCAAATTGAGAACGACGTTTCTGCATACAAGTCCTCCGTGCATTCCTATGGCAATACACGAGTAAACGTCATGCCAAAACGTCATTCTTTCTCCAGTTTTCCGACAAAACGGCGACGCCCGTAAGCCAGTATTGTTGACGTTCGTATCCGATCTGGTTAGTTATATTTCTCCTTTTCTGTATTACAATAATCTACGTATTGCATTTTTTAAGCAAAATAACTTTGGTCACAAGTCATATGCATACACAAAACAACATGAAAAACGCAGGAAATTTGTTTTACCTGTTTTCGTCAACGTCTGAAAGAAAGGTGTTATTCTGATGCTCGACAAAGGATAATAAATTATGCATTTGACGTCAAAGGCTTTGCATTGCGTTACACTCTTAATTTAGCTCCGGTTTAATTATTAATGTTTTCTGTCTGTGCAGCACTATCTCGGGACTGTCGTCATAGCAATTAGTGTACTTTGCCCCTAGCCCTGCACGTATAATATAACTTGTTGATTCGTTGCGTTAAAGGTATACATTCTTTAATTTTCCCGCATATTTTAATCCATTTTTAATTTAAATTCATAATCGGTTAACTTCAATTTCGTCTCAAAAAAAATAAATGATTTTGCATTTCCCATGTTCAATTTTATATTTGGTCGCTCATGTATTGTTCTTTCCAAACCGTATTATTTCGTACGTTTGCGTACTTTTTCGAAAAAAAAGTCTCGTCAGCAGTTGCTGATTGGAACCATCGATATATATATACACTAGATGAAGCAACGCGCCGGCCGCCATTGTACCCCACAAACAATGATTGGCCTAGACTGCTCCCCGGTCCATGCGATCGTTTGCATTCAACTTAACACGTGTAGACCATGATGTAGACTAGTGAAGACAGTATGACCAGTCTATGCAAGGCATTGTATTTGGTGGGGTACAATGGCGGACGGTGGCTTTGATTTTAGACGTCGTTGCTTCATCCAGTGTATATATATCGATATAACCATATCATCCATCATATTTCCTGTTATAAAAATCCTGACATACGTCCTCTTCAAAATGCGCTTTACGTGTTTGTCGCCCTCAATTTCAAATCCCAACAGCAGTGAAACACAAGGTGCGTTCGCTTAGTTTCACCGGGTCGCCCTTGGTCTGCAGTGCCCCGAGTCGTTCGCTTAGCCAATAATCATTCCCGCGGTTCGGCCAAGACGGGCTCGCGGGATTGGCTAGGATTTTTCGGCCTGCTGTCTAAATTTGCGGGTGTTTTTGTTGTGTATGTGTACGTATTTCCCATACGCGCTGTAACTAACTGGAGCCGGACCAGAAAGTGTTTCTTCATCCAGTGTATATATATATCGATGGCTGGTACGGGCTGATGTGCTTTCATTGATTTCTGTGACGGAAACACATTACACAAAGGTCAACATATACAGACGCGCGGATAAGACGTGAGTTCGTGGTCACTAGTCGTATATAATTTTGGCCAATGAGGGCGCAAACAAATTAGCCTGTATCAGCCATCAAATATATATATATATATACACTGGATGAAGCAACGACGTCTAAAATTGAAGCCACCGTCCGCCATTGTACCCCACCGAATACAATGCCTTGCCTAGACTGGTCATACTGTCTCCACTAGTCTACATCATGGTCTACATGTGTTAAGTGGAATGCAAGCGATCGCATGGACCGGGGAGCAGTCTAGGCCAAGTATTGTTCGTGGGGTACAATAGACTAAAACGTCACCCTTTGTGTGTTGCTATGGTTTTTGGGTCTACACTAAAACCAGTGAACTGTTTCCCTGCGCTATACCAATTGACGTTTCAGATTACCAGCGAATGTTTAGACCCAATTACCATGGCAACTGACGTCACACTTTAGTAGTCTATGACGGCCGGTGCATACTTTATCCAGTGTATATATATCGATGGTATCAGCGCCTAGTTTGGGCGGTGGGAATGTGTGAGCGTGCACCAACCCTACGTAATATCTCTTTTTAGACTGGCTAAAGTCCCTTTTAGACTGGCACTAATATTTTAAAATCAATACACATTTTTTACGGGCCAAAATTAGTTCATGCGCGTGACATGCTTACATCTTCGCTAATAATGACATGCATCAGCAAACAGAAGCCGGTATGTCTAAAACAGGAAGCTATACGTGGCGGCGTTTCCTAAAAGCGATGAGTACTGAGTAGTGCTGCGCTTGTGCTGTTTAGACTACAAACTGTCCTCTTTTGGCCCTTCGAACGATCGCATTGGAAGGACTTTAATGCGATTAGGGCCCGGTTCCGTCTGCTAGAGAATCGGATTCAATGTTTTAATGTCGTTAAAAGGTCAAGGGGAACTTAAATAAGTACATTTTGCGGTGCTCCAGTTCGTAGTGGAATATCTAATTAATTAGGTGAATGTGAATGTATTTGGACAAGGCAAACTGGGAAGTAAAGCATTCACCTAATTTATGATAGTCTTTCGGCTTAGAAGATAATTGCAAAATACGAGTTGAGATACAAAACATGGTCCCATCATTAAAATTTAAACCTGAGACCTCTGTCTCAAATACACTACCCATCAAAACTTTGGAAACACCTTGAAAGTTTCAGGTTTTTGAATGTTAATTTTGTGAAAGCAAATGTATGTGTATTCTAACAAAAAGCAATATATACATGTTAATTTTAGTGCCATCTTCGGCCTCAACAGTGGGCTTTATCAACAAATTGGAGAGCATGCAACAAGAAACGGCTAAACTTAATGTTCATCAAAGAATCCCCCCTTAGCAGCTATGACAGTTGCACACAATCTCTGCATCCTGATTGTCAGTTTCTCCAAACATTCAGTGGAAACACGCCTCTTTTAGGACTCTCCAGAGGTTTTTTTTTTGGCTGGTTTGGGCATTTCTTTCTGACCTTACGATCCAACTCCTCCCAGAGCAGCTCATTTAGCCTTTTAGAAGTATGGCGAAACAAAAGGAGAGGGCGCAATTTCATTTGGGTATGAATTTTGTTATCAATTGTATTTTTTTCCAAAAACTTGATTTACATGTTGTAATTATAATACATAGACAGAATTAGAAATAAAATTAATAAGTGAAAAACTGAGTTATTTTGCATTTTAGTCGATTTTATACCCACTGCAAAGTGCGCCCTCCTATTGTGTCCGCCATACTTCAGAAAGGCTAATGGGATTAACCAGTGCAGAAGCGAATCATCAATTTTGTTGGTGAAGAGTTGGGTTCGACGTTACAACCCCTTTCCCACCGTAGGTTAGTTGCCTCACTCAGTATGTTCTATACAGATACTAATTCCATGGAAATTGTGCCACCAGCTTGTCCAACTTGGTTCCTCCTGTCAGGGTGTTTGAGCGTGCAACCGGTATATCTGCGTCCTCTCATCCATACACTATAATTGTCCCGAGATGTAGAACAAAGAGCTATTCTAATAGTTGTTCCCACGTTCTGCATCTCTTTGGAACTCCTTGCCTGGTAGCTGTTTTCCCCCATCCTATGACCTGGTCTCCTTTAAGAGAAACATCAATTCCTACTTTCTACTTTCTTGATTACTTTTGTTTGTTTGACTGTTTGTCGGGTTGTTGGTTTGTTTGTTTACTCGTTTTATTTTCTCTGTAGCCCTTTGCCTAGAGTGGCAGTTTTGCCTTACTTGGGGCGATTTCACATTACAAAAACAAAACACATTTGATTTTAGGTCTCCGACCGCTTTCTCCTGAGATTGCTTCACGATATGCAAAAACGTCAATGAGCTCGGGCAATACGGATCTGCCAGGTATTTAGTTGAGTGCATCCTTAAACTATACTCCAACCATGATATGTAGTGCTATCGGCCGAGGGCCCCAAACCTGCACGCAAAGATTGGGATCAAGAATCTTAACCCGATTTCAAGCCCCCATCAAAACATGTTCAGGTTCTGCGAGGACACGAAGAGTAAACACGGAAACGGGGCACTGTCGTATTCCGGGGATTTAAACGGCGCCATAATACCGCATCCGGACGATCATTACCGCGGTATAGATATGGTATGCATATTGGGCACCGTTCATTAATTAAAGCCCAATACATCACTTGCAGTGACCCAAAATTATATTTTACGAGCTGGCAAAAAAAAAAACGACTAAAGGTGTTGCTAGCAATAGTAACAAACACTATACACACGATTTATTTCCCGTGTAAAATGTACGTGTCAATAAAAACATGTCCTACTTTAAATCTTAAATAACTCTGTCATTTTTCAACGGATTTAAACAAAAAATTTCACATCATGTAAATGAGGCCTGATTTCTTTTATTGAGTGACTTGCATCAGTTTTGTCCAAAAAGTAGAGATTTAAACGCCATACGAAAACAATGTCAATTTCAGAATTTGCTACTTTCGACTTGGCCTCGTTCAATGTCAATACGTCGTTCGAGACGGTGATGGAATGGGTGTGCTGAGCCGAAAGCTTCTGAGGAAAGGCGGGATCACTCCAAATGTTATGCAAACCATCTCGATCACTTCGTGCAATTCATCAAGAGGTGTAAAGGGACCTCAGACATAGTCAATTTCCTTGACAATGGCGAATTCGAAAGTGGCAAATTCTTAAACTGAGTTTTTTTTTGTACGGCGTTTAAATCTCAACCTCTTAGACAAAACCTGATGAAACTCACTCCAGGAAATTTGTCAGGCCTTGTTTACATGATGTGAAATTTTGGTTTAAATCCGTTGAAAAATGATAGTTATTCAAGATCAAAAGTATGACATGTTTTCTTGACACGTGTACCTGTGTGGGAAATTGCCAACTGGTGCTTTTTTTAAAAAGATTGTCTGCAGACAATTGTTTACCATTCATTCATGCACAAAAACCATGCAAAATGAACGACATCGCCAAGAATTTTGCGAAAAAAATGTGCGACATCGAAAATATTTGCAAAGATATTTTCGAAAAATACATCGCATTGAGAGCATTGCAATACAGGCCTCTCAAGGCCAGGATGAACAGATTGTTCTGAATTTGCCGATATAGCGGCAAACTACTTTTCATAGGAGATCGTATGTCACGTATTGGTGCGTGTCCAATTGAAAGCCTATCCTCCACCAACGGGGGAAATTAACAGTCATGGACACCGTTTTGGTGTCGTAGGTTGATTAATTTCCGACTTTCCGCCGGTAGCGCATGAAAGGGAGTCTTTAGTGTCTCGATTTATCACGTTTTTTGGTCCGAATACGTTTTGGGTTCACGCCGAACAACTCCCCCAATTACTTCTCGCTAGGACATTTTACTCATTGCGAGACGATGTCCCGGCGCATTTGATCCCCAGACTCCGGTAACCTTTCGCGGAACGCCGAGTCATCGGCTAATGCGGACGAAATTGATAAATTATTTGGATGAAAGCTTGTAATTAGGTACGCCAGGAAATGTAGAGGGTTTTATACTCTTGGTGTATCTGAATCTGGCGGGAAATAGTTACGCGAATGCGAAACGACGAAGTCGCTCTTCAACAGCTTCGCCATGTGCTTAATTCGTTCTTGCAGGGAGTCTGTGCGCGTTCACTAAACGCTAACTTCAGTTGGGACTTAAGGTGCCACAAGTACCCAGCTAATTGTACATTCTATCCTAACGTTCTGTCATAATAAGATTTAAAAACAGATTTAGTGGGACTTTCCTTGTCAACTCGTGAAGAAAATTGTTGATGTACCGGGGCTTGCTTTTAACAGTCAATTTCGGTTTATTCGAATGCACTCCAGTTTCGTTGGCCGTGTTTGCACGTTTTGTGTGTTGTGGGTGAATTCGCGCAGGACTGTTTACCGTATACGGAATTAGACGATGCAAACAAGTTGTTTAAATTCTACAAATTCTTCAAAATTTATCACAAAACAATCGCAGTTTCATAATACATGAAGTTTTTTTAATTATTAATAAGTGGGTAGATTAATTGTCAGCAGGTCAGTTTTGGGGTTATATAATTAGTCAGGCCGCCTGCATGAAGGCACGCACGTACGTACACATTTAATACGCACAGGGCCAATGTATATTATTGGAAAATTTAAAATTAGTACCGACAGCCTCGTTTCAGATGCTGAGCCATTGTGTTACGTTACATGTCTTTTCATGTGGAAATCTTATCACAAATGAAAGACCCTCGTTTTCGATGTTCAACCAGCCTTTTGCGTGTAACACTTACATAATGGACGGCGACCCAAAATCTTCAATTTCAAATAGAGGTGTAGTTTAGAAAGTCACATACTATGCTATTGTTGCTACGTGGAGCACGCCATTGCCTAGCAACGAACAATCTGGTTGTTTTTTGCCATTCTGTCCTACGGTGAACACGGTATGGATTCTGTACTTTACACCTGACTTGTGCACCACATAGCAACAAAAATTAAGTCAGGTGGATACTAAGTGTGTATGTATAAGTACATCATAGAGTGCACCCGACACTTTATTCGTGTGTAACGTGCAAAAGGCTAATTAGCATTGCCCAAGCTGAGCTTGTGGTGCCGCGTGCACCACATAGCAACAAAACTTTAGTCTGGTCAAGTGGATAATATAAGTGTGCATGTGAAAGAAAGTACGTCAGTATCGCCAAAACAAAATTGCCGTCACAAGACTGACAGACCTTGAGCATATAAAGCACACATTCACCAGGGAAAATGTCTAACAAGATTTCAAGATGGCGTCCCTCAGTACTGCATCACGGAAAGGAAGGCCACCCTATCACGCCCCCTTGCGACAATACGAAATGCCACCGTGACGGATAAAACAACCGGCTCTCTCTCTCCCTAACGTCGCATTCACAGACGGGGGCAGCCGAAGATGGGGACTCGGGTCTCGTAAATTGAATTGACTGTAGTTCCACTGGGGGTATTTGAATAGACTTTAGTGTGTTTATATTAGATATTCCGGGGGTTGTATTACGCGTTTGGTTGCAACCACAGAGCTCCTAAGTTAATAAACGTCCTTAGATGCACGTAGTGTGTCCCCTACGATCCTATATTTCCGAGTATCGGCTATATAGGCTGTTTGCTTCAATATCTGCCCATAGCCAGTGGATAAAGTCATAATTATGCGTCTATCCCTCCGAGGATTTCCTTTAAACTTGCTGGAATTGCATTGCCTGTATAAACGTGCAGGACGATCGTCGATTTGATTTCGCCTATACGCGTTGTGCATGGCGAGAACGCTGCTATCAGCAGTGGTATATCATATACAAGGTTTCGGATAGTGAATACATGTAGGCCTACTAACTGTCAACTCTTATCATTTTCGCTTCTTCGTGTAGCGACCCTCGCTTATATTTATCGAATGTTGCAAATTCCTGCCCAATCAACCAGTTATTATCTGAGTCGTAAAATATCCTGAGCGACCGTGTATGCCGAAATTTACCATACGATAATCACGGTATATGCACGTGAATGAAATGCTGCCGGGACATTCTTCAAGACGTTTGATTTTTGTGTTCGATGCCGAAATAAAACAACCTCACGAAATTACTGTGTGTTGACAAATAAGGACCAAGGTATTTTGTTCTCCTCCCATGTTCATGTAGGTAGGCCAACTATGCGTACTTATCGAGTTGACAAGAACAAACCAGACTAAAAGTGTTGCTAGCAATGGTAACAAACACCGCACGATTTTTCCCCGTGTATTGAAAATGCTACCTTTGTATGCGAAATCTTCAACTGATGTGCTTTGTAAAAAAACATTCTGCAGACAATTTTGTTTTACTATTTATTCAACACAAAAACCATGCATGGATTTTTTAGATTTTCTGAAGTATTACTGCATCTATGAGGCTAAAATTTCTACAAGGCAGTTTATCAACATTATTCTTTAGTTATGTGATGCTGTTGTTCCTGTTTAAACGTTTTCCAATCACGTAGACCTGATCCCTCTTTAATACAAGTGATATTTCAGCGTCCAGTTTTCTAAAGGATTGCTTGAACTGTTCGACAAGCGTTGTTGAAGAGGCGCTGTAATTGCCTTATATTCCTTTCCCCCAAATGTCGGCCGGAAGCTGCCAGGCTCGGAATTAATAATTGATATCAGAGTTCAGCAGGAATCGATACAAGTTGGTTTAACTATAGGCTTCAGAATTAACGGCATCTGCAGTTATTACAGCTGGCCTCTGGCTTTATTACAAAGGACATAACGGCAATCTCTATACATGCACCCTCCCCGTTCGATGATTGATAATATTTAGTTTAGTGGCACTCGTTTAGATGTACTCTTCACTGCACGGTATTAAAGGAGCGTTACCAGATTTTTTTCCAAAAATTGGATTTCGTTCTTACCTGACAATCGTGTAAAATACCTCCCTAAAATACCATCCATGGAAAGAAAACGGGAAATTTGCAGTTTAGATGTGAACGAAAAACAGTTGGTGCACTGCAACAACTCTGGTGTTAAATTTCTGACACCAACCTGGTGTAAGACTTGACGTGATTCTTTTGGTGTTAAAGTAACACCGAAATATTCAAATCTTATTAAATAACTTGGTGTAAATTTTTCTGGTGTTAAAAAATAATGCTAATAGAGCATGCGCGGAAATTCAGCTATTTGATTGGCTACATGCGTTTCTGATCATTTTTCCGCGTTTGTGCATACAAACCGTAATCACCACGTTGTACTTATGGGGGGGGGGCGGGGGTGGGGGTTTTGGGGGAACGTGGGCCCCCTCCCCCTCCCCCTCCCCCTCCGCCTCCCCCTCCCCCTCCCCCATGTGATCTGGTCACGCTCCTTTAAACTGTGCGCTCTGCGATGTGTATGTAGCTCGCACGATTCACACAAATGTTCAATATTTTATACTTTATCAGCAAAGTAGTTTGGAGAGAACCTGGAATTGTGGAGGTCCGTGGAGTTTTGAGTGTGAAGCTTGTATTAGCTAATACAATTATTTGATTGGATTGCACACACACAGGCCCTTCGTCGCCCCGGTGATACGCTTCCCTTGAGTATCATTCAAGAGATCGTGGACCGTCAATACAACCTGACGTGGATGTGTGTCCGGAGCACGCAGTTGTGATATCGCTTGCACCGATTTGTGTCCACATGCGTGTCGTGGACAAGGATTGAAAATTCCACGGTCGTGAAAGAGGATCATTCGGCCGTTTTGTATCGTCATTTGCTTCCAAGTTTTTGCTCCATGCGCTGAAGGGATCGTCGTGTTATATTGACAGAAGGAACAACGACGTTTTTGGAATATATATTTATTTGGCGCCAATTTATGCGTGGATATTTCAACCATGGACGGCCGGCTGGTGGTTCCGCGTGATTCGACACCGACCACGCATCTGTGGGACAACAAACGGGGCTTGAGGAGCCGCAGTCACAGTGCCTCATCCGATGTAAGTGTGAACCCTTTTCTTTCTTTTTTTAGTACCGTTCAGATTTGTCATCGGTTGTACCAGGTTGTAAAGTACAACATACAATACTGTCACAAGACCACCACAAGGTGCAGGTCAACTCGGTCCCAAACCAACTTGGTCTCAAACCAACTCGGTCCCAAGTCAACTCGGTCCCAAGTCAACTCGGTCCCAAGTCAACTCGGTCCCAAGAAACTCATCTCCAGGACAACTCGACCATCACGGGGAAGTGTACGACGTCAAGTGGTTTGAGGATAGTAGTCGCCATCTTGTTTTATATTTACATCATAAAGCTGTTTAGCAGAAACATTTGCTCAATCAAAAATTTGTTTGCTTTATAAAAATAGGTTGATAGTCGCAATTGTATGTTAACTTGTGTTATAAGAATAGCAGAACACCAGTCAATTGTAATACACATCATAAAATAATTTAGCTGGGAAAAAGAAAAAAAATCATTTTTATAAAGCAAACAAATTTTGGATTAAGCATTTTTTTCTGGTAAACAGCTTTATGAAATTGGCCCCTGCCCTGTGCACCTTCCTTGGTGGAATTGCGCGCGATATAACAATTCATTCATTGATGAAAAAGTCGCGATGTTCGAACAGAAAAGAAGGCGAAAATTCTATAGGCCAAAACAGATTTGTAACATGTTGCTGTTCTATATAGGAATCTATATATCAACACAAAAAGCATAAGCACAACTGCTACCAATGGGACTTAGAAAACACTTCCTTGCACTAGATATTATGCGGACAATGCGTCAAAAGTGGATAGATCCTTCGTTTTATCCCCAGTGCGATCCGGTGTTCCGTGTATTTTGATCCCATCTCGCAGTTCAACGGCCGGGCAGCTCGCAGCGAGCTGAAGATAGGCCTACGCAATATTTCACGGTGATGACAACACGAAGAGTCGATACAGTGGGTCTTATAGCGCCGTATCGAGATTATATGTGGCTGAAAGATGTCAAGTATGACCTCAGGGTACATTAGGGACCAAATAAAATAATGTTGGTGGACTATAGCATGCACTTTTGCATGTTCCTATCAATTTCGGCGACTTTTATGGCTGTTCCGAACTGTATTTGCACTTTTGCTTAATGGCTTTCTGCTCTTATGATAATGCGAATATATAATGTCATTCATCTATAAGGTTGAGGGTTATTTTTAAAGCCATGCACATTACATAATTTACAGTGACCTAAAGTTTTACTTCATAGCAATGGTAACAAACACCACGTAGTTTTTCCATGTAAAATGGTGCCTTTGTGGAAAAAAATTGCCAACTGAAAATGCTTTTAAAAATATATCGTTTGCAAACTTCTTTTTTTTTTACAATTAATTCAACACAAAAACTATGCGTGGATATTTAAAGGTATATAGAATACATAATTGGTATCTCAAAGAAATCAGAAAATGTTCACAGATTTACACATAACTTACACAATATAAACACGATGACGGTAGAAAACTTCCCCTGAAATGGTTTTGTCTGAAGTGCTATAGTCTTTGAAAAATGAGCAAAACAATTATTTTTCGTCTCGCGAGACGTATATTTATTTTGCCCCAAAACCACCTCGCCCTGGACCACTTCGCCCTGTACCTCTTCGCCCTGTACCTCTTCGCCCTGGACCACTTTGCCCTGAAGCTCTTCACCCAAAGGTCATTTAGCCCCAAAATCACTTTTACTCAGGTTGGTTTTAATCATGCATATCTTCAATCACACAGGGGGATCAAACTATTTGTAACGGTTCACCAATCGTGTATACTACCTTTAAGGTTTTCTGAAGTATTACTATATGTGGCTGACATTTCTACAAGGGAGTTTATCAACGTCATTCTTTAGATATGTAATGTTGTTTTCCAATATTAAATTTCTCAATAATAGAAGCACACAATGTGCAGCCATGCATGTATATCCTTGGGAAGCAAACACTTAATGAAATGACACCTTACATATACATGTATAAGGTGAGCCCGGTTCCTTCGAACGGTCAACTACGTCACTCGAACCACTTTCAGTTCTGTAAGAAGGGAGATATCGATCGTGAAATGTATGGATTAATTCGGTTCGTCGAACCTTTAGGCTGTTGATGCGTGTCCTTCGTTTGCGTGGTACAAAACTAAAGGGGCCCGGTCAAATCCTGTCACGTTAGTTTGAACCATAGCCCATCATTTGGAGTTGGGGAATTAGGTTGGTATAGTGCTACTTTCCTCGCCTTCCACCAATGTGTCCCTGGTTCGAATCCCGTCCGGGTCAGTACGTGGATTGGCTTATCAGTCCCTGCCTGATTCCGTGGGTTTCCCCACACGTTGGTGTGTGGGTTTTCCTCCCACCTCTAAAACTGAGAATTTCTTCCTGTCCTCTCGCACTTTGTGGCCATGCTGAAGAACCTCCTCTGTGGCTACAGGGCAACGACTTAAGTCGGCTAATCTCAGCAACCAGATCCCTTTAGGGGATCATACGAAAGAATAGGAAATTCACGAGTTGACGAGAAAAACCCGACTAAACGTGTTGACTTGCAAACGATTTGTTTGCTATTTATTCAACACAAAAACCATGCATGGATTTTTAAGGTTTTCTGAAGTATTACTGCATCTATGTGTCTGAAATTTCTACAAGGCAGTTTATCAACATCATTATTTAGTTATTGGATGCTTTTGTTCCTGTTCTTAACAGTTTTTCTAATCATGTATTCTGTATTTAAACATTCTACGGAATTAACTAGCTAGTAACACAATCGATTGAATGCGACTTAACCCTTTACACCCTAAATGTCCATATTGGGCCCCAACGTCACCTTTTGCACCCGATGAATATAATTCAGGGTGCAAAGGTTTAAAGGGATTGTTTATTTTTACGTAATGTTGACACTTTTGTGCTCAATCATTTGACTGGAGAAAATAGCGTTCTCAACACAAGACATTGCTGCAATTGCCTTCTATAGGGGCGTTCCAGATGTTTACACCATGTGACACCAATTTAAGGCTGTCTCACACACGCAAAAATCTTGGGCGCGAAAGTGGAAGAAGCTTTGCAACAACTCGTAGAAGCTCGTATCAACTCGTAACAGCGCGCAACTCGTGGCGAAAATTTTGAACATGTTCAAAATTTCGGCCACGAGTTTCTAACTCGTGAACAACTCGCACCAAACTCGTGCAACTCTTAGCAAACTCATGTCTCAAATAATATATGATGTAATTAACAGCATTTTATTTATCAGAAACTGCAAATATACATACAAAATGTGTTTATGATATTAGGCAGTTTTTAGTGTCCAGGGGTGGATTGCGATTTTATAACCAACTTAATATGTCTAAAGCGGGCCTCCCACTGTGCGAATTTTGCCACGAATTTCCTACGAATTGGTACGATTATCGGAGACTGCCTATAGACTCTACACACAATCGTACCCAATCGTACCCAATCGTAGCTAATTCGTGGCAACAATCGCACAGTGGGAGGCCCGCTTAAGACACGTCATATACTGAATTTAGATGTCTTAAGATATATGTCTCTCAAGATCTTTATTGCACGACAAAATTAATCTATGATGTCTTAAAGCGGGCCTCCCACTGTGCGATTTTGGCCACGAATTTCCTACGAATTGGTACGATTATCGGAGACTGCCTATATATACTCTGCACACAATCGTACCCAATCATAACCAATCGTAGCTAATCGTACCTAATTCGCGGCCAAAATCGCACAGTGGGAGGCCTGCTTTAGTTAAAACGTCTTGACTTTCTTTTGCAGTGTAGCCCAGGTACTTGAAGCTGTAATGGACAGCGTTAATTGCTAGACTGGATTACATTTGGTGCACTATTCATATACATCTGGCGTGAACGTACGAGCTATAAAGATTAAACCACGCACACACATATATACTTGCTGTTGCGTTGCGGGTGTTCACCATATACGATGATAAATTTAAGCGAGGGCCGCTACAATAAATTAAGTTATAAATTGTCAAATTCGGCAATCAATCAAGACTGATATGCATAGAAACACGTTTCGTTTCTTGGCCGTTTATTATATTTTATTAACGAATGAATAGCGTGCCTTATAAACATTCACACAGGCCTTTTGGCAATAAAAAGCCTATTTATTTGGCAGCTAATGACGATTCCCGCATAAAATTGTTGGTGTAGTACATAGGCTACATGATGCACTTCAACGTTTGCAGTAATGCGGATAGGCCCATATTTAAAGAGTGGCTACAAACTCCGTCCAAATTTGATTTATTTTTGACTCAACATTTCACATTTGACTCCATAGACCATGTAATAATTTGTTTGTAATTTTAACGGCACAGGCTCGTCAATGCGCGCGTGAGGCCAAATTCGTGCCACGAAATACGCAGCTCCCGAGCAAAGGCATGGAGCTGCGTATTTCGTGGCACGAATTTGGCCTCACGCCCGCATTAACGAGCCTCTGCCTTTAACTAAACTGTCGTCTGTTTAGCAAATTAGTAAGACGTTATAGCACGGCATAGGCCCTATAATTCTAATGCGACAATGCACCATGCATTCCTAAACCAAATTTGTGACCCGCTCTGGAAAAAGGTAGAATACGTCGCGCAGGCTTTGTCGAGTTTTCGCGACCATGAGTAGAAATCTGTGGCGGATCCATCCACGCTCATTAAGATACCAAAACACAATGAAAAACGCCGTTTTTATACAGCCGTTTTTGCGTCTTGCCTAGACTTACCCAGGTCTGACTCCCCGTGTTTGGTCTGCGGTGCGGTGCGTGCAGCGCGCCCTCTGGACTGGTGGCCTGTCAAATCTCTTTTCTTCTGTCTCGGAAGACTTTCTGAGACAGAGGAAACGGAAGAAAAGAGATTGGACAGACCACCGGTCCGGGGACGCACTGTGAGCTGCGCGTTGCAGTCCGAGCACGGGAGGTCAGACTTGGGCAAGTCTACGCCTTGAATTATTGGCGGACCGCCAATATTTTGAAAATATTGACAGTATTGTTCGATAACTAAACGTTGGTCGATATTTGTTCGCTGATGTCTCATTTGAAAGCGAATAACTTTTATGTTTCTAGAAAATGTTCAATTAAAACAAACTTTATATTAATTTTTCGAGGTGCCACACCCAAAACGCACGGACCGTATATCTTTTTAAAAGTTGCTGTATAGGTTCAATCTAAACACATCACGTACAGTGTATTCCCGCAAAATCTCGCAGAATTTGTAGGTCAACTTACACGCCGTTCTACTTATTGATTATCTGCTATGATTTATTATCAAGCTGAGTAAATTTTGCGCCGTCACACACGCCATTACCTATGCGTTCATGTATCCCCACGTGCTAATGCCCTGTTACCAACACAAGCACGCTAAACCCGATAAGTTCGATATTCGTCTGGGCGCCGGAAGCGCAGCTGCCCGCTGCCATATACGTAGGCCTATAGAGGCTAATGCTTCCGTCGTTCAATATATACACAAAACGAAAATGGCGAGCTATGCATTTCCAATCCTGCATGTACTTGAGATTATAAGATGAATATCTTCCAAAATCGTCTTGATTCTGAAGAGAGATTTTTAAATTTAAATTTTCATGGCATAACGCTGGGCGTATAACACATGCAAAATCATGGTTTTAAAAATCGTGCGCTTGCAATTACCGTAATGCCAAGTAATGGCCTCGCATGTACGATTCGATTTACAACCAAATAGACGTTCACTTATCTGAAATAACCCGGCCAAGTACACTTCACCGACAGTACGTACTCGGATGTTTTCCCTTCAGCTAGATGGTTTTCGCAAGCTTAAAGGTAATATAGGCCTACATGTTTGGTAAACTGTTAAGAACGGCGTGATTTCCACTGGTAATTGAAAGCCTAAGTCGAGAAAACTACCTTGTATAAATTT
This sequence comes from Henricia sp. BOLD:AAB3569, assembly GCA_037783545.1. Taxonomy (NCBI): domain Eukaryota; kingdom Metazoa; phylum Echinodermata; class Asteroidea; order Spinulosida; family Echinasteridae; genus Henricia; species Henricia sp. BOLD:AAB3569. Next base: position 480,624 of record JBBELK010000239.1, read on the forward strand.
CAGCCACATAGATGCAGTAATACTTCAGAAAACCTGAAAGTACGGATTTTGTGCATGAATGAATAAATGGCTCCAAACACACGACAGGCGATCTTTGGAGATTCAAATAGTTTTGTAATTTTTCTCATGAATTGGGCCAATTTAGACGAAATAATTTCACAGGATGATTACTACCATTACCATCTTGATAACAAGGAAGCGCAGAGATAATAATTCGAGATTTGTGGAGGGTAATTACCAAACAAGCAGACCACCTTTAAAGCCCTTTTTAACCCCTAATTATTCTCCCTGCAGTGTCACAACATATGTCGAAGTACGATTGTCGCAGGTTCATCAATAAGTCCTCTTCTGTGCGCAAATTATCTTTGGTATCCTTGGCGTGCCATACGCGTGACGTCAACAACTATCATATCCGCCATTACTGTTTCCATACTATGGCACGCCAAAGCGGAAATAATTAAACACTGATAATTTTGCCATCAACCCTGAAAAACAAGTTAAAAACTTGCCAACAAAAGCACGGTATGCCAGTTTCAAACAGTCTATCAACATTTAAAAGTCATGCCAACTTTTTTTTTTCTTGCGCAACATTTTCGAAAATATGGGTCAACATTAACTTATCGGTGTTGAATTTTGTTTCGCTTTGGCGTGCCATAGTATGGATAGCAACGCGTTGTCAAGCCAAGTGAAACCCAAGAATAGAGTATTGTGGGAAGGAAACGGGGTGAACGTACTAGCTCTTTCATTCCACAATTATTAAATCACCGCACGTGTCAATTCAATGGTAGTCATGCCATTTTTGCAACTTGCCGTGATGAAATTCTCGAATCGGGAGACGTTTCTGGACAAGTGTGAAAATGTGATGAAATGCTCTGACGCGCGGGGTATTTCTTTAATTACATCGTCATTAGCCATTCATTGGCATTTTCGCTGCTACCTAATTCAAATACGTGATATAATCTCTTTGGTGTGGGTACTGCCGTTTCGATCAATGACACCCGAAGGGTCTGCTTGGGTGAATGTATTTTACATGTATTGCCGGATTAAAATGCCTGGGTCGTGCACTGTAAAAAATTACCGTATTTTTTACGGTAGAAAGTACGTACATAATTGTGTACGATAAGTGCCCGTAAATTGATTTAATCGGCCGAACCAGTAAAAATCCTTTCACAATGCATTGTGGGATTGCGCGTAACAGAAGAGATTTCCCTTGTAAAGATGTTGATTTTCTTCGGTTTTCAGTTGTTCTGCTTTTGGTAAATGAGTTTTTGCTTGAAAAAAATGCCAAATTGACAGTTGTTGGGAACTAGTTATCTTAAGCGGGAGGCAGCAGATGAGCAACTAATAGAACATTTAATTTTACTAGATATGTGCAACCGTAGGCTTTCCGATGTAGGCCTAGACGGAGCATAGAAGTCGCTAAAGTCCAAAGTATAGCTGAGGGCGGTCGGGTTAGCGTAATGATTATTTCCTCGCCTTTCACATCTGGCGTCCCTGGACTTCTACGGCAATACACGAGAAGGTTGTCCGCAAAAACGTCATTCCTTGTTCCAGTTTCCAGGCAAAATGGCGGCGCGCAAAAGTTCATATATATTTTCAGTGGGTTTACATTCCTTGTTCTTTGTATACAAATGGTGTATAGTTCTCCTTTAACAGCCAAGAAGACGGCTTCATTTCTGGTGTAATCACGTATAATCACACGACTGGGCCAGTACATTATTTAGAGTGCGTGTTGTGTATTAACGGAGAGTGGGTGCTTAAGTCCTTGGACATTTATTTCCTGTTACGTTGAATGCCGCGTAATCTCCGTGTCATTTTGGCGGGAAACCCTTTTATGCTCGGCAAACATTTTTTTCCGTCGAGACCGCGTACTATGCCCCGGAATTTTCCAAAATGTAGACTACATTCGTTTAAAGACGGGGAATAGAGTACTCTTTGTGTGTTGCCAAGATTACTGGGTTTAAAACTAATGAACGGAATATACTATATCATTCGCATTTGAGTAAGATTAATCCGTGTTGAGATTTCGATACCAGATAATTTCTCATATTTTTTTCATACCATTCTGAAATTTCGCGCTCTCGTTCCGTATATTTTTAACGATATCGTGTAAACTAACTTATCCGGTTCCATAAAATAGTGCAGTGATGCACACCAACCTTTTTGCTTCCACATTCAAATTGGAGATAGCAAATTTCCTGTTTTCTTTCCATGGATAGTATTTTGGGGACGAGGTATTTCATAATGATTATTAGGTTAGGACGAAATCCATTTTCTGGAAAAATCTGAACAAGCTCCTTTGAAGCAAGCGTTTATAGCTTACTAACTTACTAACCATTTAGGCCTATAGCATATAACTCCCACGAATGGTTCTTTCGTATAGCAACCATGTCTGTTTTTGTCCGCGTGTATCCCAAGAGGTTGGCAAGTTACGGACCTCAAAATTGTCTCTCGACCAAACTGTCTCTTTTTAGCGACGTAAAACCGCTTATACGGCAGTATAGAAAGCCGGTCATTGCTTTTAAAAAGTGTATATTATCGAATTTACTGGATTTCACAAACAAGTTTGATCCCCGATTGACAAAATGAAATTATATGCCATGCCTTTGAGACGGAGAGCGTCGTTGGTGAATTTGCCGACATGCGGCGCGCCAACCGTTCTATACTTCTCATGTCCAAGGGAATAGTAAGACATCTATGCCACTGGCCAAACGGCGTTTTACCACTTTGAGCCCAAGGAAATCTTTCACTTCACGCTCCCCAATAAACGTAAACAAGCCACCAGGGTATCTGCTCTGAGCGGAAGACGTAATTTACAACCAGACGTGGACATATATTTCCCCTTTATTGACTGGCGAAACAGCGATCGCCGTAAAATTTTGAAAGAGCAAAAGTCCAATTAAGAAGCACCGGTATAGTGAGCCCGAGTCGGGAAGTTATGGACAATTCGTAATGAAGAGAAATTCGGCAGCGTACTGCACCTTAGGGTTTTACTCTTCCTGTAAATATACGGTAATAAATAATACTGGCTCACTTTATTGTTAAGGCAGCACCAAAAAGTGAGTGCTAGTATACGCGAATCCGGTAACTATAAGGACTCCTTCCCTGTGCGTCCGCCATAACTGGGAGCCATCCGGTGCCATGAAGTGTGCGTTCTGTTTTGTTGTTAACATTGAATAGTGCACAACGCGCCCCCTTTGTGTGCACATGTTTCAACAAAGAATGCGCAAATTGTTCGAAGTGACAACATAATGTAACGTACAGTCCATGTCACTGGATGGACCCCAGTTATGGCGGACGAACAGATAACAGGTCCTTGGCTCTCGGATTGGTGTATACATACAAAACGTTGTTTGAATTATTGACGTTTTCTTTTTGACGTGAGCAAAAGAGACCACTCGGATTGTAGCACAAAAGCAACTGTTAGAGACAGATTATACACTCTAAAAACAGATTGGTTTAATTCAACCAATGGTTTGTAGATAATGTGTCCAACCAATCTTTTGGTTAAAATAACCAATCTTATTGGTTAAAATAACTAATCCATATTGGTTAAAATAACTAATCCATATTGGTTAGGAACCCTTTTTTTCAACCAATCCATATTGGTTTAACCAATATGGATTAGTTATTTTAACCAATATGATTGGTTATTTTAACCAATATGATTGGTTATTTTAACCAATGTATTGGTTGGACACATCTACCAACCACATTGGTTGAATACAACCAATCTGTTGTTAGAGTGTAAGGTTTGAGATCTTGCATGGTGAATAAAACATTAAGTAATGGGTGGGACCATGTAGGCCTATCTCTGGCAGTCTCCTGATGACGAACAGACTATACGAAACGTCAAGAAACTAACTGGCTCTTTTCAGAGCCACACTTTTTCAAAAGAGATAGATGCAACACACGGTGCCACTGTAAACCCATTACTTAAAGACAGATTACATGATTGGAAAACTGTTAACTGAAAACAGTGCGATTAAAGACAGATTCAATTATTGGAAAATTAAAAAAAAAAGGAACAACATTATGGGTCTTTCCACGCTAATGGGCCTATTTGAAAAATAAGTCAATAATTCCTTTCAGATGTCTTCAGTTTATCTCAAACTTAAAGAAATTCCCTTGTACTGTTCTCAGGAGATAACTTTTGCCCTAAAAGGTAAGAAAATGCTGCCACAACATACATTTCTGAAAAGCTTGTGTACAGATTTTCCATTTACGTATGTTGATAAACTGCCTTGTAGAAATTTCAGCCACAAAAAACCTGAAAAATCCGTGCATGTTTTTTGTGTTGAATGAATGGTGTAAAAAAATGGTTTGCAAACGAATTTTTAAAAAAGCACATTCAGTTGGCAATTTCTCCCACAAAGGTTACGTACCATTTAAAACGGAAAAAAAATCATGTGGTGTTTGTTACCACTGCTATCAACACTTTTAGTCGTTTTTTTCTTGTCAACTCGTGCAGTATAATTTTGGGTCAGTGAAAATGATGCATTGGGGCTTTAAGGTGGATAAGTGATACTGAATACTGCACTGTGATTATCCTCATTAAGTTATAAACGCGGTGGCAGCCACCTGCTTCTCCCGCCAAAAATACGACGCAGAAGGGCATTTCCGACGACAAACCTTGAACGTATACGAATGAGATGGGGTGAATTGACCTAAATAATGTGTATATTTAAAATTAAAGGAGCGTACCAGATTTTTCCAAAAATGGATTTCGTTGTAACCTAACAATTATATAAAATACCTGCCAAAAACACTATCCATGGGAAGAAAACAGGAAGTTTGCAATCCCCAGTAATTTGGATGTGGAAGCAAAAAGGTAGTAATCGATGGGTACCCTTTTTCATCCCCCGCCCCCTCCATTTTCTTCCCCCCCCCCCCCCTCCCCCCAATTTTGCATACATTCAATTAGAGCATTGTGTTTGATGACAGCAGAGATCCGTCACTTAAAGGTATCGTCCCCCCCCCCCAAAAAAAAAACATTTATTGAAGAATATTATGGACACGTTTTTTTTTATGTACTGAGCTAAAGTTATACAAAGATTGTTTTTGTTTATCCTACACAAAGTCATTTTCAATCACACATGGAGATAATGCCATTTGTTGCAGTTTTCCAATCATGTAATCTGACTTTAAAGACTTGTAGTCGCCCCTGACATTAAATAATTGTGTTGATCGATTGACCAGGAGAAACACCGGGCCCAGGTGCGTGTTGTTCCTTAGTGAATGATTCATTCCGTTAAACGGCGGACATTGTAATGTTCGTTGATAATGATAATGGTACTCTATGGACTTTATACCACGTACTTATCTTGGGAAACCCCGATCAAGATTGATATACGTTATTATTACCCCTGGTCGTAGGGCTTCATTAAATCAGTCCATAGATACCATATATCAATAGACCGTGTGAGTCTCGCGGCGCGGCGGGTCACACTTCTGGAGACCGGTCAGGAAATGGCAATAGGGTTTTAACGTTGTGACGATATTCTTTGAATTGTCACTTTACCGTACCGCGTTTGTAAGCGCCCAGACGCCAATAAATGGAAAAGGCACCTTAAATTCTACCATTCAATTAATAAAGTGAAGAAAATGTTGCCTGTTTGAGCTTCTGACAAACAAATGCAAAAAAAATTACCCTTAGTTTCCAGTTTGCACATGCCTTTACAAATTACAGGCGCAGGCTTGGTGCATCTCAGAAATATTAACGTTGCTAAACAAATACCTGGTTTGAACGTCAACTTCTGCTGTGAGTTGATAAAAACCACCAACAAAAACCCAAACAAATAAAAGTACACACGGCCGGGTCAAAAAATCGCAAAGACCGTCTGAAGCCGGATCGACTACTTTTAAAAACGGCCATAATACATCGTATTCGCGCCAAAATATCTGTGGGACTTGCAGACTACCGGCGATGCGCTGCGTGGTTTGTATATTACGGGCAGGTTATCATATCTGATAGGGGCAGGTTATCATATCTGAATGATGTGACAATAGATCCACAAAGTGCCTACTCGTGCATTACACGGTGACAATGTAACTGCCTCCTGTCATAGATACCCGTGCACATAAAGGGTCTAAAGTTTAAAAATCTGACAGATGTCCGAGCAGAATAAACATTTAAATAATTGAACGCAGCCAAGGTTTTGCATAAATGATTCGTCGTATCGAATTTTAGCTGCAGATTAATTTCCTGTCATTACATGTCAACATAATACTCGACGTTTCTGAGAGCCGGAACAGGCGTGTAACATGAGATTGTTATATCCTGACTAACGGCCATTAGTAGCAAAGCCGGCTGACACTTTGCATCGCTCTGAAGAAGAAAAGGTGACTTACATGTATTTTAATGATTCTGCTTTCGTTACTAATCCTTGAAACTCATTAGGAAATGAAGCCATCGAATATTGGGCATCTCGCAACACAGATTTCGGACCCAGTATAGGATGTAAGGTGTTGTATTTCAGTTACTTGTCTGGCGAGTATTTTTCCAGGAAGGAATTTCGCTGCTAATGGATTTTAATGTCCATACTCTGTATATAGCGCCCTCTTGAAGTTGTGTAAATATTTCGTAGCAGGGGCGGATCCAGGAATTTTTTTAGGAGGGGGTTTTGCCACCAGGGAGGGGTTTTGCCCGTCATATTTTTTTGTCCGCTTGTTTCGGACAGGCGGACACACAAAAAATGCATTACATTTTTTTTTGTCGGAGCAGGGAGGGGTTTTGACACCTGCCCCCCCCCCCCCCCCCCCCCCACCCCCCCCCCCCTCCCCCCCTCCCCCCCCCCCTCCCCCCCCTCCCCCCCCCCCTTCACTAGTCTTCACTAGTCTACATCATGGTCTACATGTGTTAAGTGGAACGCAAGCGGTCGCATGGACAGGGGAGCAGTCTAGGCCAAGCATTGTTCGTGGGGTACAATGGCGGCCGGCGCCTGGCTTAAATTCTCGTATAGCCAACTGCTATTGCATATTCCATCCAGTGATTATATATCGATGGTTGCAGCAGACTCGTTCTTCACAATGGGATCTTCACAACGCTTGGTGGCAGCAGACTCATTCCGCAGACTCATTACAACGCTTGGTGGCAGCAGATTCGTTCTCCACAATGGAATCTTTACAACGCTTGGTGGCAGCAGACTCGTTACTCTCAATTTAATCTTTACAATGCTTGGTTGCAGCAGACTCGTTACTCGCAATGGAATCTTTACAACGCTTGGTGGCAGCAGACTCGTTACTCGCAATGGAATCTTTACAACGCTTGGTGGCAGCAGACTCGTTACTCGCAATGGAATCTTTACAACGCTTGGTGGCAGCAGACTCGTTACTCGCAATGGAATCTTTACAACGCTTGGTGGCAGCAGACCCGTTACTCACAATGGAATCTTTACAACACTTGGTGGCAGCAAACTCATTCCGCACAATGGAATCTTTACAACGCTTGGTGGCAGCAGGCTTATTGCTCACATCCGCTCGTACCCAGTGCTCATGAAGGGCTAAATGCGTTTCACAAATTGTTGTGAAGGAATTACGTCACACGAGGTCACAGCTACATACGCGCAGAGCATTGTGGGTTGCTTTCTGTCCGGTACAGGTGCATGCACACTATGGTATAAACGATGGTATATCTAGCGCAAAATGGTAATGTGTGTGATATGTGCAAAACCTGCCTAGCCTGCTGAACAAAACTCGTGCTATATGTCTGTTTACAAGAGTAAATGAAGACCTCTCGGTCACGTGTCGTATACAATTTGGCCAATGAGAGCTCAAAGCGATTTGCTCTTCCCAGCAGCGGGTAAGGGCAGTGGGTACGAGGGAAGATGATGCAGTCATAAACTCGTGGGGAAACCTATGAAATCAAGCAGGGATTGAGAACCATGAGTTGCTTAATTTAAGGAATAACGGAACGAACATTAGATGGTTTGGCGCCGGGTTAAAAGTGTTAAAATGGGCCTGTTGCATTGAGCGTATTTACAAGATGGAAATGTGGACTATACAAATGATAGTTAAATTTTCGCAATCTATCAGCATACAGACGAATAGAACATGTCACAAAAATCAGCGTGTTTTGAAATAATTTTTCTGAAGGCGGAACAATCTGCTTTAAAATGAAACCGTTTTCGTCCGAAATAAATGCCAATTTTTTCGTATACTTATTTTCGAGGCAAATATTTATTCTAGATAGAAGGTCGACGAATTTAGAAGTAGTTTCGTTATTTTCAAAAACTGTGTCAACAATTCCCTATATTTGCTTGTTTTAGCACGTGCACGGAATACCGTGTGTAAACTGAATGATCGTTTTATATATAAACTGAATAATTACTACGAATCTAATAAATTATTTCGTATCATTTGTAAAGAAGGCGTGGAGGCGACTTTTTACTCCAAAACTGTGGCTACATCCCCTCATTGAATCAAGCACGTGATCTGTAAGTATAACATTTAATAACTAACAGGCCCGTTATGTAATTTGTAAATGAAACTTTCTTTGCGAAATTCTTTGAAATTAACGGGTTTTATATCTAACGATGAAAGGCAGAGGCTCGTCAATGCGCGCATGAGGCCAAATTCGTGCCACGAAATACGCAGCTCCGTGCCTTTGCTATGGAGCTGCGTATTTCGTGGCACGAATTTGGCCTCACGTGCGCATTGACGAGCCTCTGCCTTAAATGCTGGTAAATTAGTGTGCAGACATTTAAGCGACTTAAAAACAGATTAGGCCCTATGATTGGATCTGTAAAACGTTTAAAAACAGGAGCAACAGTATTACATAACTCAAGAATAATGTTGACAAATTGTCTTGTAGAAATTTCAGCCACATAGATGCAGTAATACATAAAATTTACGCATGTTTTTGTGTTGAATGAATGGTATGTCTGCAGACAATTTAAAAAAAACCTCAGTTGGCAATTTCTCCCACAAAGGCACCATTTTTACACGGGGTAAATCATGTGGTGTTTGTTACCATTGCTATCAACACTTTTAGTCGAGTTTTTCTTGTAAACCCGTGAGGTAAAATGTTGGTAACTGCAAATGTCGTATTATGGCTTTATTATGCATCCACGTATCCAACTTTAGTTTGGACCCAAGCGCGATTTGTTTACGTAGAACGCGGTACGCGACCTAAGCGATTTGGCTGCCTACGTTACAACATTCAGTTTGGGTGCTTGCAGGGCTCAGTTTTAGAAATTCTCAGTTTTAGAGGTGGGAGGAAAACCCCACACACCAATGTGTGTGGAAAACCCACGGAATCAAGCAGGCACTGAGATAACCCAATCCACATACTGACCCGGACGGGATTCGAACCAGGGCCGCATTGGTGGAAGGCGAGGAAAGAACCGCTACGCCAACCGTCGATTTCCCGTCCGCCATAGTACTCCCCAAATACAATGTCTTGCCTATAGACTGGTCATACTGTCTTCACCAGTCTACATGTGTTAAGTAGAATGCAAGCGATCGCATAGACCGGGGAGCAGTCTAGGCAAAGCATTGTTTGGGGAGTACAATGACGGCCGGCGCATGGCGTCAATTCTCGGAAATTTATAAAACCCGGAGGTCGAAGGTGGTCGGAGGTACCCAAAGGTAGATTGTTTTTGCTAACGTGTAGTTGGTGTGTTGACGGTGGCTCCGGAGCTACGTGGTATTAGAATAACAAGCCGGAGGTAGGTTGTAGCATATACATGTACTACACGGTCACAATAAATTCTACCTCGGGGTTACCTCCGACCTCCGGCTACCTCCGGGTTTCAACCACACCCTCAATTCTCGTATAGCCAACTGATATTGCATACTTTATCCAGTGATTATATATCGATGGTCCCAGCACCATGTAAGGCGGTGGGTACGAGCGAAACAACGTCCATAAACTTTGTAAACAGCGCCCTCATATTGTGTGGGCATTTACATTTTTCTCAGACGCGCGTTGACGCTGGGTGCGTTCGATTAGTCTCAAGCAATAAAACTACTCAATAGTTTGTACGTCAATAAGCTGATCAAGTAATGCTCAGATAGAGTATTATTTTAACAAAATTTCAACAAGCCACCGTAAGACGAACCCAAATTCGGCTCATAGGCTATGCCGTGCCAGTAAAAATGTACACATAATAATTATGTATGTACAAAGGAAATTGTTTAGACATGGGACTACTGAGACCGAAAAAGGTCTAACATTCCGCGGTCGCTGCGGGGGACTTTTTCTGGCCTAAAAACTGAGCGTTCAGACATGACCGAGTTAGACCGAAACCGGTCTATCTCAGGTCACGCAGCTACATCCTGACTTCCGCTATAAACGCCAAGAATACATGCCGCACGCTTTGCGCGTTCGCACGCTTGAATAAGGTGGGACACGGCAGCGACTTAGATAGACCGGATGTTCAATTGTCCAAACACGGTACTAGAGGGTCTAACTTGAGTTAAACCGAAAACGGTCTACGTAGACCGCGGAGTTATACCGTTTTTGGTACTAAAAGCGGTCTATATGTAACGTAGACCGTTCAGACACAACTGAGGCCAAGTTCGATCAACCGACTATAGTTAACTATTATAGTCGACTAGAGTCCCTCGAACGACAGATAATGTCTGTTGTTCGAGGGACTCTAGTCGACTATAGTGAACTATAGTCGCTTGATCGAACTTGCTCTGAGATAACCCGTTTCCGGTTGAACCGAAGTAGTCCGCGTTTAGTACTGTATCTGAACATGGCCTATTAGTCAGGTCACACAATTTTCATACTTCACGGCCTGTTGGAGTTGAGAAAACAAGCGTTCAATCCTGACGTCATCCATGCAATGGAATCTTTACAACGCTTGGTGGCAGCAGACTCGTTACTCACAATACAATCTTTACAACACTTGGAGCAAGTTCGGGTGGGTGACTATAGTTAACAAGACTAACCTACCCCCGGGGCTTGGTTCCTCTAGTCGGACTAGCTAGTCAAACCACGCAGCGTTCGGGTGACATAGAGCAAGTTCGGGCGGGCGAATATAGTTAACTAGACTAACCATATTCGAACTAGATGTCACTCGAACGCTGCGTCGTTTGACTAGCTAGTCTGACTAGAGGAACCAAGCCCCGGGGGTAGGTTAGTCTAGTTAACTATAGTCGCCCGCACTGCCCATATCGACTATGGTTAAAGGCCAGTGGATCATTTGCAATGACCCCAAAAAGTAATCGACGAGTTTACAGGGGAAAAGTTCTGAAAGTAAATATTTAATTAATAGCAACTATCCAATGAAAGGTTTTCGCTCAAAATGATATAATTTTACCAGAAAATAATCCGTAAAGATGAAATTATTTAGATCGTTTGCAAACGATTTACTTATTTTTGGTTCGCATCTACGCGGTCCAAAATGCATGGGCGCTGTGTACTCCGTGTGCGTGTTCCAACGCGATGCATTTTTATGGATCGCGCGCACACGCAGTATGTGCGCCACAGAGTGCATGACGCAAGCCACATGGTACCCCGATCAACTGAGAACGAATATTTGAAACACCCCGCCAAGACCAGGAAAATGCATATGGATTTTCATGGTTGTTTTAAACGTGGTATATTTGACAAAGCTGAAATTTCTTTCTTTTGATTTATAATGGTTTTATTCGCAGAATCGCTCAAAAACAGATCATCACAGGCCTTTAAGTCTAGTCGCCCGCCCGAACTTGCTCCAGGTGGCAGCAAACTCATTCTGCACAATGGAATATTTACAACGCTTGGTGGCAGCAGACTTATTTCTCACATCCGCTCGTACCCAGTGCCGCTACAGACTCGGGTCACAGCTACAGACGTAGCACAGCTCATCCATGCAACTGTTGCATGGTTGACCTTGCATGGTCATCCTACCTTTTAAAATGTTAAATATGGCGCAAAATATAACCGAATTGGTTTAAAGTTTATCTCTAAAATTAATTGTATTGCCGACGTTGAAAACATAACAGGTGCCCCAAATTCCCATGAGAGTTTAATGCATGGTGGGATTTTTACTAAAATATGATCAATTCTAAACAAATGTTTCCTCTTCATTCAGATTACATAATTACAAAACCGCTTAAGAACAGGAACAACAGCATTACTTAACTAAAGAATAATGTTGTATATATGCTGTCACGTTTTATAAATAATATATTATTAATTTTTCAACAAAACTACAGGGTGGCACACGAAGAATGGATATTGTTTTTGTGCGATTTGCTTAACCCCAATTCCTCGGCTAACTTCACCGCCACTCACTCCACGTGTGCTGTGCACGTCCTTGCCGGGATATTGCGCTGTTTCAATTTCATTGTGTTCCCGCCAAAAAGCAACGCGGAGGAAATTTTTCTAATTTGGATGTATGATAGCTTGAAGTTTGAAAATTACAGGGTTGAATTGTGATCTACGTGCCATTTATTTTCACTTTTACGACATTATTTTAAAGAATGTTGCAATTTTAAGCATCAAAATTCCAAAAGTCTCAAATGTGAAAAATTGCAATAAAATGTGAAGGTGTTTAAACTGCCTTGTAGAAATTTCACCACATAGATGCAGTAACACTTCAGAAGACTTTAGAAAAACCATAAAAATCCATCCATAGTTTTTGTGTTGAATGAATGGTAAAACAATTGTCTGTTTTGAAACAAAAAAACCTTTAATTGGCAATTTCTTCGACAAAGGTACCATTTCACACGGATGAAGTCATGTGGTGTTTGTTACCATCAACATTTTTAGTCATTTTTTCTTCTTAAAAAGTAGAATTTCGAGTAACCTGCAAATCACTTTAATGACAGTTGCTTGGATTAGTCTACACTTGTCAGTTTTCGAACGAAAGAAGTGGTTAATTGTGGAAATTACTCTTAGCGACTTTTTATGTGAATTGGAAGTAGTAAGGAAATGCTGGCTCTGTGGGGGTGGGGGAGTGGGGGGGCGGTGGGGGGGTGGGGGGGGGGGGGGGCTGGGGCTGATCCAGAATTTTGAAAAGTGGGGGGGGGGCGTGAAATTTTTAAGCGTGAAATGCTGATGACAATGAAATAGTGAGCGCGTAGCGCGAAGCCCTAACGGCTTCTAGATGGATTCTAGATGTTCTGTGGTGCGATCTGGGGCACATATTTAACTCACTTTTGTTTTTTTTTTAAGGGGGGGGGGGGGGCGTGCGCCCCCCACGCCCCCACCCCCTGGATCCGCCCCTGGGGGGTGGGGGCGATGTAATTTGGACGCACACAGGCGACGGATATTACTCACAGCGAGCGGCGAACTTGACCTAGTTTTGCTCAATTGGGTTATGGGTTTATTGATATGATAGCATTTACAGTGGGAAATCCGATATGTTTGGAGTTTTGGGAACACAATTTCCGTCCTTGAAAGTGAAACACATGGCTATAGTCCTCTGTTCAGTTGCGATATCTATTTACTTGACACTAGTGACAGACAAGGTATACTCTCTCTTCCTCCATAGCTCGTACGAAGCCAACTGTGTCCCATGCCATAGTTTATACTAACTTGTGACGGTCAGTTGCCATGGTAATTGGGTCCTAAACATTCGCTGGTAATCTGAAACGTCCATTGCTAAAGCCCATTTGTTTCATGGGTGTTCAGATTTTGATACCATATAATGTCTCATAATGTTTCTCATTACCATTCTGAAATTTCTCGCCCTCAATCCGTATATTTCCAGGGACATCGTCAAAAATCCACCGAAGTTTTGTATACACTAATTTATCCGGTACACTAATTTCTTTCGGTTACATAACCTTTTTTCTTCCACGTCCAAATTGGAAATTGCAAATTTCCTGTTTTCTTGCCATGGATAATATTTTGGGTAGCAGTGGCGGATCCATCCTCATTAAAATACAGGAATAGCCTGGTTATATCCATGGTATTCCTGCAATGTAATGCGGCTGAATCCAACCACCCTGATATCCATTGTAGTCCTGTATTTTAATGAGGCTGGATCCGCCACTGGGTAGGTATTTTATAATCCTTAGGTTAGAACGAAATCCATCTTTTGGCAAATTATGGTCACGCTCCTTTAACTTGACCGGCCAAGCAGTTGCGGACTCGAGCTCAGAAACAGTGGTTCTTATCAAGGGCAGAGCAGGCAATGCGCAAAAGAATACGTCTTCGCAGTAGGCCTATCAAAGAATTCAGAAAAAAAAGTCTTTGCCATTCCTTACTTGTAAGTCTATCCCCAGCAATATGAATGGATATAGATAGCTATTGTAAATGACCTGCGGGGGCAACACCTCCGTCTGCGGTATTTCGAATATGATTTGTTGAGTGAACACTGGATTGTGAAATATACAACGCTGCGATTCATGTGCACTGTCATGTGGCAAGTTCGCAATGAACGCGCAGTAGTCGTGCACGCAGCTAGCTAGACATACAGACACGTATACGGTCATTGCTGTACACTACATGTGTATTG